>JAWMRA010000090.1:64913387-64924443 GCA_035584735.1 Pseudotriccus pelzelni | reverse complement strand
AGGGATGGGGCAGCCACAGCTTCTCTGGGCAACCTGTGCCAGGGCCTCACCACCCTCACAGGGAAGAATTTTTTCCTTTTCTCCTTTCTGACAGAGACCAAGCAGAAATGACTGTGCCCTTCTGTCACCAGAGGACAGGTTGATCGCTGAATTCATCATGATTATTTTGTTATCACCATACTGACTTTGGGACTATTTTTTCTCATTTTTTTAATTTTTTTTTTTCCTGAAACCTCATCTGTCAGCAGCAGTAGGCAATCAGCAGTCACCACCTGACAGAAAACAACATTGTAAAATTTAAGTACAGAATGGTTCTACATCTAACACAGGCAACTAGAAATCACCAGCTTACGTATTGTAAATACTCATACGATTTTTAAAAAACCTTCAGTGTTTTGAGTATTACTACAGGTTGTAGGCATCTTTAAGTGACAAAAATGTAGATATTATATAAATGTTGTCATTACTATCCTACACTTATTCTGTCAACGTAGACAAAGCAGCCAGCGCTGACAAAGAGGAATTTTGTGTTTTCTCTTCCTCCACAGCTGCTGAAATTCTCAGCACTGGTGAACAAAAGTATAGAAAGTGCTGTTTTGCTGTAGCTGATTGTACTTAGAGCAGGGTTGGTTCTGAGGAAGCATCCAGACGGAGGTGCTCTCTGCCAGCATAGCTCTTACTAAAAACAAAGATAATTGTCACTTGGAACCACCATGTTCTCTTCCATTTTCATAGCAAGAACGAGTTAATGGGTGGATGTGGAAGGACATGTCAGTTAATCCTGTTCTCTTGCAAACCAGTAGCTCTGAGGGGCCAAGGCAGGGGAAGAACACTTCAGGAAAGAAGGACTTTTTCACCTCAACACTGTTTTTTTTCCCATCAGGTGCTGTGACCAGGTGGTCTTTTCTTCCTTTTTTCTCCAAAACAATTAGGAAACTAGAGAAGACCGTGACCCAGAACCATATATCACTAAAATGAAGTCTTTGCTTTCTAACGCTGCCACACTGGTATGTGTCATGAGTGCAAAATGTAACTGAAACACAATTAAATTAATTAATTCCTTTACACAGGAAAGGTGATCTTTTATCCAACTTTTTCTTTCTTAATTTATCACTTTTTGATCACATTTACAGTTGCAACAGCCCTGGCAGCTGCCATTCGTATATTACCTGCCTTATAAGTTTTGTTGATTTCCATTTCTTTGTTAGTTTGGTTCCTGCCCATTTTTTAATGTAAAATCTCTGCTTTCCATAACAAAAATAGATAAGCATATTGTTCTTCCTATGTCTGGAGAAAAAGAAAAATGTAAAACTGTGAAAACTTAAAAGATAAATAAATCTCACAGTTTTAAAGCTATCTCTGTGTGTACACAAACAGTTGACTACCTTTATACATGTGTTCCTATTTGACAGTATTTTTTCTCAGAAAAAAATAGATTCTTTTTTGAGTAATGGAATTAGTAGTATCAGTTAAATAGTATCACAGTCCGTCTCTTCATTACAGGCATTTTTAATTCATTATTGAACTTTCATTTATTTATCAGAAAAAAAAACCTAAGGGAAAAAAATTACAGAAGTTGACATTAAAGAAAGTTTTTGAAGTGGTTTATTTCCCAGCTTTTTCAAATTCTGGTGTGTCTAACTAGATAGGTAAATTAGATGAAGAAAAAGAAGAGAAAAATGTTTAGGAAAGACATTTTTAACAATAGAATTGAGAAAAGATGCTGTTTCAATTAGAAATGTCACTTTATACCATTATCTTGTATAAATAACCTTACAGCTACAGGTTCTCAGATACTGCCATAGACGCAGATGGAAAGAATATTTTTCACCTGGAGGACCCTGAGGTACGTGGAAGAGGCGGTGACGAACATACTGTACATGTCTGGAAGTCGCTGCCTACGCTGCTGACACAGCTCCTGCCAGAGGTGACGGGTGCCTGAGCAGGAGCAGTGTCTGTAAATGCCACACACCTACAGCCGAGGTGGCGCAAGGAAGCTGAACGGGGCCCTTCGGTACAGAGCTGCTGCCACTTCTGCGTGTCCTTCGGGGCACTCAGCATTTATGGCAACATCTGTGCTGATGAAAACGGCCACCGTGGGCTGTTGCCCCTGAGTCAAGTAGTTTGTGTGACTCACACCTGCCCTGTCTTGACTTGACCCCTGCAGACGGGTCCATCCACATCCCAACTGCAATAATACTTGGTCTGCCTCTTCTCTAAGCTTCAGTGACCACTCCTGTGCCCAAGAGACAGGATTGCTTATGTGTATGTTTTCCATCTCAAAGTGGCTGATGTAGTATCAGACATTGTATGAGGGACTAGCACAGGTTGCCCAGAGAAGTTGTGGATGCACCATCCTTGGAAGCATTCAAGGCCAGTCTGGATGTGGTTTGGAGCAACCTGGTCCAGTGGCAGGTGGCCCCGTCCGTGGCAGGGTGTTAAAACAAGATGACCTTTAACATCCCTACCAACCCAAATAATTCTGTGATTCTGTGATTTGATGATATAAAGGTTGTTTGGCTGCCTGCAGGAAGTTCTTTATAGGTCACATCTAGGGCATGGCATGAGGGCACTTTGTGGTGTTTGAGTGTTTCTGTTTCTGGCCCACTGAAGTAGGGCAGGATTATTCTGACTGTTGGGTGTCAAACAAGGCACAGCCATTCTTCTGCTGCTGATCTGTAGTGCTTCCATAAGAAAAGTCTCCTGGCAACTCCACTGGGGTTTCTCCTTTAGGGAGGCTAATTGGTATATTCCAGAAGAAAGTCTGGGAGTGAACTTTTATGAACACTGTAGAGGCAACTGCATATATGTGATAGCAGGAACAAGTTCTGGAAGTGAACCAGAGTGTCAAGATTGCTGATGCTCCAGGTGGATTGTGAAGCAAATTCTGACCTTCGTCAGGCCGACAGAAGAAGAGGCATCTATCCCTTCTGTACTTTGGGTGAAATTGACAGGAGTGTGAGGGACTCATAGGCCTTGGTCACCTGCTTATGGCCCAGGACCCCATTTCAAGGAATTCTGTATACCAGCAGGGCCAGAGAAATCAGTCTCGTGCTCCACCCCAGCCCTACCTGGTTCAGCCATGGAATCCACTGAGCCCATTCCCACTCCTGGACTAATGACCAATCCCCGTGGAGATGCCTGATGCCCAGGTCCAGACCTGACCTGGCTGCCCCACAAGTCTTCCCTTCTTTCTGGCCGCGGGACGGGCTCTGGCTTTCTGCCATAGCACAGCCCAGCCACACATTCATGCAGCGCCCTGACCCTTACCTGAGTGTCTGATCTTGAAACACCAATTTAACTCCACAGATGTAAGCATTTACACCGTCTTTAAGGAAAACGTATGCAAAGCGAAATCTGTTTTTTTTCTCATGAAGGCTATCACTAACTGGCTAGCTACACCTAGATTTAGTTATTTGCTGATATCATGCCATTCTTGTCGTTGGAAAACATAGCAAGCGGGAGATTGACACTCTTCATTGCTTTGCTCCTGCATTAAAATCTCCCCCGTCCCTTTTCTAGTTTTCAGTCTGATAGTTTGTCAGCTCCTAGAAGGTGAGGTGAAGCATCGAGAAAACAGTGGGAGCAATAGAGAGGTCTGCTACTGACATGATTCTCTTTGGAGGGAATAGAGCCATTTTTCTTGTTTTGAAGCAAAACTATCACTTGCAGTTCATATTCGATTGATAGCCACAGAGAAATATGTAACCTCTCAATCCTACCGAGATGTATATACCATCTTCCAGAGGACAACACTGATGCTTCATACATACATCATCTATTTTCTGTTAGTGGGACTACCACAATACTCAAGAGGACTGATCAGTTCAGATGTTCAGCCAGGGCCCACGTTCTTGGTAAAGATTTTCAGCAGAGTTGCTCTGTTGTCAGACTTTTTTGCCTTTTCCAAGTGTGGACATCTGTCCCCTAAAAACTGGACTGAGACAACGAGCAACTATACATAACCCTTAGTACATCTGTCAGACGATAATGACTTTCGGTCACTAATGAACTGGAACAAAACTGACTTGGCAACTGCATTTTTCCCTCTAGTAATATCCTGAGAAAGACTTTGCGTGCTGGATGTATAGCAGAGAGAGTTTCTGCTGTTTGGATACCACAGTGATGACCAGGTTTTCAGAACCACAGTGGAGAGGTTGTTAGCTCATGCTTAAAGTATTTCCTTGAAAAATGAATAAGAATGGAGTTTTAGAAAAGAACATACCTTTCCCTTCCTCAAATGTATGTTTTATATTTATTTATAAGGGCATTAAAAGGTCACTGATTCTTCTACTGTAGATACTGAATATTAAGTGTCCAAAAAAACCAGTTATTTTGGAGTTAAATTCAAACCTCGTAGTATCATTTTGATCTAAAAACTGATTGTTCTCATAGTTCTAGCCTTGGAACAAAGCTGTCCTTGTAATGTGCTGATTAGAAACCATCTTCTTTATTTTGACACAACCACAAGAGTCTCATTTTGCTCCTGGGGCATTTGTCGTGCTAGACAGTCAGCACCTCCCTCAGTTGCCATTGATAGAATTTAAAAATCATAGAACCTTTTAGATTGGAAAAGACCTTTAAGATCCTCAAGTCCAACCCTTCCCCCAGCACTGCCAAGCCCTCCACTAACCCATGTCCCCAAGTACCACATCTACATGTCTTTAAAATCCCTCCAGGGACAACAATATGGTGGAGAAGATGATTGTTCTGGTTGGCCATACAACTCAGAGTTCTCCATGGAACAGGTACAAATAAGCAGGTGTATTATTAAAGGAATTCTTGATAATGTTAAAGTATTTGTTCTAATCCAGTAAAACAAGGTGGTAATTTTACCTTTTTGTGCTCATTACACTCGTCTTTCATCACATCAGCTAAATACGAGGCATTGGACTTCTTGCAACATTTAATTTCCATTGAAATAACAACAAGCTGTGGACTTTCCTTTTGTTATAGAATCAGCCTCTGCAATAACCCCCTTAGGAGGAGTCCCTGAACTCATTCAACTCTATATAACTTGAACTCAATAAAGTTGCGCTGGGGAAGAGTTTGGCCCATTAACTTTAGTTTTCTAATGCTGTTTAGTCAATAAGCCATATAATTCCCAAAACAAAGAAGAGGAAAGAGTAATAATAATAGGAAACATGAAATGTCAACACAGCCTATTCAGAAGGGGAAAAAAAAAGGGTAAAACAAAATAAGAATACTGAGTCAGGTCATCACTTAGGGAAAATCAGTGTAACTCCTTTGAAATCAAGTAAATTATGTTGTATTGCCCCAGATGAAGACCTGCTATGTAATTTTAGGTTTTTCAGTTCTTTCTTCCCCTCCCCCCATCATAAAATTTGTTAAAAAAAAAAAAAAACTGGTCTGCCAGATTTTGCAAGTTCAGTAGTCTGTTAACTGAGTAAGTAAAGATATTATGAAAGCAATAAGTGCTGAAACATCATACATGCAGTACATATCTCCAGCCACTCCAATTTTATGCCTAAGGAGACTGGCAGAGTTCCTGCTGCGATTCAAATCTTATGTCAAATTTATAAACTTGTTTGCTCCGTTCTCCTCTCCTATCCCTGTGCCCCATCAATCACAGCTCATACCTGCACAAAAGGCCGATCCATCATTAAGGAGGCAGGTTGCAGCCAAATGTAAATTTGCACTTTAAAAAAAAATAAAAATGAAGGAGTAATAGTCAAGCTACAGGGCAGGGTCACCCTCCGACCTTAGGCAATCTGCCTCTCAATCTGCAGAACACAGGCTAAAATAATGTGTCCACAGAACAAGCAGTAAACTTTCCTGCTTCTGCCTTTTTGAAGATTCTTGGAGTAGCTGCGTCTGCTGGCTGACACTCTGTCTGACTTTTAAAATATGAAAATCTCCTCCATATGCATTGAGCTCAGTTTTCTGCTTAGCATTTCAAGAGCCCTAAGGACCTTCAGGGGAAAAAAAAAAACATATTCTGAATTTTCAATTTTGATGACAATTTGCTTTCCCTACAGGATGTGCAGAAACACCTTGAAAAACTTGTCAGCTGCTCTAAAGGAAATGTTCCTTGCCATGGGAATGAGGACACATATCTTTCAACTAACTTAGGGAAAACAAGTTTGACTCTGTACCCCATGCATCCACAAAGTAGCTGAACATCTCTTTTAGGTTGTTCCAAATAAGAAGCAACAATAATAACAACTTAAAAAAATAACAAACATAAAAAGCACAAACATAAGTTTTGACCATTCAGGAAAGACAAAATTTAGACCATCCATCCATCCATCCATCCATCCATCCATCCATCCATCCATCCATCCATCCATCCATCCAGTTACAGTCCATCAATTCATCCAGTTACAGAAGACTCTACTTTCATAGCTTCCAAATCCAAATAAGGATTCAGGTCATAAACAAAAGATTGTTAATTTCTTTGAAATTAAATTGTTATGTTGGGATACCTGATTTTACCTCGTCTGGGCTGGCTTCCCCTTGCATTAGAGTCAAGTTAAGGAGTAAGGTAAGGAACGTTACAAGGTAACATTCAAGAGCAATATAATCACACCCACCTTCAATAACTGTGTAAGGTTAGGATGTACCACCATTTGCAGTCCTGTTTTTCTCAAAATATTGACCTACATTACCTACTTGTATTAAGTCCTGTTTCTATAAGCTAATTTTAAATGGGGTGAATCCCCTCCCTTAGCTAAGATAAATGTATATTCTCTGTAGCCTCTAGGTCACTGAAGGGCACACTGGAAGTGTTCATTCTCTAAGCATCAGACACCTCCAAATTTTTAGAGGTGTGTTGAATTTTGTATTTTCTGTGCCACAGATGAGAGATGATGGAGTACAGGTAATATAAAGTTCAGTGTTTCCTTGTCCAGCTGAGATTAAGGACAAAACCCTAAACTGACCCTAAAGAGTTTAGGTACAAGTTATAGCCATTCTTGTTCAGAAAACGTGAGGTTACAGAATTCCATATGAAATCACTGGATTTCAGTAGTCTGGATGCTCAGTATTCAGCCTTGATTAGCTCGCTCCTGACAGATAAACCACGAATCAGGAACAGGGGTGATAAACCTTGATTTCAGGGCTTGTGTTCCAGCCGTTAGACAGAACTTAACCTTTAATGTTAAACTCCTGGTTTTAGAGACTGGGCTGATGGCAGTTTGTTTTGTTTTGAATTTTTTTAGTTCTTTTTTTTTACATTACCAATATTTCCATGTTCTACATGGACTACACAAAATTATTTGAATTCTAACATCATTTAGTATTTCTGCTACTAATCCTGGTTTAGCCGTGACACAGACAAATCTGGTATTAAGCGAAGAAGTTGTTGCATAAACATGGTAAATGCTGCCTCTTTTCCTTTTAGTGGACTTAGAAATTCACACCAGAGCAGTCAGTTAGAATATGCAATTTATACTGCAGACTATTTAAATGTTTTAAAATGGAAGCATTCATTACAAATGCCTTCGCTAACCTTTTATCCAGGGTGAGATGCAAATAAAGCAGAGGCTGATAAAGGGAGACATGCAAATGAATATGTATGTTTGCACAAGCTCTATTTCTTTGCTGTTGTGGAACAAATTCTCTTAGTTCCATTTAAGCATCCACTGTTGATTTCAGTGTAGTTATGAACATGCAGCTGAGGCCAGGACAAATCCATCCATCCACCTATTGACTGATCAAACCATATTTTTGACTAAAGATCCCATTTCCATGTAGAAGTGAAGCAGGCCTTGATCTTGAGGGCAGGCTCTGCAGCAGCACCACTACAGCACTGTGACAAGATTTGGGTATACACCTCACTCCAGTGGGTGCTTCTGTTGGGCAGAAAGAAAAAAGGACTCCCACATGCCTTTGCAAAATCCCAAGGACCAGTTAGGCACCAGCATTTATAAATGTGTTATTTCCTCTTTAAAAGCGTTTAATAAATAGTAGTGCTAAGCTTTAAAAAAAACAAGTTGAAAATTCATAATCAATTTTGTCATTCTTGCTTTTCTTTCTTATTGGTAGGAAAAAATTACTCACTTTTCTCCCACCCTCTGATAAGACTAGGCTTTTGCACTCTATTAACCCCAGGGGCTAAAAGATAGACTGTTTTCTAACAGGTGAATTAGTGCTAGATAGCATTACCACAAATGCCAAGTCATTAAACATGTAATTGGATTTTTTTTTTTTTGCTATCTTAACTTTTCTACATTATAAAGGATCTTTACAAATTAATGACAGAATATGAAGCTGCCCTGAGAGCTATTTGCCCATTAAAAACAGGCATGGAAAACTCCTATCCCCATCACATGGAGAACTATCCCACCAATTTCCAATTACTTCTGCCACTGACAGTTCACTGGACTGTTAAGTTATATTCTGCACCATGCTGCTTAATGTGGTTAAGTCAGGCAGGTATTTGCTGCTTTTCTTTTTTTCGTTATTCTTATTCCTATTTTTTTTCCCCTGATTCTGAAGCAATTAAGCTATGTCACTAATGAAAAACCAGAATTTTAGTACTATAAAGGCACAGTTAATTTAAAGATTGATCCCTGGCAGTAACTGAATAAATCCTCACAGCACCATGGTCCAAAAATGTTTTTGGAAGTTTATTCAGGACCTTAAATAAACACCTCCTATGTCATTCACAGATATTCGGAGGCTAGAAGCCTTAGTAAGAAGCTAAAGAACTTACTTCTCTGTCAGGTAATGACAATAATATTAGTGTTAATGGTAATAAGAAGGATTCACTGCTGCATTTTTTTTCCCCCCATTTAATGAAAACCTTGAAATGAAAATGCAGTAAAAGATTGATAAATATCACTTATGTCAAGAGCTAAAAACAAACAAACAAACAAAATCTAAGGCTTTAGAAGCTTTATGATGTGGAAATCTAAGTGACAATGTATGTTAGCTTAGTTATTAGGTGATCAAGTCTTTAAGCAGAGGTGCTAGAGGTATCACTGGGAACTGAAAGGCATCTGCTCTCTGTAGGTTGTTGATTAAGTAACACAAAATTCAGAAAATGGTTATATCAATTTCTATGAGCTAAGTGAGAATATTTATTAAATGAAAAGTAGTCCATCTCAGCATGGCCAAGGGTGAGATAATCACAATGTAAATGGACTTCATAAAAATATTGTGTCAGATGTGGATCTTTCCTTTAGGTTGCTGATAAGATCCCTTTCCAACCTATTCTGTGGTATCATTCATAAGGTTTGGAGGAATTTTAACTTAGCTATTTCTTTTTAAAATAGATCATCAGTAATCACTGAGGAAGGGGAAAAAAACCTGGGCTTTATAGAAATTGTGTGATGTCTGCAACTCATTAAAGTGTTGCAACTAAATGAAAGGCAAGTACAAAAATTTTCTGTCAGGAACTTGCAGGCACTAGTGGCCACAAAAAGAGAATTCCAAAATGCAGTGGCTACAGAGAAGGACTACTAAAAGTAACAAGGGAATGTAGAACCTATTTTATGTGGAGAGATTGAAGGAGAATGGACTTTTAAAGCAAAAGGGGCAGCGTCAAGGAAATAAAGTAATATTATTACTGCATAATTACCTTTCCTTGTAGGAACAAATGATACTCAAGTTAAAGAAAAGCAATGAGAAATGCAGATAGGTGCAGATAAATTGCACATCTGGGTGGAGCTGTCCTCTGGACAGAGAGGGCTGGAAGCATTCACGTGCAACTTTGAAGCATCCTCTTGGAACATCACTGTGTTCTGGAGTATCTCATTTATCACGTACACTCCACATGTATTTTTCAGTACATCCCAATATGTGTCATTCTTATAATTCCAAACTCCTGTAAGTCTCTCAAGCAGATTAATTATTGGCAATTGCTGGATAAGGTGATGTTTGTACTGGAAACAGCAACTCACCCCATACTGGCCAGATTTACAGGATGTTCCATTTGCCAGACATTTTTCCAGCTTCAACTTTCTCTCTGTAGTCTAGTTCAATATTTTCAAAATTTGCCTTGGCTGTCTGAATCTGAGGATTTAGTTTGGCTTACCCAACTGAACAGAAAGAAATAAACAATGTTTTAATATGGTAAAATGCATTTTCTTCCGTTGCTGCTTTTCCCTTCCTTGTGTGCTGTTCCCACTTCTTTGGTTTCAGGTATCTGCAGGAAGAGGTTTGAGTTCAGGTATTCCTTCATTTTTTAATCTTGTGATTATTTACACTAGTGTGATTACACTGTGGAATATATTACTAAACAAGGGGAGATGATTTAACACCCCTTTTCAGGGTTCGAAATTATTTACCAAGGCTAATCATTTCAGAGATGAAATGAAGAATTACTGTTTTAAATGCCCATGCTCTGCTCAAGCACTCCATTGCTACTCTGCAGAGCTGTATACAAATAATATAATTTAATAATGAGTGGAAAACGTCCTGCTCCAACCTGTAAATTAGTAGCTGAAATTTACTCTTTAGCAGACACCCGGTGCCTGGACTGGTTCACACCTGGTGTCACTTCAGGGCTTTCGTGAAATTCAGGCAGGCCACAGGTTTTGTGCTGGGGTTTAGAGCGAGGCTATTTTCACTCTGCAGTGAACAAGTGCAGTCATATGTTTCAATAAGGGACTTATCCGTTAGCATGTGAAAATGTTACTGCTAATTTTACACATTGAAAACAAATCAGAGTTTCACAGTTTGAAAGCAGAAACCAACCAGCTATAAACCGTCAGATTGACTGTGATCTCAGAATTGAATAGGTCTATTTGTTCTAACAAACAGTTAGGCCATTAAATTGCAAAGCTTTCCAGTGTTTGTCCAGGTAAATAAGGACACATCCAAATTGATTATCTGTTGTTCAGAGGTAATGATACGTAATAAACTATTCACTCTAGGTAACGTAACTGAAATGTGCTGTAGCCCATGGATGTGCCGTATCTTCCCTTTTAAGAGCAGGCCCTCCCCACTAGTTTAGCTTAAGATCTCCACATCCCACCTTCCGTCCCCCAATCCTGTAGGCAAAATACATTTGCCTGATAAAACAGACATGCACATTTTTCTTGCTTGAAAAACATATATGGTGCTGCTGCTTCTGCTCATGGGGATTCCT
>JAWMRA010000090.1:64900696-64913377 GCA_035584735.1 Pseudotriccus pelzelni | reverse complement strand
TGGGTGCATCTGCAAGTCACAGAAAAAGACTTCAGGGACATTAAGTTTGATCCTGTTCTTTTCAGTGTCATTATACTCATCTGAAAAAAGAATATCTGTCATCACAGACGTCAGATCCACTGGCTGCCCAGCAATAAATCTTGTGCTCACGTCAAAATGTCTCTAGCAGAATTTCTAGGATGAAAATTCACAGCTCAACATTAGGCAGCAATTTATGATATATGATACAAGCAGCATGAGTAGTATTCTAACAGGAAAAGGGGGGAATCTCTAAATTTTTTCAAATGGAAAGTAGTTAAATGATGCTTTTCTCAGGAATTTTACTGACTTTTTAAACTGTCACAAAAAGAATTCTTGATGTCTCCAGAGTTGGATTATGGTTACAGGCAGATCTGGCTGGAAATCTCCAGTGTGGAGGAGAGGAAATAAGCAGCTGGGACTGAGAACCAGGAACAGAAACATTTTCCATCAGCAGCAGGACCTTTTTTATGGGATCCTGCTCCATCACTTGTGACAAACACCAAATTGAATGTTTGTGGGGACAAACTCAGAGAGGGTAATAACCCGTGCTGAGGCAGTGTGAGAATGATAAATGTTTTATTGTCTTTATTTTTCTCACATCACTTGCCAGTTAGACTTACAAGGTGAAATTAGTAACCTTCTGTGGTAGAATTTGTCTTGCCAAATTTTAGCTGACTGAAGTATTGAGTGGAATGTTGTGTGTAAGTAAAACACTTGAATTTAGACACCTAGGGATGTTTATGTCCAGGCTGGTGTTCAGGCTGCCCTTACAGCCGGTAAGGAGCTGTGAGGGCTGCTGGGGGCTCCTGAGGAGCTACTGGGGCAGTTCTGGGGCCTGGAGTTGGGTGAACAGCGTCATCCCCTCGCTCCATGTGCTGCCCTGACATCTCTGCCCTGAACATAAAGCCTGAGCACGCCGGGACTCAACTCACTGTATCTGATTTTGGGCCATTTGAGCTGCTGTTGTTCCCTCCAGCCCTGGTCAGGCAGAGGAGAGGTCTCCTGAGGGCTCCTTCATGAGGAGTGTGACCAGCGCTGGACATCAACGTCAAGGAAGTGAATCATGGTCTGACCTGCATCGATGAGCAACCTTCGTAATCAGGGAAGAAAACAGGTGCCTCAAGCAATATTTTCATGTAACCTTTCATAAATACCTATTTTAAAATGAGACAAAAAATCTAATTTCTCCTAGACAATTGTTTGGAGGGGGCTGACATTCAGAGCCTTGTGCTGGAAGAGGATCACATAGGTCTGGCAGAAAAGAGGAGGTCACCTCTCCCTGTTCATGGTGTAACTTTGCTGATATCAGGGGAGCAACGCCACGGGTACGTTTAGCCAATGTCCACTGAAATAGAAAGCAGGATAACTAATCGAACAAGCGAACCAGGCTTATCTCTCAGTGATCACATAACAGATGGCAGGCAATATGGAAAGGGGAACACACAAAGAGAGATATTAATGTAAGACAGGCAGATAGATGGAGCAATACTTTCAAAAGTAATAAATGGCTCAAATCGAAGGCCAATTCTCAAATGCATATTCAGAGACATATGGGTTGAAGTCTTAATGAAAAAAAAACCACAACAATATTTAAAAAAAATAAGGTAATGCAGGATCATGGATTGACATTTATTTTCTATATGTAAAAGAAAACAGCTACATTTTCCTTGAGTCCTTTTTCCTCTGTAGTTGCCCCCAGTGGGACTGAGACAAGGTGGGTAAGAAGACATGAAGATTTTACTTTCTTTTAAAAAAGTGCAGGAATAAGAAGTGGAAGAGTGTTGCTTTTTATTTCATATCAGAAAATGATAAGACTAGTTCAGCTCTAAAAGATACAGACATCTGAATCCAAAGATCCTCGAACAGCAGAAATGCAAATATATTTGTAACCACTAGATGGTACTTAAAGAACAGGGTTGGAATGAGCTGCTCTGATGTGAGATGTGTAGAGAGGGTACCTGTGTCAGAGGCTCAGCAAAGTCGCGGATGGTTTTATTTTCTCCATATGCAGTAGGAAGGGGAAAAAAATGTAAAAAACAAATGTTTAAAAAAAAAAGCAAGAAATAATGAAACTAAATCTCTTCTGTGCCTCTTTTGACTTAAAAAGAAAAATGGACATGGCAAAAGTGTTTCTGATTAGATTGGTACAAAAAGATGATGCATTCTTTCTGGATGAATCAGGAGATATGAGGTTCTGTCACTCTTTAGATATAGACCTGAAATACTAAGCTTAAATTTATAGCCTCTTGAATGAGCCACAGGACTCTGTTTACTCATAGAGTAGAATTGGGTGCAGTTCCAGCAGTTCTTCTGTGTGATCAGTTACTTTATCACCTTGATCAGTTCGGAAGATACAATAACTCTCTTTTTTAATACATCCTACTACAGTAGATCCTTTATCAACCTGCTTTGGATTTAATCACACTTCTGGGTCAGGAATCCTCTCCCCATCTGTCTCTTTCACATGCATGCAAACACATGCCTGCACAGCCATAAATGCCTGTGTGTTACTTTTTGACTTTTTGCAATTTTTACATTTTCTGGAGGAAAGGCTGTAAGAGATAGGGAGCAGGTCTAGAGAAATGACAGCTCAATTGGCGCAGCTCTCTTTTCCCACTTCCAGTTTCCAGAAACAACAATCTATTTCCAAAAGTAATGACGGAAGGAATTTCCAGTCATAGGAATGATGTTGCAGTGGCTACCTGGAAATTTAAGAATGCATCTTGCCTGCAGGTTTTGGACTTTCAGCATTAATTAATTTCATAGCATTAACTCAAACCTGTTGTTCACTTTGTGCTGGGTAACCTCTCCCATTCCATCCCAGGCTCCATAGTTTAATGTGGTGCTTTGGTTTGGTTTCGTTCCCCAATTTTTTTTTTACAGCCAAGAGTAGCAGTGGAGAGGTCAGCGAGATTTTCCAGGAAATTGTGAATAACAAATATCTGTCTCAGGTTCCTCCCAATGAACACCCTGCTGTGCAACTGGGAGCATTCCTTCCTGGCCCCTCCCGCCTATAAGCTGTCCCTGGAAGTTTGCAGATCGATACTGTTGCTTAATGTACATGGAAAGGTTAGGCTGATTCTTATTCTCTGGAAAAAAAAAAATGCAGCTAGATCTTTTCTAAAAGTATCTCAAATGATTTCTCTCTGAGGTATTCTGTGCCACTGAGCTCTAAAACCTCCAAATATTTGTTTGGTATCTCTGATTATCCAACTGAAAAAAAAAAAAAGCCCAAATAATCTTGTGATATCTTTATACAACAGTGAATGACATTAAGGTTGAAAAGGTGCATCTAAAAACGTGTTAAATGATACAGAGAGTTAGTAGGGAATGACTTTGTTACCTAGGCCTAACTTTTCCATAGGAAAGGTGAGTGTGTTGCTTCATATTTCTTTGCTTGTCCATGGCAAGCCTTATCACGGAAAACCAACGGCTTTGGGCCTGACCTAAAGCTCCTTGAGCACAGGACAAGTTCTCCCTGAGGACAAAGTCTATTCATTAGTCTCATGGCAGCCCCTGCGAGCAGGAACATTTTTCACAAAAACAACGTTTCAGGAATAGCTGTAGCATTGATCTCATGACTCAGATTTGCTCTTGCATAATGGCTTTGAACCAAAGGGTTTGGCTTTGGTAATAAGACCTCGTGTGAAACCTCTGGAGGTGAGTTTTACCGTGCAGTTCCTCAGTTTGACCAGCTGCTGGCTGGGAGTTACTTATTTTCTAGGATGAAGGTTGTTCAAAAGTAAGCTTCTGGGCAGTTTTTATTTTATCCCCTGGTATTTTATAAAGATTCACCCCAGCATATTCAGAACTTGCACACTGGTTGTATCTGTTGTCCAGGTGTGCCCTATAACATCGGGAGGGGACAAGGAGCAGAACCTGACATAAGCATGCCTGAGAACACTTTACCCTTTCATCCTCTTGGTTACATCTGTTTTATTAGTTGCAACTTACCTCCAAGTCCCAGAAATTCCTTTCAAATATTTGTTCCAGAGCTGCACTGCTCCTAGCTCAGCCATGGAATTATTTGCCATTTCTTTTTCTGAGATAAAATCCTATCTGTTCCTGTCTGCCTGCTGCTCCATCTGTCTGCCTGATCTGCTGCTTCATAATGTGGAAGGGAATACCTTTTGGGCTGTTTCATATATATCTTGTAACCACTACAGAGCTTCGCTTGGAGGGGCCAAACTCATCTGTGATGGTGAAACTTCACTGACTGCAGGTAGTTATAAGGAATGAATCAGATCTTCCCTTGGGACCACTGCAGGTACAGAATGTGTACCTGTGTGTATGAAAGTCCGAGATGGGGAAGGGAATCAAAGGTAGGGTTTTGCAGAGCTTCTTCCAGGACAATAGTAAATCATACACTCACTGCTGCACTGTACAGAATGTGCTAAAGGAGAGCAAGAAAAATGAAGGAATGTGCAATTCTGCCCACTTCAGCAGCTAGGCTTTTGTTAGAATACTCTTAAGCAATTACAAAGCTGCCAGGACTCTGTTTAACTAAATATATAAGTATTCATACAAAAATAAACCCCAAGCAACGCTTACATCATGCCTACAAGGTGTTATTGTTCTGTTTATTTTTTACAGATGGACATTTTGTCAGGAAGAATCTTGACAAGTGTTGTGAGAGAGAGAGGGAATGAGAGAGAGGAGGAGGTAGAGGGATGTCGTGAAAAGAAATATGGATGTGTACGGGATTGCTACAGAGGCAAACAAAGTACAGTGCACATGTGACAAGGAAGTGTGACTCGAGTTCCCTACTTCAGGCTTCACTGAAATTGCCCAGTACTTACGGGAAAACAGATGACAGAGTAATTAGAGATGGTGCACATAATTTATCATCCATGGTCTTGAACTTCCTGTAGCTGATTGGAATGACCAGATGATTTTTACTAGTAGACTACTAGAGGGGGGAAGGGGAGGAACATAGCTAAGTAAAAATAATAACTCTTTATTTGCCTAGAATCATAGAATATAGGTTGTGTTGGAAGGGACCTCAAAGATCATCTAGTTCCAATTCCCTGCCATAAGCAGGGACGCCACTCACTGGATCAGATTTCTGATTCAAACCCCCAAAAGACAAAAAAACCCTCTTCTCCAGATGTACAGGTGGAGGAAGACACAGCCAGCAAGCACCTGTGGCCCTACTGCTCTTTGTAGGACAGGATTTGCACACCCAGGAAAGTATGGGGCTGCTTTTGCTCCCAGCTGAAGGAGAGTCCAGCTGTCTACAGTGTCATGAGCACACTAAGGCTTTGCTCACATGTCAGGCAGGTTCCTGAAGGGCTGTGTCCCCATGGGGTCGTACAGGCCAACAAATTCTACCTGGTGGAAAAGCTGGCACAAGGTTTGATCCTGGGCTTTTTTTTGGCATTAGTAAGACCAGTGAAAAACTTGCATATAGCCAATATTTCAGACTGTAACTAGCATAAGGCAGGATAATTCAGGGACAAGGTGGTACAGTATATAGTTTATATCCTCTTGGTTAACTTGTATCAGAAATGCGAGTGATATTTTCTGAAATGTTAGTGTGCTGCATGAGGCAGCCAAGATGTGTCCTTCTCAGCTACTGGTAATGCAAAGTATTTTGAGTTCAATAGGCAAAACAATTTTTAATGGCACTCAAATCCATCATGTATTGTCTGGAAATCATATCCACCTAACTGTACCATTGTTATGAGGGTTTTCTTTTGCCCTGGGAAGGGGGCCAGTTCTGTTACTGCAACTCACTATTCACAACCTTGAGAGATGCTCTTGCAGGTGCTATGAGTCTATGATGACTCTCAGGCACAGAACTTAGTAAGGGAGGGGGTTTAGTCTAAATACTGGAGTCTTGGCTCAAGTGCCATTGCAAAGGAAGATGATCACCCCAAACTGATATGGTCTGTATGCAAGGCTTTCCCATAATTTTACATGTGCTTCATTTTCCCCCATTGCCTATAAGAGTGTGAACCTACAAAGGAAGGGGATATTTTCACAGCAGGGGAAAATGTCCACATTGTGACCTGGGCATGAGGCTTTCTTAGTCCTTAGAAGGGGCAAATAAGAGAGGTTAAGGTGAAGTAACAGTTGGATTTTTCTTTCCCTCCCTAAATCTGTGGCTATAATTTTCAGAGAGGCTAAAGGAATTAGGTATCCATTTCTTTTTCAAGTGAGAAGTCCAAAAGTCAGACCTAAGCCTAGAAGGTAAATTTTTTTCTTGCTGCATTTTAGCCTCAGAACTGATCACGTGTTGAGTTTATCCAAGTCCCTTTATTACCTGAACAATGCCATAGTATTCATTATACTGCTAACAGACTCTTATGTTAATTTACAAAGAGAAAAAATCGGGGACATCCATAAGCTCCTACACTGAAGGACCGATGAGGAAACAACTTGGTGTTGAGTGTGTTTTCTGTGTTTTCCTTAAACACTCTCAGGTGGTGGCTGCAGAATGAGAACCACCACTGATAAACACTTGTCAGTGGTGGGGGAAAGACGCTATCATTTCAGGTGCAAATCCGATAGCTTCCCATGCTGATTGAGGGAGAGGATTAGTTACCTTCACCACTATCCTCTCATACCTCCATCCACCCCCCATCTTCAGGATCTGTATCCGAACCCTCCATCTGAACCAAAAAACTTTATCTGTCCCTTAGTGAAACATCTTTTATTTGCCAACTTGTTTTTCCCACAGACTCCCGCTCCCTTTTGTGTTTGCGCTAATGTTCTGAATGTCTACACCGCGTAGCCGATGATTATTTGTGAGACAGAGTGAGTTAATGCAGATTTGCAAGCTGTTCCCATTTGTTAAATGTCAGAAAAACACATGCAAGTCACTGGCTTTAGCACTTAGCTGCCAGCTGGCTCTTCTGAAAGGAGGGGACAAATGACAGTCTATCAAACAGCATGCTTTCAAAGAAAGAGGAGACCTGTTCCAGAACTGCAGCTTCAGAGGCTCTTTTAACAACATAAGCAAAACTGGGAGCCAACCTCATTTTTAGCCCCTGGCTGTAATGAACACATAGCTTAGTGACAGTATTCCCCCACCCCCAGTAAAAACGTACTGTAATTACAAAGCTTATGAGAAAAACAAGTGTCTTTATTTTTTTTTCCCCTACTTTTTCCTTAAATTCCCATTTGTTTTTTATTTTTTGGCTCAAAAGTAAGATCAAAAATGTCAAAAGGGATAGGAGTGGGGTTCTGAGATCAGTCGCAAGTCTCAGAAGATTGCAGGAAACTGTGCCAAATTGAAGTGTTTATCCATGGGTAAGTGCCCAGTATAGATTAACATATTTTAATTATGGTCTCCGGGTTTGCTGCACTCCCCAAAGAATACATGGTTTAGGCCTCACTGGTGAGCCAAAGTTGTCGGGGAGGAGGAGGGGGTGGGGGTGTGTGTATTATTTTTGGTTGTGCATGCTGATGGGGAGCTCTGTCCTCGCTGTGCCCAGGGTGCCGGGACGTGCCGTTCTCCTGGAGCAGCTGCCTCCGGAGCGGCAGCGGTGCCAGTGTCCCTGTGCCGCCCGACACGCTCCGACCCCGACCCCGAGGCTGCCAGCGCAGGGGCTGGGGCGCAGCTCTGCTTCCTGGGGTGATGCCCACTGGGACCCCCCGACATCACCCGCTCATTAGGATGTCTCTGAACAGCTGTCATGTGGTACTGACTTTTTGTCACAGCTGACAGCGGTGAGATTAAAGCAGGTAGCCCGAGGCTGGAAAACTCTGTGTTTTGTTACGAAGCCCTGAGTCATCTAGTCCCCTGTTATAAATATTAGGTGTCAGATTTGGATTCATGGAGTCACTCGTAGCCTTGGGTAGATCCCATTACACAAATGGTCCAATTTATTACAGCAGGACTATTTGTATACAAGATTGCCATCATTGTCAAGATGTCAAAATCTGGCCTCACATGTTTAATGCTTCATAATTAACAAGCTGCACCGCACTAATGAACATCTTCCAATTACAGAATAAGATTTTGAAATGAGTGGTCAGTTCACAGGGTTTTCTCTGGTTGAAACTCACTACCGGCTAGGACAGGGCTTTGGGAAGAAAGAGTGTGGTTCCAAGCAAGGTCCATCTTTTCTTCCCTGTATTTATTTTAAGCTGAACATCCAATTTCCTTCTGATAGGTGAACGAGGAAGGCAGAACTATGAAGGAGGTAATTCATGCTGCATAGCTTGCAGAAGAAGGGGATCCCTTCTCCTTATCTCTATCACTGGAAGGAGCCCAGGTTCAGTGCTATCTGATGAAATAGGATAAACTAGGTGAGATGAAACCTTTTCCCATTGCAAACAATGACAGCAAAGCTCATTGCTCTGTTCCTCATAAATTCATCTCAGGATCACTCCCAAAGAAGGAATTTGATGCCAAATATACACTCAAATTGTCATCTGAACCCCACCTCCTTTTAGCTGTTTAATCTGTGGAAGTCATAAACTCTCTGGGTGTCTATGCTTTTATCCTGAAAACATACCCTGGGCACCCCCTAATTTGAACAATGGTTTGGCTAATTCTAGCCTAAATCCCAGTGAGATCCAGGAATTAGGCAAAGTGAAGCCTCTGAATCTGATAGGTATAATTTGAACCACCTTCATGTCCTCAAGTTCGGCACAAGGCCTTACTTTACTCAAGGCCCCTTTCACAGATAAAAAAAGGTCTAGCTATTTAAACGAAAAAGTGAGATATCCCAGGTTCCAGGCTGTCCTCATTCAGATGAATATGAAATAAGAGACTTCAATTGCTCTAAACTTCTCATTATAGTCTCAAACTCTAGACTTTGAGACTGACTGAGGAAAAGGGCTATAAAAGTTATTGTTCTGCAGCTGGAGGAATCTAACCCCATTTTGAATTTTGAATGCCCAGGGTCTTCAGAGCTATGTCCACGGAGATATTCAGAGATATTTAGGCACCCAACTGCTCTTTGTCTCAGTGCCTTCATCAATAGAGATCACAGCTGGCTTGGATTTAAAGCGTAACAGAAAATGAAAGCACCAAGCAATATCAGCCTGTGGAGAGAGTGAGAAGACAGTTGTTAATCTGAAAATTTCCTCCACATTAGATTCTTATTATCTTTCCTTTTGCACCATAAACTGTTCCCTGCAATTGTGCTTGGGATCATTCAACTGAAAAGAAAAGCTCCCCTGTCCATCTGCCTGGCAGGACTGTCCAAAGGTACCTCCTTTGCTCCTTTCCTTGCTCAGATCTGGCTGGCAAAGCTTATCAAACAGAGCGTTACGATGCAGTAGTCTCTCCAAACCTCCAAAGTCTGACTCTGAGATGGCTGAATTTGTTTCAGATTGGCATATTTTAGTTCTCCTGCATTTTTTAGTGGCTTGAGGATATTGTTAGGGAAAGACCAAATTCGGCAGCCTGGTGGAGCTGAAGTTGCCTCAGATCCACATCAGAGGTCCAATGAGTACAGAGACAGAGCACGCACATAAACACATTTTTGCACCATAAGTATTAATACAGAGGTGGATCCAGATCCATACACCTCACAGACACACAGAGTGCTTGCACAAGCACAGTAAGCACCAACAGTCCCTCATATCCCCCCCCCCTTGGCACAAAATATGCACATATGGATAAAATATGGATCCACCAGCAGTTGGGCTCAGACACTCAGTCTGACCAGCAGCTGCCCGTGAACCCCAATCTCCCCCATGTTGCTGGCACCTGGGCATAGGAGGTCCTGAGCCTGTAGCCCCCTTCCCGGGTGGTACAGATACCTTGCACACCACATCACAGACACACACAGACACAGAGGATCCAGACGAGAGCACTGGACAGTCCTATTTACACACAGCTGTCTGTGTTGTCCGCTTTCCCCTGCAGTTTTCCAATATTTGACTCACCCAGTCCTGCCTTTCCCAACTTTTTTCTTCTTGACTTCCCCTAAACATCCCAGAGTAAGTCTCATTCTTTCCCTAAACACTCTTCTCAGAAATGTCACCTGGTAGTGACCCCTGTCTGTTCCTGAAGTGCTCCAGAGAGCAGCTCTTGTGATTCACTCTGGTGGGGTGGTGCTCCTTATGGGCAGCCCTGAAAAGAGGCATGACAGAGGTACATTTCTTTCCTGAAGTTATTCAAGTCCTCCCCCTCCCCAGTGTTATGCTCTGGGCTCCTCTGTGTATGTGTAGATGGGCCTTTTATCTCACAAACTGACAAATACCTGCTTTATGTGAGATATTTTTGTTGCCTGGGTAGATCCTTCTCTGTCTCTGAGGCATATAAGCTTTGTCATACTTGTTTCACAAAGAGTATTGGGGTGAGTAAGCCCTTTCCCTTCATTTTCTTGAAGAATGTCAGGCTCAGACTTAAGCAGTAAATGCTGGTAAGAGCAGCATGTGGTTCAGGTGGACAGATGGTGAGACTAGACCAGTCTGGTAAGTAGAGAGTAGGGTGTAGACGGGGAGGCTCTGGGATTCTGGTCATCAGCTCATGGACTTTTGCCCATGTGAAGGTCATCACCTCCACTGGGAAAAAAAGGTTATTACTGCTAGATTTTTCTTGGGGCATCACTGGCTTTGAGTAACACTAACAAAATACTTTGACAGTTAAGGGTGTCAGACATGCACAGACATCTCATTTTTAAAAGCACACAAGACTCAGATTTTCAAGGATGCTTAGATTAAAGATCAGCAGACACAAAGGAAGATTTTCAAAAGTGTTTGTGTTTCATTCCCATTGACTCCAGCAGAAGATAAGCATCTTAACTTCAGTTATCACTTATTAGCATCTTTAAGTATCTAGATGTCTTAAAAAACTTGTCTGAGAACTGCTGTATAGAAAGTCTCGCCTTTTAAAATGAGTACTAAAAAGTATTTCTAGTGGAGCGTTTAGGAGTTACACTGTTGGTATCATAAAGCAGTGCTTTTCCTGCAGAGTTCTTTCTCAGGCATATGGTGGGATTCTTGTGCTGTTTGTGGCCAGGAGCTGGACTCAGTGATCCTTGTGGGTTCCTTCCAACACAGCATATTCTATGATTCCTTTTTCTGTGGAACAGTCATCACAGAATCACAGAATGGGTGAGGTTGGAAGGGATCGCAGTGAGGTCTTCTGGTCCAACCTCCCTGCTCAAGCAGGGTGATCCCAGAGCACAGGATGGTGTCCAGATAGTTCTGGAATACCTCCAATGAGGAGGACTCCACACCCTCTCATTGCTTCATGTCCTGTTGTTGGGCACCATCAAGCAGAGCCTGGCTCCATCCTCTGAGATGTCCCTGCAGATCTAGACATTGATGAGACTCCCTCTTGGTCATCTCTGATAAAATGGATCTTTAGGCAGGATGAGAGACACAATAATAATGGCAGAAGACTTGAGAAGAGACAAAATCAAAAGCAATGTCTTACTTTCAATTCATCCTGAATCCTGTTTTATCAGCATGACAAGATATTCTTTATGACTGGATGGTGGTAAAGTCCAGTTTATGGATGGAAACACTGTGTTCCCATTTTACTGCTTCCTGTGTTGGCTGAGGAAGGTTGTCCTGGGCATTTGTGTTCAACACGCCCTGGAGTGCTGTACATTAAGCCAGCTCTGAATGAGGAGGCTGCAGGACCTCAGTTAACCAGCACCAGGCTGGGATGACCAGTCTGCTCCCACAGCCACAACCAGCCTCTCCTCGGGTGGTGTTGCTGCAGTGCAGACGCTCAGCTATTTCAGAGCCAATTTAAATCTCTATCTCACAGTGATGTTTTATGCAGAGCAGGCTTATGCTTAGGGCCTGATACACAGTGCACAGAAATGGATAGGGTGCTTTTGACTGTGCTTCAGTGAACTCCATCTAAATCATTAAATTCTCGCCACCTCACTTCCCTTCCTTGAAACAGGGATAACCACCTTTTTTTTAACACAGTACCCATCTTGCTCAACACAACAGATCTCTAATCATGCAGGGAGGAAGAGAAGAGAGGGGAAGGAAGGGCAGATGGTATCATCCTAATGCAAATAATAAATAATCAGATTAATCCCTGCATCATGACAAGAGTTTCATTAGGTGCAGAACTAGGGAAAAACACTGCTGTGTTCCCTGGGAGCAAGTCAGAGGGGGACATGATAAAAAGTGCTCCCAAGCTTGTTTTCTTTTCTTTTCTTTTTTTTTTTTTAATTATTCTCATTTGCTTTTTGCTGGGAGTAGAGCAATGCAGAAGGGCAAAACCATAAAATTATGGTGTTGGAAATCAGCTTCTGTGTTTAAGAGATTTCTGTCAGCTTCTCTTGAGCAGGATGACCAAATGCTCACATTGTAGGGGTCTTGTTTTTGTGATCTGCATCCATATGTCACACACTTAATCAGAGAGGCATGACTGTGGACTAAAGCAGGCAGACCTGAAATGTCATTGCTCAGGTAGGAGGAAAGTCCTCTTTTCCCTGACTTCTTTAGCTGAAATGTTGAGTGTTTTGCACTGCTATTGCTGCTTCTTGGTTGGACTGTTTCTATTTCCGCAGTGTCCTCATGCCTGTCATTGCCTGGACCTGGTTCAATAAACACATTAGCCACATCTGAGAGTACAAATATTTCTTCAGAGGCTTAAATGTCTATTTGAACATGTGATTGCAGTAACTGCACGTGCAGTCAGAGTCAGCCCTGCATGCAGCATCAGTACTGGCATGTCCAAATTTAGTAGGATCCCACACAAGAGCAGGAACTGCACTGGTGTCAAAT
>JAWMRA010000090.1:64885961-64900482 GCA_035584735.1 Pseudotriccus pelzelni | reverse complement strand
GGGCTGCCATGCAGCAAAAGGCCTATGGTGGCATTTGTTGCCATACTGCAATCCAAAAAGTCAGTGTGGAGAAGATTTCCCATTAGCAACCGCAATATGAGAAGAGACTTGTCTCTGCTCGTCTTCCCAGCAACACTTTCTTCTTTTGCACTTCTGAAATAGGGGATTTCTTCTGGTGCAACTGCTGCTAGTCAACACACACTTTCACAAACAACATGAGCTGAGCAAAGTGAGTGTTTAATATCTGACGAATGATTTATAATGTGCTTTACAGAAAAGTTTTCAGCAAGTCTGAATTCTCTATTAAAAGCTGCTTGCTTCATTACAGAGTTACCAAAATAGGCAAAGAAAATATTCCTTGCTTATCCCAAGACTCCTTAACTCCTGACAATTTTAATAAATCAAGGAACATTTATAAGTACTAAATGTTAAATGTGTATTCACAGTTAATTTTTAATCAACTAACAACGGTGATGTGTTAATTGAATGCCATTAAGAAACCATAACTTGATGCATTAGCTATTTTCCTATGCAAAGGAACTTTTCCCAAGGCTTCCAGTTGTTGCTCAAGCTGCTTTTGTAAAAAGAAAAAGTATTTTAAATGTGTTTAGACCTGGACTGCTCAAACCCTAAAACTGAGCCAAGTTCACAGGGTTCACTGAGGTTTGTGGTTCTATGGACCTGAGCTGAATTTAAAACACACCTGGGCTAAGTTTCAAGTTATCTTGTGCCTTAAGGTATGACTTACAACCTACAAAGTGATCATGTAGGCTTGACATGTAGACTCTTGGCTTCAATACGAATTGCGTAATTTTTGGGGTGTCAACCAAAAGATCAAACTCAGAAGGGTGACATTCACCCATCTCTGAGACTTGTGAAAGAAATTTGCTATTTTTTCATCCACCTTATCAGGTGGCTCCTTGTTGGTGTGAAATCAATGCAGCTGTGGCACTTTTATTTCAAATGAGAATTTGTACTACTGCCTTGATCACACATCCCCTGGCTGCAGTGGAAGTAACTGGAGAAGATGCTGCTCTCTGTTCTGCCCCACCTATTCCCTTCTGCTCTTGCTGGCCTGCAGGACGGACAGTTTGTGTCGTCTGCTCCACTTTTTTTTTTCGGTGAAAGCAAACTGGGTTTGCTTAACCTGTCTAATTAGAAGTTCTTTGCTAACCTGGTTGAATCTCACTGACAACAGGCACTCTTCATAGAAGCAGCTGAGAGAGCAAATCTCATGGGACAACAACTTCTGACAGAGCAAATGGGAATGGACTGAGGCTACTCCTTTGGTACAGATAGAAAGGAAGGTGATGAAGCCTCCAGAGTCCCTTCTGTACGTAGTCTTTGCGTGGATGTTTTACATATTTCACCGGGGTCTGAAATAAGTCTGATCAGAAATGCAAGGAGGAAAGGGGGAGGAGAACTGTGAGACAAAACCAGCTAAGTTATAAATATCTCTATTTTTAGATACTCAGATGAAATTTGCTATGGGGTTTTTTAGTGATGGTAATCAGGAGAAGAATGAAGGGCATCAGTAAAGATGATTGAAACCTATCCAACAAAAATAATCTACTGCAGTTGGCTCATTTTATTTCTGATGTTGTGCTCAATGAAATGAATTTAAACTGTTTATTTTACAATTAACATGCAATGTGCATTTCTGAAGTAATTTATGAGAACCAATTTTCTTTTTATGTGGGGCTGCAGCAGACAGAGAGCAGAGCTTCAGTTCACAACAGCAAGGTGAAGCTCCAGGGAGGGGGAAGGTGCTTTCTCATATATGAATTTTGCCACTTTCCATATAAGTTGTGTGCCCTTTCATGTGTCTTTGCCACAATAACCTCAGGATGCCGGGAGGGGAAGCTGGAGGAGGAGGGTGAGGGGTGCCAGGCTCATGGGCACCTAGTACTTGCAGTGTTGCAGACAGTATCATCTGGTCCGTGGAAGTCAGAGTACAATCAAGGCAGACATTTGCTATTAGGTTAGAAGCAGGTTGAAGCAGAAATGTCTCATTAGAGGCCAGAGCCACACACTGCTGTGAGTTCCTGAGTTCCATTTGTGTCCTGTAAATCCAGGTCTCTTCTGTGGTGCCGCAGCTGCCACATGCAGTGTGTATGACTGGAGGAGGCAGAGGTAGCACTGTCCTTTTCTCACAGTCCCACCTGTAAAACCCTTTCTACATGCTGCATTAATAACCATTATCCATCCCCATTCTCCAAAGTGCTGTCAGCAGCATGGATGAGCTGATGATCTGGGCATTATCCTGAGATTTCAGAGTGTAAGGTTTGGTTCCTTGCTCTGTTATATATTTCCTGTGTGACCATGTGCAGGTTGCCTCCGAAGGGAAATATACTGGGTTGTAAAAAGATCTTGAATCTTGAAGATAAAGTCTTAACAAGAGTCAGTGGCTGGAAGCCAGGCAAATTCAGATGGGGAAAAAGGTGCACATTTATAGTGGAGAAGGGAATTAACTCTCTGAGCAAACTATAGAGATGAGGGAAATTCTCTTGCTTTTGATGTCTTCAGTTCAAAACTGAAAAGTAAATGTAGCCAAATACAGATTAAGTTTAAGCAAAAGCAAATGACTGAGTTTAGTGCAGTTATAATTCTGTGGCAGTAAATAGCTGATGGTATCCAAGTGGTTAGACTAGGTAAGCTAATACTCTTTTTCCAGCCTTTAAAATTCCTAAACCTGTAGCACAGGAGGATTTCTGAAGGACTGTGGCCAGTTCCCAACTCAACAGTTAAACTGAACAAATATGCATCTGTAAGAAATATCTGGTATGGAATCCATCTCACCCCACTTGAACTGACTAAAAATAAGGCACCTGATCATTAGTTATGAAGGTTTTTGCTAAAGTTGTTGGCAAATGTTGACAGACACCATAAGTGTTTCAGCTGCCAGTAGTGAACTCTCTGGTCATGCTCTCTCCATCACCTAGAACCTGATGATGACCTTTTAAGTGAATGAAGTTGGATGAGATGAAGTTCAGCCTGTGCACTCCTAGCTCAGATATTTAGCAGCTGTACTGTTATCTTCACTCTTCTTGTCTAATAACACCTCTCCTATTTATCACTGTTGCAAGATAGTCCTACATTTCATGCCCACCCCAAAATGTCTTTCACTATACCAAAAGCAAGACTGAGCCTGAGGATTAATTGCCCTCTGAAGATTTTTACCTCTTTCTATTATCTGTGATGGAGCCTAGGTGTCTAGTTCAGACCTAAATAATTTTCTCCCTGAATGGTAGGTACGGCATTGTAAGAAATTGATAAAAACCCACTGTGTTTCGTCCTGGCTATGTTTGAATTTTAAGAGGTGATTTTGCAAGGAAACCTGAGATTTGCCCATCTGAGTGGAAACATGCATATATTAAAAAGAGGAGGGAGACGAGCACCTCACGTAACTTCAGCTGTCAAAAAGTTGTAACGTAAGTGTCTGAGGCCAGTCGTATTGGGCTGACACCTCTGGAACTGATGTCACCAGTCCCAGATGTCTGTCCCCAGGTGAGGTCAACTACTGTGCAAACCAGGCAAAATTCACTGACTTCAAAACACCTTTCTACTGATCTGTTTCAGAAAAGGAAAAGCATTATTTTATTTGGCTGATCAAGGAATTGGAACTAGGGACCAACTTCAACTTCTACTTTTTTTAGCTGGAATGCTAATTAAGAAGTATTCCTATATTGGCCACTTAGGCAGGGATAAAATAGGCATCCTCAGAGGGTGATTCAACCCCAAAAAGATCAGAGTCACCCTCTCAAAGAGTAACTTATCTCTTTCTCTGTTTCAACTGTAGAGAAATACAAGGATGACCAAGACCCAACTTACAGCAATTAACAAAACATATAAAATTATACAGGACAAATCTGTACTGAAAAATCTTAAAAACCAAACCAACTGAAATTCTGTGCTTCATCTGTTATAATTTTGTTGACATTGCTGGAACAAATATGTATTTTAAAGCTTGCTCAAATCTCTGTTTGTAAAGATACTTATACATTCATCTGCAGATATTTGTATGTCTATTTTATGAATATTTATATAGTCATAGAGATAGCCATATAGATCTCTCACCAAGAAAGATCTCAAATTCGGTGCTGTCAAAGAAGAGCAGTATTACAAAAAGAATTAAGGGTAGGTTTCATGAGGTAGTAGTTTAGGTTCCAATCCTGTGAACACTTTTTGTATGTTAATAGCATTACAGTGCAGTTCATGGTAGCAATTACGTAATTAACTTATTCTATATGACACTAGACCTCATCAGACTAGCCAAGGCACATATATATTACATTCAGCTATAAGTCATTTAGAGGAAAATCATAAAAAAAGTACTGCTGGATGGACTACTGTCTTGGTGTGGAAATTTCCAGTAACATTTTGTGTGGTTGGGCATTTCTGTTGTGTTTATTGGCTGATCAACCTTTTCCTGTCTGAGGTAGTAGATGATAATCCAACATATCTGCTGACAGAGACATTTAAATGTTGTCTTGTTTATGATCCTCTGTGGTGTCTTCCATTTCAGAAGTTTAATTGATGTTCTCTCCTCAGGGCAATTATCTCTGCAAGACTCACCTCAGCTTCAGCCTTAAGTTCACAGACTGCCCCCAGGAATGAACATGTTCTTCCACCCAGGTCACCTCTGTGAGAAGCAACAAAGCAAACTTCCAAATTAATTCTCCTATCCCCTTCAACTTCTCTGTGGTCTACAAGGGAAGGGTAAAATTTCCTTCTTCCAGTGCCTGAGATGTAGTTTCTTTTCCTCCAGGATCTCTCTACCCCTCAGCATCAGATCTTTTCTCTTTGTAGAGAACGTTTTCATGGCAGCCACATGTTCCTGGAGCTCCTTGAGCAGAATGGTCTACTTTGATTTCCTCACTCAACAGGAAGAGACATCTGGATCTATGATGAGGAAAAAAAGCCAAGCAACCAGTGTTCGGAAAATCAAGGGAAGTTGTGGTTTTAGCAGCTGGCATTTCACCCCCAAACTACCTAATTTTTTGCCCCAGGTATGATCTTCACTGGCTATACAATGCTTGTGTTGCTGTACACCCAAACCAAAACACGCTGGAAGAGAGAGGCGTTTTCCCCAAGTGAGCAGTGGAAGCGCAGATTGCTGGACATCAGAAGGGAGTTGAGAGCACTTGAGCCCAAGATTCAGGAGCGTGTCAATCTCTATGTAGTGGGCAGGATATAATTTTATCTGTACGGTCAACTCACTGTAACAGAGCATGGATTGCAATTTTTTCCACCTACAAAAGCAAGATTTAATACTGCTAGGTCCTGGCATGCCTGAGCATTTCAAAACACATGTTAAAGGTCCACAGGAGTTAAGCAGATGCCCACCTAACAGTATGGGTATTTTCCACAAAGCTCAAGGTCTTTCATTTGTGGAATAGTACGGGTATGCTGATGGCAAACTTTGATTATCCCTAATCCTCTTTTGTCTGCAGGGGAATAAATCAGGAGGAATGTGAAGCACAGAGCAAAGAAAAAAAATTTTTTTTTTTTTTTTTTTAACTGAGGAACATTGTACTGTATATTCCTTACCCAGCAAAGTCAGGGATAAGTAGATTTTACCTTGGTTTGCATCTTCACCCAGAAAGCTGTGGATAAACTGCCAGGTCTCACTGCCCCTGATGGTAGGAAGGAAAAATGTCTCTTCCTGGTATTAGATTTTCTAATATTGCTTGTCTGACAAAAGTTATTTTGTCCTGGCTTCGTGCCAGTGAGATGAAGCTTAGGTTCATTATGAACTCTTTCCCTGTGTCCCTTATTCTTCGGCAGTGATATTAACAGATACAAAATACTGTGGTTTGGATTTAAAAATAACCTTCTGTTTTCATCCACCTTTCATGCTTGAAAGGAAATTTGTAAATTGTCAAGTTGACTTAATTTTTCCTGTGGACTTGCACCTATTTGCTGTAATAAGAATTTCCCCCTTGGGTTTCACTCATCTCCAGTGTGTGGCAGGAAAAAGGGATTAGGATTGTATTTGTCTTCTTTCTGAAGCCAATACCCTTTCAGCAAGTCTGCTATTAGTTCTGGCTGCCAAAACAGCATCTTAATGCCTTACCTGAGAGTCAAGTATTTTATATTAAGTTAACTTTTGCCTCTGCTGACTTTCAGTGTTCTATTTACTTTGGAATCCTCACTCCTTATGGAGCTTACTATTGTTTTATGTGCACTCAAACCTGTATTATACTCTTTGGTTCCTTCTGCTAACCTGGCAAAGAAATGGGGAAGGAGTCTTGGGGCTTCTTCTTTCTCCAGTAATGGCCCATTTTAATGAGTTTATTCTCCGATTTGGAGAAACTCTTAACCCTTTGGCACCAAGAGATGGGATTTCTTGACACTAAGTGCTCTGTAAATGCATTTTTGTCAGAGCTGTGGACCATTGGTACCTGGGAGAATTTACGCAGCACTTAGCAGACCCATTTATTTGCAATACAAAATAATGTTTTGTTTACAGCATCCTCCTTTCAGGGCATGAATCATGAAGCATCTCATTCCAGCTGCAAATTGTCAATAATCCAGGGTTTGGGGTTTCTTCTCATTTTTTTGTCATGGTATAGAAGACCTCTTATGTCTTGTGTTAGGAAGAAGGATGTGCCTGTGTGAAATTCTATGTGGAGATTTGTCCAAGGTGACTTGCAGTTTTGGGAGGTTTGTGAACTCAAGCTCACAGACAGCTACATCCAGAACATAAACTGAATGGGCGCTGTGACCCATCTCTGACCATCACAGGTTGTCAGTGAAATGTCTGTCACAGTAATTTAGAATTTGATCATCCAAAGAGAAAATTCTTCTGTCCACAAACTAGTGACATGTATTGTTTTACCTGAAAAATCAACTATGAATTATTACCTATCACAGCAATTATTTGTTTTGCTAAAGGATAGAAGTCAAAGTTGAGCAGACATGTTTTTTTCCCAAGGGAAGGCTGAGTTTTACGTTCCTTTCTGTCTAGTGAATTGGGTTATTTTTCTGGTGTATAGCATCACTTTGTCTACTGATCAAAAATGTATCAATAAATTAGAGAAATAGGTCAAAGTGTTTTAGTATTTGCTGTCTATAATTTTGTCAATGGATGAAATAGAATTTTTTAAGTGGTCATAAGATGTATTAGTTTCCTTTTTTTGACAGTGAGTGAACTGACACAAGGAAAATTGATGTAATTTTACCTAAGGGGATACTATCTGAGCAGTATAAATGTAGGTATCATTTTATATTGTCTTTGGCACTGAAACGCCCTTGTGAGTATGTTGTGGATGTGTCTGGGTGTGACATAACTGGACACAATGGGCACCTAAACCACTCACTGGGACCCCTCACATATTTTCACCTCAGCAATGCATGACTGTGAATTTATTCATGGTTAGATCCTTATTTGGCTTTTTCTCCTAACACATATTCAATCTGGAATGTGGGCATGTAGCGAAACAAAATTTAAAAACCAGTCAACTGCCAACCAAAACCATTGATCTTTCTCTTCTTTTAGGACAAGAAAATAAATGAACTTATTACTATCTATAGGGGGTTTCCAGTAAATCTACTTAAGTAAGAAAATATATATATATTTTAATAAAATTTTTCTTTCCAAATCAGATTAATATTCATTTATTTGAGATTTTTGTTGCAAAACTTTTATTAAAAGTGCTCAGCTGTAATTTCATTTTTCTAAGTTTATTTCTTCTTTCACAATGGAAAAATGGAATAGTAGGAGGATGAAGACAAGAAGAAAGGTGTTAAAAAATAATGGTGGAGGGAGGACAGGTCCACTTAAAAAAAGGGAGAGAAACAGATCATTAGGGGGCAAAATACTTTTCACAGAATCACAGAATGGTTTGCATTGGAAGGGACCTTAAAGATTATCTCGTTCTAACATGTCATGGGCAGGGGCACCTTTCTTTCACTGTTGATTTCATCTATATCTTGAAACCTTCCCCTCCTACTGGCTCCTGATTCTGTCCTGCTGCACTATGTAAACAAGCTGGGCTTGGATAGACACGCACCATGCTTGCTCACCACATCTTGTCTGCTGATCTTTGCATAGCCTGAAGTCTTGCAGACTCCGTGCTGCAGGCAGACCAGTGAATGTGCGTGGTCCTGCACAAAAGTGCCTAAGCTGCAGCATTCTGCACTGAAAATTAACAGGAACAATGATAACCATTGCCCAGACCAGTAGTGTTTTTAAGTGATAGGCTGAGATACCTAACTTTGGAGGACTTTTTTTGCCTGAGTTTAGCAACTACTCGTTGTGGGTTTGGAAAGACAAATAGTTCCCAGTTTTGGGGCTTGCTGCTTCATGTACCATCTCCATGCAGGATCAATCCCTGCGTGTCAGCATTTCCACAGCCTGACAGTAATCAATGTGCATTTTAATTAGATTGGATACTATTTTTTTTTCCCTTCCTTCTCCCTACCCCCACCCCCCTGCCAATTTATGAGTGACAATTTCTCTTTCTACGAGATTAAGTTTTACGTTCACCTGCTTGGCAAACACGATATCTGCTACCCACGATGTCATACAGCATCAGGACCATCCACTGTCTTGCATGAAGTTATTATGACAGGTTCCTGTGTTTTTGCGGCCTGGCTTCATGAAGCATGTCACATTTGATGAACGTCTGACAAACATGAGCTGCTATTTGTAGGCTTGATTTAGATGGGAAGGAAGTTTTGCTCAGAGAGCTGTTCCCCCTGGATGTGATCTGATTCCAAGCCTTTCAGCTCAGGACAGTCAGTCTGCAGCCTTGACTGAATGATGGGTCAATATCCAATAACTCATGATCAAAAGCTGAAGACTTCTTAATCAGCAGAGCTTCGGTTTCCTTCAGGGGATGAGAACACTGTGCAACCACTCTGACAGAGATGCTATTTCCACTTTCTTTAGTCTGAGGACATTACAGGCAAAGTTAACTTGGCATGAAACATTCCTTACATTAATTACCACAGTAAAATAAAGAATAATAGAATATATATTTTGGTGCTCAGTCAGTTAAGACCAAACCTGATTCATTTTAGGTCACAGCTCTTCAATTAGGGTTGGTTTTCTTTAGGATGGGTTTTTTCCACTTAATTGAGCTATACTATCTGCAAGTTAACTTTTTTCCTCCAACTATGAGCAGGAATTTTAATAATGACAAACGGATATAATCTATTGCCTTTCACCATGATATCTAGGCATAGAGCATGAAAATTTATGACAGTCAAAAGATTTTGCCATAAAAACCCCTTCTGTCTCCTGCCTAGTCGAACCACACTTGGAGATTTCTCTTGTCTTCCGTGTTGGTTTAAGTCAGGTGTCAGACTTGGCTTCAGCTTTGCTTTGGGGACAGCATCTGTCAAAAGTGTATGACACAGAGAGTATCTTCAGACTTGGCCAAGATCTTCCTGAACAGTTCAGACCCTATTAATATTAAATTGCAGGTATGCCTTCTCCTTTCATGGTTTATTTATTTTACAGAAGACATCTTCTATTGTTTAATGATCAAGTGATTTTTCAGGCATATCATTTGCAGTATTCAGCATTTTTTGTAGAAATTTGTCATTTCTCTGATACTGCTTTGTTAAGTTTGTCTTGGAGAATTAGTCCACATGTCTGCCAGTGGAGAAGAGGCGAAAAGGATTTGACAGAACTTTTGTCCTTCTGAATTCTGGGTTCTAAAAGAGGAAACAGCACCATGTAGACATTAATGTGGCAACACGGTGATGAGACAAAAAGCCTTGAAGGTCTGAAAGTAAAAGACAGGCAGCACTAGGCAGAGCTAAACACGACATAGGGAAGTATTTAATGACCAGTTTTTCTGCTAAGTCTAAGAAAAATGACAATTCTCATCCTTAGTTAGCCAAACATTGAATCTACAATTTAAATGTCCCTGTTGACCAAAGCCATTTCCTCTTTTTAACAGATGGAAAGGGACTCTGCTAATAGTCAAATTTTTGATCACCAAGTTTTCAGGGTACGTTTGGGATCACAGCAGTTCTCCCATGAGGAGGAGAGCTCATTTTGTTTGCACCTGTAAACAGACCATGGTCTGACACTGTTGAACAGCTCATGCCAAAAGCCATCTAGCTTTGCACCTTGTCCTTTACATTTCTTCCTGTTTTTAACTGTTACTCATTTTTACAGCACCTCAGGTGTGTAAGGTTTTCTGAGCTATCATAAAAGCCAAGCGGTCCCAGTCCATTAGTGACGCGTAAAAGCTGTTTGCAGTTTTATGTCTGCTAGTTTAATCGACTTTTCTGCAGACTACCACATGGTGTTCCTTCCATTATATCACACTGAGGTATAGCAAGAGAGCATTCAGCGTCAATAGGATCAAAATACAATGTGCAAGAACCATATGAAAACTGAAGAGCTGCTCTATGAAAAGCATTTCCCTTTTAAGCTGGTTTTAAGAGGTTTAAGACCCTTTCCTCCCTCTTGTTGCTAAAAGGTGGATCCGAGTGGGACATTCTCTCATAAAAATCAGAAAAACTCCCAAAGAACAACAGGTATCACATTAGAAAGAAATCTACGGTTTGTTTGATAGTAAAAGGGGAAAAAATGGTGCTGGATAACTAAAAGAGATGTGTTATCTCTAAAACCAATGGTAGAAAATTGGGCCACTGATGACATTGTCTTGAATTAAAGCATCTCTTTGGCTGAGAAGAGCAGAGACAACAGACAGCCCCTGAATGGGAATAGGAGGATGACACACAGCTTAATGACTGCAGCACAAGGCTGTAGGTCCTCCAGTTGCCTCTTGCTTCGAGGAAACTGAAGTCAATCCTTTCAATAACAAGCATTAAGTCATCAATCTTAGAGACCCTGATGTGTCAGAAGACATAGAGTTCATAAACGGTGGTATATGGTCCCCTTACAGTTGGAGGTATCTAAGCCTACCTAATAAATAAGGAGAAAAAAAAATGCTTACAGTACTTATAAAGATCTTGAAGGAAATATTTAACAATCAGGAAGGCAGTCCTCAAATCATTTTAGATACCTCTCTGCAAACATCAGCTCAATGTTCAGCAGTGGCTGAAATGGTTAATAGCAGGTTAGTAACAAACATGAAAGGAAATGGTCACTGAATGGAAAAGCCCTGTGCTTGCAGGACGTTAATAGATCTCCCTGATAAGTTCTGGCCAGGAGGGGAAATTGCAGGCTACAAGTCTAAAATGCTGCATGCTGTTATGCTGTTTTACTTAATGCACTTAGCTGAGAGCACACTCTACCATTCTAATTCAGCAGCACAGTCTTGGGAGTAAAGATTTGCCTGATCAAACTCAGTTCACTGACAGCCTTGGACATAAAGACTGCTTACAAGTATCAGCAAAGTAATAAAAAAAAGTCAAAAGAGAGGAGTCATTTGGGTCAAATCTCACATGACTGAATTAGCAGAATGGGAGTCAGCTGTAGAAAATACAACGTGAATATTTTGCATTTCAGTGCCACTAAAAGAGCAGAGAAGGTGTTCAAAAGAGAAATATCAAGAAATATGCCTTGATATAGAGATGATGAAGATTTTTTCTATCATGTAGGTAGATGGTAGGAACTCTGAGTCTGGTTCTCAATCTGTTATGACAGTTTGCATCACTGTTGCTCCATTTACTCCAGATTTATGCTTCAGTTAGCCTAGACAAGCATGAGGATTCCCAAAGTCCTATCTGTATAACTAAATGTTCTCAGCATTTCACCATTCACCCATGTGTGTCTGGTGCATATCCTGTGGTTCTGTGGGCTGGGATGCTTTAGTGTTATTTCCCATCGAGTCATTTCATTATTTATCTGTCCCCGGAGGAGGATCTGTGGAAATGGCATTGGAGAACTGTCAGCACTTATATGTTCTTGTTTGCATCCTGTTGGCAAAGTGAGTTCCAGATCAAGAAAATCACAGGCTCAAACTTGAATTCATATTCCAGGTAAGCATATTTACAAAGAGCAAAGGCTGCACACTTCTGGGTTTTATACATACTTGGAGGGTGGGAGGGAGAAAAGGATTCTTGTTTAAGAGCACAGTGCAAAACTGTGATGTGGCCTTCCCTGGGGAAAATCAGCAGATGACATATATGTTTCCTGTGAACATCACTAAAGTAAGGGTTAAGCAAATGGATTTTTCTTCTCCTGGTTCATTTTGTTTTACATCTCATTCTGACATCTGAAAGTCCAGAAGAAACCTCGGGAATTTTGAAACTGTCTAATTAGTCTGGCAAAAAGGTAGGAGAGTCTCATGTGGTGATAGGTACTGAAATAGAAAGGCTAGATGAACAAGTAAATCCTTTTTGTATTTCACCTTGTGGCAAGAACACTTAGTAGAAGCTGAGAGATTTGTGATCCATGTTTAGTTCTCCCCTTGACCTATCCTATAACTTTGGCCAGGTGCCTCTGTGGACATTGCCTTACTCATCTTTTGTCTCACTTGCCTGTTCACTGCTTCAGGGATGCTCTGACTCATGGCATGTTTAGTTCTTACCACCATGGCCATGCTGGAGTTTGGGGAACTGGTCTCTCACATCCTTCAACCCCAAACTCCCTAAATATCCTCAGCGCACAGGATACATCTCTCGAACTGAAAACTGATGACACAGGTAAAGCCAAAGCCATTTTGCATATACTGCAATATTGGCATTTATCAGGAAATTTACTTGATAATGAGGGCGAACAGAGGCTGACCTTCATAATGGTTATGAAGCAAAAAAAAAATTGGAAATTGCCTCCTGAGTGCTGTCTGAAACTAAGTATTTCTTAATGTTAAGGTATCTATGATGACTTAGTAGCTTATGTATTTCTGGCATATATAGCATATTTGTAGTCTCCTAAAGATTTGTAACATTTATGTACAGTATTAAAAAGAGAAAAGGCAGAAAAGTTGAAGGATAAGCACGTTGCGATATAGCAGTGGTTCTGTCAAAGTGGAGCTGAGTGATTTTCAAGGGGAGACAGCTGGACTCTGGAGACAGTCAGGGAGACATTTCAGAGAAGACTTTATGTGGAAAATAGACTAACTCTGATGGAAAATGCCTTCCACATGTGGAAGTGATGCCTAGTGATCTGTGGTCAGAAGATGCAGATGATTTGGATTCTCCTCTGTGCTGGTGACCCCAATTAAACAATTGAGCCTCTCTAGACCTGTTTGTCCAGAAAACTGTTAAAAATACTGTTAGTAAAGTAAAAGCAGGAGTCAAATTGTCACACAGACTATAAGCACACAGGGAAATACTGAGACACCCAACTCTGGCATCTCAATATCTGAAAAAGTAGATGCCTAAGAGCAGCAGTGCAAAGCAGGGTGAGATTCAGCTTTACATTCAGACCACAGTATCCAGAGCTCCATATGCTGCTGACTGAATTGCAGCTGAATATAACAAAATCTCAGACTGCCAGACTCAGCTGTAGGCTTTTCCAGCCAGACAACAAGTGTGAAAGCCTGAATCTGGCCTGACACTTCTCTCAGGTCATAGTCCCTCCTCAGTGATTAGAGGGGGATAGCTCTGATATGTGATCCAGAGGTCAGCTAAGTGGGGATCACCAATAGCTATTCCAGGAGGAAAACAGATGCAGCATGTCTCCATGAGGTTTTACTCTGCCAGCCCTGGCTTTGTGACTTGCTCCTCTCCGGTCAGGATGTCCCCGTTGGCAGGGAGTCCAGGGTAGCTTCCCACTTCCAATTTGTGGCAAGCTCTCCCAGAGGACAGTTGCGCTCCTTTTCAGGCAGTGGAAGACCCCAAACTCCACAGCAGAGAAGCTGGTGATGTGCACTTCTGATTTCTGTGGTACAACTTCTCCTCCCGATGAATTAACCTGATGTCAATACTAACAAAAGTCAGTCAGTTGGAGTTAGGAGCCTGATCTATCCAGCATTGCTGTCAGCATGTTATATATCATGTAATCTGTCTTGGCTCAGAACAATCAATATATTGCTCCCGAATTTGCTTAAAACTGATGTAGTTGAACCAGTCATAGCAGGAGTGGAAAACACTTGTAAAACTTCCCCTTAACGTACACAAATATAAGATGCCCTCCCCACTCTTCCTCTTCATGGAAAACAATGAAGATAATGGCTGGATTCCTGTCTCACAGGTGCTTAATGAGGTTAATGGCTCCTTTATAACCATTTTGAGATCTTTGAATGGAAAATGTTACTACAGACCTAGGCATTGCATTATTTTTCTTTCTGATCCTTTTTGAAAGGGGAACATACCCTTCAGAGTGTTCTGTTTTGCTACTGCATTGTTATGGTTGTTGGTGTATAAAATTGGTGCTCAGTGTGTATAATTTATAGCCTCTAAAAATGATAAATAGCCTGAGAAAGAGGAGGGATTTCTGTGTTCAAGTACTAGAAGTTTCAAGATGAAAGGATATTTTTGGGAAATGGTCTATAACTTCCCACAAACTATAATTTAACCTTCTTCTTAGCAGTGCTGTTTCTACTTACACTTGTGGAATTTAATTTTGGAGGCATCCTAGCTGTGATCTTGTTGGTGGGCTCTGTTCAGGCCTTCTACAGTCAGTAGGAATGGAGGATCTCAAACA
>JAWMRA010000090.1:64839039-64877042 GCA_035584735.1 Pseudotriccus pelzelni | reverse complement strand
AGGAGTGGCCAAAGTCGTCAAGCAGTTGTTAGAGGATTTCTCAAGACGCTCAGTGTGGGTGTGCAGGACTATGCTGGGTCTGCTGTGAGTGAGACAGCTGGGACTGGCCTTGCATACATGGCATTTCGTGGGATCTCTGCTTTAATTTCAGCAGGGAAGATGCATCTTATTTAGGTTCCCTTGCAAAGTAAATAGAACTCTATAAATCTTGCAAAACATTTTCTGGTCCTTCAAAAGTTCAGTGAATGGTCTGCAGCTCCACTTGGCATCCCATGCAGGAGTGGTCTAGTAAAAAAAAACAAAACAAAAAAAACAGGAAAGAATTGAATTTTATGGGCATAAACATTTGTGGTCTTTTTTCAAAGTAGATTTGTGACTTTTCCAGTTGACAGGTGTGCAGACAAAGCATCATCTGTGTTCTGTTGAGGTGTTTCTGAAGTGTCTTGTCCTGAATCCTGTTAAAGAAGAGGTGCTGGAGCAGGTAGATGGCTGCCAGGTATAACAGCATATGAGCCTGGTAGATGAGATTTTGCCTGTAAGAGCAACTACACAAATAATGATTGCTTTGCAAGTCAGTCTCCACTGGCAAGACTAGTGGTCACCATGACAACGTGTTAAAATAAGCATGGGTTGTTCTGAATGTGGGACGTTGGGTCACATACTGGCTCATTATGAGTGAGGAAGGTCCTGGGGACAGAGACCCTGAGCACAGCTCAAGGGCCAGTGCTGGCTGTCCTCCCTCTCCTTCTCCTGCCCCTTCTGCCAGGCTCCAACACAAACTGTGGGCTTACATAGTTTCACAGCATCTTTGCCACCCTGTGACCCCATGCTGGACCCACCAGACCACACCGGGAGGTGGGGTCATGGTGGTGGATGGGGGCTGTGACACTCAGGGGTCAGGAGATGACTGCCAGAGATGCTCTGGAAAGCCCCACTAAGTGCCATCCTGCTTGTCCACTTCCCAGCACACCTGGACATTGCTATGAGGTGTGATTGCCTCTGCTGGAAAAAGAGCAAAATTGGGAGTATGGGTGTGTGGCTTAGGACAAGCACTGCTGTGCTGTGGCTGCCTTCAAACTTGTTTCTCCTGGGTGGGTGTCCGGTCCCTGTTCCTGCACAGCATTGCTTTGTGCACAGGAGATGCATCATCGGAGATTCAGGGGGAAGGTCTGGTGGCAGGGTGGGTGCATCAGTGCTCCATCTGTCTCCTGCTGCGGTACCCACCAAGCAGAGGTCTGCAAGTCTTTACACAACCCTTATGGTACCTTATAACAATAGGTTTTTGTTTATCAGACAGTTTTGTCCACTGGGGAGGCTGGAGTTGGTGTCAGAGGAGTACAGAGGAGTACAGCAAAAGGCAGATTTGACCCAGCCCATCTTGGGTGCTGTGACTGAAGCAAACCTCTCCAACAGAGAAGAGCAGATGGAAAAAAGAGCAGATGAGGGAGCTGCAGCTGCTCAGCCTGGAGAAGACAAGGCTCCAGGGAGACCATAGAGACCCTTCAAGTGCCTAAAGGGGCTCCAAGAGAGCTGGAGAGGGACTTTAAACCAGGGCCTGCAGTGATAGGACAGTGGAACAGCTCTAACTGAAAGATGGCAAGTTTAGATTAGATCTAGGGAAGAAATTCCCTGTCAGAGTGATGAGGCACTGTCAGAGGGTGGCCTGAGAAGCTGCAGCTGCTCCGTCCCTTGAAGTGTTCAAGGCCAGCCTGGACAGGACTTGGAGCAACCTGGTCTAGTGAGAGTTGTCCCTACCGTGTCAGGGGGAGGAACGAGAGGATATTTAAGGTCCCTTCCAACCCAAACTATCCTACAACTGAAAAAACCCAAACAAAACAAAGCAAAACAAAGACCCACCAAAAAAAAAACCAAACACACAACCAAAACCAAAACTCTCCTCAGAAGAAAAGAAAAGAGAATGCACAAACAGAGCACATGAAGTGCTGAGCAGTGCAGCCCGTACGGACACCGTGGATGTGCTGAGCAGCAGAGAGAGCTGTATGCAGGAAAGGTATGTCTTGTGACACACAGATGCTTCCCTGCCTGCGGAGCATTCAGCAGCAGGCGGGTTAATTTAATAATATCGCACTCAGAGCGTATCCAAATGTTCCACTGGTCGCTCTTGAGTTACTCTGTGTCTCAGGTGTACTCTTCAAGTATTTTAAGAGGGGTAATGATTTTTTTTTTTTTTTTTCTGGTAGCAAGTACATCCAGGCAGATATAATTTTAATATAAAGGGGAAGTTTACTAGAATAGAATTTAGGAATATTAAAAAGGGATTTGGTTCCGAGAGAAATATTAGCAGTAAAGGCAAGGATAAGGATTTTGGAGAAATTTAATTAAAATTTAATCTTCTTTCTAATTAAATTTCCTTTTAATTAAACTTAAAATTAAATTCGCTTTGTTTAATTGGAGGAATTTAAAAAGTATTACCTCAGAACGTCAATCATTTTTTTTCCCACTATAAAAAATAGTTTACCCTGGTTTGTCTAGTTTAAAGGATGAGATTTCATACTGAGTGGAAAAAAAAAAACCAAAAACATAACATTTAAATGTAAATCAATTTACTTCTCAGTTATCTTCTGCCTTGTTCCCTTCTCCCCCTCTCCTATTCCACCACACTGTAAATGAGGACAAAATGTTTTTTGCCCTCAGGAGCCTGTCTGTGTCGGCAGGGAATGCCCTAACCCTTTTGACATCTGGGCCACTCACTTATTACAGGACGGAGCTCTGGGCCATGACAGCGCTTTGCTCTGCTTGATGCCATTAATTTTCCTGCTTTGTCAGTCATAATTTCTTCTTTTTCTGTTTGTTTGACTTTTTTCTCTTTTTTTTTTTTTTCTTTTTTGATGAGAGGGAGTCTTGGGAATGTGAAAAGGAACAAAGGAACAGGAGGCTCCTCTGAGGTTGCAGTGCCTCAGGATGGCTCTGCATCAGCATCACTCAGTGTCCTAATGCCCTACACCTTCCATATGCCTCTTAAAACCCCTGCCTTTCCACCCTTCCCTACCTGTTCTCCAAAATGCCAGAGCATTGCCTCATCTTGCCTTAAAGTCTGCTCCTCCTGCTTTCCCCTTTGATCACCTCTCTGCTGGCTACCAAATCCTCTCCTCTGCTGAAAGCCGCTTGCCCAAGGCCATTAATGACCTTCTGGCCTGAGCTAAGCCAAAAAGTGATTTTTCTGGTCTCAATTTTCTTGATCTGTCTTGCTCTCTTCATCTGCCTCCTCCTCTTCTGCTTCCACTACACTGATGTGGATGATTCTCATTGCAGATCAGTGGGTACCTTTTCATGATTCTTGCACCTAATTCTGCTGCTTATAGATTGGCATCTTATGGGCTTTTGCAAGATGCTCTCTTGTCACACCCTTGTCCCTCCGTTTGGCCTCATTCAAGTTCATGGTTACAGCCATGTGACAACTCCCGCTGTCCCTGCCTTTTGCTGTTCCCCAGACACAGCCCCCCTTCCTTCCAGGCCTGTCTCCATCTGCATTTCTTCTGCTCTCATTTTTTGCCTTACTTTTTCTTATACTCTTTTAATTTTTATTTTTTTTTAGTTAATTTTTCTTTCCCTCTTCTGTATCCTTGTGTTACCTGTGTATGCCAGCACTGCAGTCAAAGGCAACAGCATCCAGTCAAGGTTCAGGTTATGAATCCAGTGAACTTGGGGTGATCAAACAGAGAGGTCACTCCCAACATACTCTGTGCTGCGACCTCTCTAAGACTGCAAGGATGCAATCTCCACGTTACTCTACATACCAGTCCTAGGAATTTTTGCCAACCTTGTTAGCTTGAGAAACTCTTGAAGTAATCTCTGCCCTCAGAATAAGAATCACACTCTGGCTTTCATTCCATTGAATCCAGTTTTTCTTCAGCACCAATGTCATCCTAGGTATAAACACAAGCAGTTTTAAAGAAGCTGAAACTGAGCCCTTGGAAAAGATGTGGCATACAAGAAACAAAAGAAACAGAAACCAAAATTTTACCTGTAAGCGAATGATGGCTCATTTTTGTGCTTTGCTGCTTGTACTTTAAATGGCTGGTAGAGCAGAAATATGAATCAAAGTAAGTTGAGCAGGATGTCACAGTAATCAAGATGGGAGACCGGGGAACTGGAGAGTGTCTGAGCCTGAATTTGCCAAACCAATTGATAAAAATCAGTTTTCTCCATAATAACATAATCAGTCTCCTCTCTAAATAGTTCAGGTGATGAAATTGCCTTCTGTGCTTGAATTTATAATAATAAGAAATAATAAAAATCTCAAGCAAAAGGATTAAGCAAGAATGAGCTGTGTGTACGTGCTCTATGCAAATTGGTGACACCGCTGTATTCATAATTCATTGCAAGTGGTTGAAGGTAAATAGATTTTTATTTTTATTCCCCGTGAATCTCTCACATAAGCAGGAGCTATCTCGTTAGAACATTTTCCCTCTCTTGTTTTATTTAAGTTGAGAAAGAAAGTAAACAGATTACTGTAGCAGCTCCTGATCTCAGATTGTACGAGATGCTGATACGGAGGCTGTAAGACTCTGCTCAGGTGAAACCTTTCTGCTCTCTCACAAAGCAGAGCTAGGGCTGGAGACCTTAGGCCATGGCATATAGGAGGGGGGCATCCCCCCAAATTATGTTGGTTGGAAAGATTGTGAAGAAGTAGTTATAAGAGAATGACGTTTAAGATCCCTGTTACCCTCCCTGTGGTTTCTATTTGAAGACCTAACCTGTTTTCTGTAAATAATTGAGCAAAACCATAAAAGCAGAGCAGTCCATGAAGCCATACAGAAACATATTTAGGGGACCACAGTATGACCTTAGTAGGGACATCATGTATAACAGGACTTCAGAGCAAGGAAAAGAAAAAAAAAAAAAGGAATTCAAACAAACACTTTTATCTTGATGACCCTTAAATGAAAGGACAAGGAAACAGTATGATCAGCTAGCAAAACATTGGGAAGATAAGAGCCCTTTGTCAGCACAGAGGGCCTGATTCTCCCTTCCTTTGTCATTTGCATCTGTGCAAGGAGAATGACAAATTGCAGCAAAGATGCCACAAATCAGATCAGTTTAAACCAGTTCCTGGCTTTGCATGTGTTTTAATGACAGCACAAGGTGAACGGACTTGCCTCAATCCCAAAAAGTGATCAGATGATCTGATACCTGAGCTATGGTTATATTAAGAATCAAAATATAAATTTTCATGTTGCCAGAATAGAAAAAAACCCCACCGTACTGCAATATAATGATAAAGGGAATACTGAAATATCTGATACTTTAATAAATATTTTCTCAAAAGTACATAATTAGTTTTCAGACTTCTGTTTCCTTTTTTATAACTTGGGCTACTAAGGGATTTCTGCCATGAGTTGCTTTCTTTTTCATACAAGTTCAGGTTTATCCCAATTACCCACCATGTATAAAAAAAACCCAAAAACCCAACACCAAAAAACACCCCATAGCCTTTTATAGTATCTCCACAAGACTAATGTAAAGCAGATGTATCCTGCTGAATTCACAGTATATTTTAAACAAAATGACCCCAGTGTTGTTCTGGACCTTACAAATGCTGATATATCTGAATACCTTTCCAAGGAGGGAGCATTCTCAGGAGTATCCAATGGGTCAGTCTTTCCCTGTTTGAAATGGTAATCATATGCACAGAGCTGTTTTTCGGTTTCATTTAGTTCTTTTCAAGTGTTTATTTTTGCAACACATTGTCCTATATTGTGGTAATTTTTTTTTCCTGAATATTTCTCAAGGCAACTAAAAATAATACTCAGCAATGTTTAACTCATGTATAACACTGACTGTGTCAAGTCCCAGAAATATGGGTGTGTGTTGTGGGAACTCTCCAGGTATAAATCATCAGATGTCTAAAAGGCATGAAGGAACACCTGCCCAATTTTTGAAAGTAATGGAGGTTCTGACTCTAAACAGCATATGAAATATATTTGTGGAAAATTTAAGTGCCATGAAGGCAAACCCCACCAATCCTTTCCTCCACTGCAATCTTCCCTTGGAGGGCCCTGAGGATAGGATTCAGCCTGAGTGAGACTTTGGCTGTCTGTGCCTGTGTAGGAATTTGGATATTGACAGTGTGTCTGTCAGTGGTATGCAGTTGTATAACTCTAGCTGAGTTGTACCCAAAATGTCTAAATTTTTGGCATACTCACACTCCCTGTCTAGGCAAGACGGACATCCCAGCTTCCACCTGTCCTCTGCTATGATCTGGAGGCATCTGAACTCTGCATAAGCCCTTGAAACACAGACAGAAAGGAGAAAACATTGTCTTTTTTCCCCAAAATTTCTTTTTTTTTTTTTTCTTTCTGATCTCATTTTGAGAAATTTGAGTGGCTCAGAGTACCGGAGTCAAGGACCTACATAATCCCATAACTCAAACCTATGAAATCCTGACATTCAAACTGTAGAGTCACAGAACTACCCTGAAGTTCTGCAGCAGGTAATGTCCATCTCTGGTGTCTGACAGGGATTGGCTTTGTCCGCAGAATGGTTCACTCTGGAAGCTGAACATCTCAATTGCACAGGTCGATAATCCTTGTAGGGAAAGCTGTAAGTGACCTGTCTCCCAAATTATTCATGAAGGTATAAGTGAGAAATTCAGGCCCAGGAACATGAAGCTTCTTTGCTGGTGCAAAGGCAATACTGGACAAAAAGTGTGGAAGGTTCCCCGGTGGAAAGTTTTCTAGTGGAAATTGTACCTGCCCTTGGCAGGAGCTTGGAACTACATATTCTCTATGGTACCTTCCAACCCAACCATTCTATGATTTTGGGATTCTATGATTATATTATACTGATAACTGATTATACTGGTATCTGATTAAATTATACTGATGATATTATCCTATATTGGACTGACTGTAGGTATGTATTTGAGGTGATTTATAAAAAGACAATTTTGACTTTGTGACCCATCCAGGAAGGAGGCAATGAGGGTGGACTAACTTGTGTCCATAGCTTTCAAACTCTCACCCACACTCAACACTATTTGGAGACAGTGTATATATCGAGTTAATAATATGGATGCTTAAAGGAATTATCTTTTCTGATTTATCTCTTTTTCTTATTGAAAGAAAGTGTTTGTCCTACGTAGTAATCCAGCTATTAGTCTCTTGTTGTGAACCAGGCTGACAATAGAAAAAAAACCAGCCACTCTTTGAGTTTTCTCAATATTTCTTCTTATTTGGAGAATAAGCCTAAGTTACCAAGTTCATTTGAGCATTTTGAAGAACGTTACTTTTTCTCTTGTGGATCTGTATCCATACCTGTATCAGCTGAGATAAGAGGAAGGATAGAAATTTAATTTTACATGTCCCAGTTTTGCGCTTTGACTGCAAACCCAAATGCCCCCTCCCTCTTTGCAGCATAAACAGAAGTGGAGTTTTGACAGAGGCCTTTAATAGAGTTTCAGAAAGCCTGGATGGCAAAGATGTGAGAGGTCATGTAGTCCAGTTCATATCCAGAGTTCTCACCATCACAGAGGTGATGGTACTCAGTGGCAAGTCAAACACAAATTCTGAGTCGAAGATCCCTAAATTTTACAGCATGAGATTCAAGAAGATGAAAAGTCTGCAGCAGCTTCAGTTATTTTTGATAGCAGTTTTTATTAAATTATTTATACTAGTATGAATAAGGTAGTAAAAAGTGGCGGAGTATTTAACTATTTTATTTTTCCATGTAAGTATAAGAAGCTTCGTTTGTTTTATATTATTTAAATTATTGGTCATGTGTTTGGGTTATGAGGGACAGAAATGGGGAAATTGGCTTTTTCTAAGTGATCATGGCACTTTCGTGGTGTGGCAGGCAGCAGAGGGTTCAGTCATATCAGTGTTGGTTAAATATGATTAAAGAGAAACATTTTAATACAGGTTATAATTCTCCTGTTCTGATGTTTCTTTTTGAGCTGTCTGTCATCATGGACGTGCCCAGTCCTCACATACTAAAGCTGATGTATGAGTCTGCTGAAGATCCAGGCAGGTGTTACTACATCTGATCCCACTCATCTTCCATATCAGGTGTTTGTGTGGCCTTTTCTTCCCCCATGGTTATGAACTCTGAAACACTACCTTTGTAAAACCAGACTGTGGATTGCAGAGGACAAGTCTGCAGCGTGTGGCAAACTTTCAGCACCCTCTGGACAGTTATTCAAAGGCCTTTTGGATCTCCAGGCATGATGATCTATCCACCAAACCTTTGTCTTCTGAGAGCTTAGCTGTCCAACAGGAGGTATCTATCTCCTATATATAGATGCATATATCAATATACACATAGATATATTATTTTTTTTTCCTCCCCATATGTGTGCAAGAGATGAATCACCCAACCCACCCCAGCAGAGTGAACCCAAACCTCTCTCAAGTGAAACACTGGAGGGAAAAAGAGAGGGAAAAGCTCCCTGTTTTCCACCCCTTGGGAGAAGGACAGAGGGTGGTTCTGCCACGCTTGGCAGGTGTCCCCAGCACGGCGTCAGCGTTCCCACGCCAGGCTGTTCAGGGCTGAGTGGGTGTGCTGTGCTCTTGCTTTTCCTGGAAATCTCACATTTGTTGAAATGAGCATACATACTTAAAAAAAGGTGTGTGTGGGAGCCGATGAATCACTTCTTCTGTCAAAGACTCCAGACACCCAACTGAAGACTTGCTGGGTGACTGGAGCTCTTTACTCAACTTTAATCTTTTGCAGGTTTTAATTTCTCACAGAATTTTTCTTAATGTCATACAAATGTTTCTTTTATCAACTGCTTTCCCAGCTCTTTCGCTTTCACCCAACCAACCCTGCTCCTCTCCCCACCCAAAGGCAAATCTTGATGTTCATCACCCCCTCCTTATTTGCCATCCCATCTACTCACTTAGTTATTCTTCTACAGAAATGCTACAATTAGGGCTTTATTCAAAGCTTTGCTTGGTGAGACAATATTACTGATTTCCAAGTGTGCATCCCTGGAGCTTGTGAGGTGATTGGTGTCTGCATGCCTTGCGCTGCACCTGCCACACTGGGAAGAATGCAGGGAAGGAGGAAGAAGGCATGAGCCAAGCAGAGACAAGAAAGTTAAAGCCTAACCTCCTCCCTGTCTCTGAATCATAGACAATCCCATGGTTCTCCTGACCATCTCTGACTAATAAACAAAGTTTGCCACCAAACTTGGGAGGTTTTAGTTAGTTTTGCACTGACAGGGACAGGCAGTAAGTAGGAGGGAGGATAAAGTGAATACTGCTTTTCTTCAGAGTCCTGTTCCAGGTTTGGGTTTGTCTTCATTGCTCTCTACAATTTCCTGGAATGAGGTTGTAATCAGGGGAGGTTGATCTCTTCTCCTAGGTAACAAGTTATAGGACAAGAGGAAAAGGCCTCCAGCTATTCAAGAGGAGGTTTAAATTGGATATTAAGAAAAATTTCTTTACAGAAAGGGTTGTCAAGCATTGGGACAGGCTGCCCAGGGAAGCGGTGACATCACCATTCATGGAAGTGTTTAAAAAATGTGTAAATATGGTGCTTAGGGACATGGTTTCATGGTGAACATGGCAGTACTGAGTTCATGGTTGGACTCCATGCTCTTAGAGGTCTTTTCCAGCCTTAATGATTTTATGACTCTGTGAATCGTGGTCCTGGTTAACCAAGGACACCACCAAATCTTGCCAGGGAAAGAAATTTCTCTGAAGGGAATCCAAACCCAAAATAACTGACCTGTGACATAGTGAAAAGCAATATAAAACCCTCACAGACCAGGGTGAGTGAGAGATCTGTGTCAGCATCTGCCCCTGAAGCTGCAGTGGGATGGCAGAGCTGACCCTACCCTGAAGAAGTTCTTCTGTTGGTGCCCTGTAAGCAGGCAAGGGCTCAGGTCGGCACCAGGCAGGTCTCTCTCAGGCCACAGGCACTGTGACAAAGCCATATGTCTGTCAGCCCTGGAAATGCTGGGATATTCACGCATTAAAAGATATGAGCACTTCGGTCAGTCACACGGGCAGATTAATTGACCATATTTGTATCACTAAATTAAACAGTTCTGGGCACTGCAACTTTTCTGATAAATTGCACTAATAAGTTGATGGTGTATTTTCATATCAAGCAAGCAGGCACTCCCACAAACCATGCCTGTACTCTTTTTGGGTGTTAGGGAGGAGCAGGAGTCTCTCCTAAGAGGCAGTTGGGATGCAGGGGTATGGAGGGTTCCACACTGATGGGAGCTGTTGCGTGCCAGCTGGCCTTGGTGTCACGCTGTGGACTGAGGCACATTTAATTAAAAGCGTGGACAAAGCCACGAAGTCCAGCTTTTCAGCAGCCTAATGAGTTTGGACAGAGGGCTGCTCTGGCATGGCCGTATCGACTCCTGTTCGGGAGATGGCTCAATCGGTCCTGTCGCTGGTCTCCGCTCAGGCCCCTGTGCAGTGCAGACATGGCTTTGTTAGCTCCTGCTTTCCATTTCCAGAACTAAACTCAAAAGTCAATGGTAATTTTCTTCAAAGGGTTGGGATGTGCCCTTCACTGTTTGCCTTTGACTTGTTTATTAAATTGTTGATTTTTTTTTTTCTTCTTACAAATTGTGGACGCCACTTAAAGGCAAGACACAAATCTGGCTTGCAGTCCCAGGGACATCAAACACCAGCCCTTCTGTGGGGGAAGAAAGATGTTTCTCATAGCAACCTGTAAGAGAGAATCCATCTCCCAGTACATACAGACTAAGTGCTGTTTTAATGGCTTTGACTTTTGAAGCAAAGGCACACTGAGTTGTAATTAGAGCTGGTCATTTGTTTTTAATGAAATCATTTTCCAAGGGGAAAAAAAAATATATACATGCAGCTTTGCCCAAATCAAAACATGTTGTGAAAATGTGCTGATTTCAGTGACATTTTTATGGGAGTAAGTCCAAATGAATCATTTCAATCTTCTCCTTGCATTTTGATAATGTCAGAATGTTTCATTTCAAGAATATTGAAACATTTCATTTCAGCAATGCAGTAGGAAAGAACTGTGGAGCACCAAGTAATCTTGTCTTCAGGATTTGTAAAGCAGAGTTTAAAGTACAGAAAGATGGTTGGGTCCCCACTTGTTCCTCCAAAGCCAATTCAGACATGATTTCCCCTACTTCACATATATGGGGTACTTTAATATGTCTTGAGAAATGCAGAAGAATCATAGGAAATCTGGAATTCAAAATGAGAATTGTATTTTTATTTAAGGAAAATAATGAAAAAACTGAGTAAAAAACAAACCGAAGCAAACAAACAAAACCAAAAAAACACAAACCACAAAGACCTCAGAGCAACTGAAAGGATTTTCACTTCACAGGGGTTTCTCTGTATGAATGTATGCTGTGTTTTTTGGTTGTTTTGTTTTGCTTTGTTTTGTTTTGTTACTTGCTTTGTGATGGTTTGTTTGTTTTTTAAATAGAACAAAATAAGCATATTTATTTCAGAAGACATGGAGCTACCCATGGTCTCCAGCCTCACGTTTTACCTGAGTTCCCTTGCCTGCACAAACAAGATTTTCTGGCCTCTTTGGAGACCCACCCTGACAAGCTCTTTCGGGAAGCTTGACTCTGTGCGAACACCTACAGATGTTCTTATCCAGGGTGTCATCAGAGTATGTTGCTCCCCAAATCAGTGTGGTTTCAATTAATTATATGTAACCAAGATAATTTATAGATGAACAAGAGTCTTATAAAAGAGTGGGAAAAAAAAAAACAAAACCATTAGAAATTAATGGAGGTGAGTGACCTAAGTGCAATCCTAGAAAACTAAAGAAAAGTATTTAAACTCTGTAATTTAAAAGAGGTTATTCAAGTGTTTTGAATGGACTAATCAATGAACATTAAGAATCTTAAATCACGATTAAATTTCATTAACCCAAACAAGCTTGTTTTCTTTTTAGCAGCCATACTTGAAATCATTTGGAATCTAATTGGAACCACTGAAAACAAATTAAATTACAATATTCCTTTTATTGCATCACACAGAAAGATTTTTAAGGAAAGTTTCAAATAAACTTTGCTGACAACATTTAGTAAGATTCCCAATATCGATTAAGTCAGTAACTTGGGTTATGACTAAGGTTGCACGTATCGTATATATATGTATCTCCAACTTATCTCTAAAGAAGCTTACTCACACCTGGAGAGCCCCCAGGATGACTTGGGCTTATTTCAGCATCTCACACGGTTTTAGTGATCCATGTTTAATTTAATGCTGTCACATCTCTATCCCTGGAATCACCCAACAAGAGAGTTTAGCACTGTCGAGTCACAATGAGAGCTATGACTGCAGGGCAAAACTGGCCTTGGTCTTGTCCTACAAAGAAGCATACGTCAGAAAGTAGCTTTTTCTTGCTGCTTTTTCAAGCTACCTTAATCTCTTAGCTCTTTCTTTTTTTTTTTTTTTTTAAATGTTGACAAAATCAGAGATGAGAAAGCATGGAGCAGGGAGGCATCATTACACTGGAAAAATGGAAGTAGACTGGAGTCAGAAAGGTTTAGAGCCTCTTCTTGTATAGTTTCAGTGCTGGAGCACAACACCTGTTTTAGGATAAGATGTGGGGGAGCTAAATATGAGCCACTGTCATAGTTGATTGGTTTAACAACTTGATGGGATAGTCCATTCTGAGTTGTCAGTTTAAGAATATATAATCCTTTAAGGCACATGTAATAGGGAATTAATTGCTTTTGCTTTGGGAGGATGTTTTCAGCATATCTTTAGAGTTGTAACACTTCCTTCCATTCTTTTAATTTTCTTTTCTATTTAATTTGAACAGTTTCTAATACGAGTAGAAATTCTATTTGAAATAGGTCAAAATGCTTTCATGTCTTTTTTTTTAAAATCAAATAGTCTTTCTAAATATGGACAATTGTTAGAAAGTTTCAGATTTTAATAATCACTAATGTCATTGTCCATCTTCAGCAATGTACAGAACAGAGATTCTTTATGCTCCTAAGTTTATGAGGGGAGCTATTACTTACTTGTTAAATGCATCATGAATTCCTCTATGAATAACAATATGCTAATGTTCAAATAACTGCTTATATTAGTAACTAATGATCACCTCTAATAGTCCTGCTATATTTGTGTGCAAACCACCTTCCTATTTATACAGCAATTACATCACGTGTCTGCTGCTCGGAACTTGAGTTTAAACACAACACACTTCCAAATAAGCAAATACATTAATGTTTCCATGTGCAGGAACACACGAGCTCGTTTCACCAAGCTGGGCAGGTGGTGTTTCACGTGGAACTGGGCTCTGTCATCTGGTATGAGCTCATGGGTTGGGAAGGACTGTGTGCCATCGTGGCTACACGGCTTGTCCAGCTGACTCGGTTTGTGTCAGGCCATCTGAAGAGTGTCGGTGGGCTTCCTTCTCATTTCAGTCTGCCTGCCAGAAAGAGGAATGCTGCAACGCGAATATGTGGTAGTAAAGTGGCCTCAGGACCCCTCTGCCATCAGAACTGTCTTGCAGTGAGGAGAACAGGATCCACATCTCTTGGAAGCTGTTCTTACCAGGGCACTGCTTTTGCTGCTGGTCCCCACCCGTGGAGATGCAGCTGATTGGTGACTAATGAGCTTGTGAGGATGAGGAGCCAGAGAGGCAACATACTACTGCAGGGGTGCTGTCGAGAAACAAGGCTCAGAGGCTAATGGAGAAGAGCAATTATCCATGTTTTCCTTCCTGTTACATTAAAGCATTCAAATGCCTTGAACCCCTTTAAATAACATTGATAGAGCTTTTCAAGAAATTTTACAATTTTTGCCCTTGTGAATGACATAAAAAGAGATACAGGAGAGAAAAGAAAGCTCAGGCAGTTCTTGTGGTCTTGGAAAATAGCTTCTATGTATATTCTGCCTACAAGATCCTGGGAAAAATAATTTTATAACATTCCTTAATAAAAATGTGATTTTTTTTCTGTTCCTCTCCCTATGAATTTCTGTAATTATTCCTGTCCTGAATTTGGCTGGAATAGAGTTAATTTTCTCCTTAGTAGCAGGTACAGTGCTGTGTTTTGGGTTTAGTATGAGAATAACCTTGATAACACAGTGATGTTTTGGTTTTTGCTCAGCAGTGCTCAGCCTAAAGGCCTTTTCAGTGTCCCACGCTCTGCCAGTCAGCAGGTGCGCAAGGATCCAAGGAGCAGCCTTGCCAGGTGAGCTGACCTGAACTGGCCAAAGGGATATTCTGCACCACAGACCGTCATGCCCAGTATAAAAACTCTGGAAGCTGTCAAGGATGTGCTGATCAATCCTTGGGACCGATCTGAGCATCAACAAGTAGATGGTGAGCAATTTTATTGAGTATTACTTATTGCTCTTGGTTTTTATTTTTCTCTCTCTCTCCCCCCCCTGTTCTGTATTATTCTTATTATTATCGTCATAATCCTCATCACCATTATTATCATTATTATTATAATAGTTTACTTTATGTAAAGCATTAAACTGCTCTTACCCCAAACCACAGGGTTTACCTTTTTCTGATTCTCCTCCACAACCCCCCAGCAGGGACAGGGAAGTGAGCAGCTCTGTGGTGCTCAGTTTTCAACTGGGGTTAAACAACCACAACCCCAACAACCCATTCAATAGAACATTTAATAAGATAATAACAATTCCTCTAAACCTAGTATTGAATATTTATAATTCCTTAAGCATCACATATTTATAAATATATATAAACACTCCAAATTTAGGAAAGGGCTATGCAACTTTGTCCCAGCCTACAAATAAATCATTGTAATCATGTTAAGATGCATTGTCACATCAAGACAGAGGGTTAGGCCTCCTAACAAAGCCACTGCTTTTTGACTTTACCATTTTGAATCATTCAGTTTTGACTTTCAGGTTATACTAAAATACATCTTTGATATGCTAGACAGAATGAGCTGCTTAAATTTCTCACTGCAAGGCATTTCTCTAAACTCTCTAATATTTTTTTCTGGCTCTTCACTGCATCCTTGACAATTTTTCAGTATCTTTTCAAATGTGTTCTGATATCAATCTCACCAGTGCTATAAACAGAGGTAAAAATCATCTCCCTGTCGTGCTGATTTTGCATGCTGCCAAATCTCTGCACCCACCTGTTGTTTCCTATTTTGTTACCAGTGTTAAAGAATGGCTTCATGGATACCTCAATAAACCTGAAGGACAGTGATTTGCCACCCAGAAATGGGAAAGAGTGCAAAGCAGGAATTCACATCTGGGTTTTCCACCAGTCCCAGATAAACTACAGCAACAAAGTGACTAAAATCAAAGCACAGTGCTCTGGGCCCACCTGCATCACCACTGCTTACCTTTGCCATGTCATCACCCCTGATTTTAAGACCAGTGACATATCTTCCCTCCTTTTTTTCTCTTTTTCCTCAAGCTAAGTACCAGTCTTCTTTGCAGTTCTTTAATAACAATTCTTTCATAAATTTGAAATTGGCTGTCCTTGTCATCCTTGAGCATTCCTTGTCATCAAACTAATAATTCCCCTGAAATCTAAACATGATAATGAATTTCAGAGGCCCCTCAGATAAAAAAGAAAAAAAAAATCATGTTTTGAATGGAAGATTCTTCAGACTCGCCTGAAACACACAGGAATCTTTCTCTTAATTTCAGTCTATGAACTCTGTACATGGAGACATACAGTCAGGTCCTGGAGCGAAAAATAGCACTTGAAAAGTGTAAAGAAAGCAAAAATCTGAGAATTTCCCATTATGGTTTTAATCTGGACTCTTAGACATTAATGACAGTGTTTCTTTTTACATTAAGTTATGTTGGACAAGGCCCAGACTGTCTGTAAAAATGCTGAGCATATCCCTTATAGAACATTTTGTTATTTAATGTGCCATTTTTCTGATGTATATTTGATAAACAAATTTGTTACCAGAAGAGTTCTTGTTACCACTGACATTTAAACACAAATACAGATTTATATATGAGTAATTGTGTTTCGAGTGTAACCGTGTGCATAAGTCAGCATTTTGCAAATGTTACAAAACTGTACAAGCCCAAGCACAAAAAACTACTTGCCCATCTTCTGCTGCATTTGATGTAATGAAAGGTAATTACCTCCTATTCACATATTGAAAGAAAGCACTCATCTTGGATAAGACCATGATTGAGAATCTGTTGAACTTAATGGAAGCCTTTCAGTTGTTTTTGGTGAAAGGTGTCTCAGGCTTTCAGGAGGAAAGGAATATTTTGCAGAGCTGCTCAGAGGTCTTTTGGGATTACAAATGAGGGATTGTCACCACGGTGTTCAGGTGCTGTAGAAATGTCTCCTCTTCTGAAGTCTTGCCTCTGGCACTCATCTTCTTGTTGCACTAAGGTAAAGAAAATGCTGTTGACTCATATCTACCAGAGGTGAAAATCCAATCTCACATATGTCCTTGACATATAAGAACATTTAGAAAAGAAATACATGTCCTTAAAATTATATCAATTCACCTTACATGACTAAGAAAGAGACCATTTCTAAAGGATATTGATTAAAATGGAAATACATTCAAATAAATGGATTCTTAGCTTGAAATAACCTTTACAGTAAGTGAATGGTCTATTTTGAAAGTATGATGGGTGTTCTGAGGGGCACTACTGTATCTTAATTTTATTTCATTGCTATAGAGAGTTTTCTCTGTTTATGAAAATGCTATGCAAAGTGAGATCTATAGATTTCAGAATGGGGAGGAGCAGGAAATTTTGTCTTAAAAAGGGCATTTGCCTTTCTATTGCTTATTATTCTTTAGCATCAAGAAAGACCAGAGACATAAGTGAAGATGAGGTTTCCTAGGCATTATATCAAACATAAATAAAAGCCAGTCCCTTTCCATGAAAGCTCATATTTTAAATGATTCAGACCAAGAATGGGACCAAGGAAGAAGTAATATTCCTTTTGTAGAGGCAGATGCCAAGACATTTTTATCTAAACAAATCCAGAAAAATAATTAAAGATCTTAATTGGACAAACCTCATCTCTACTCACAATGAAGTGATTTTACAGTAAATGACTTGATGATGAGAGAAAAATCTAAAGAAGAGGGTACTGAAAATTTAGGTCTTCTAAATGGAGAAAAACCCTTTGAAAGGCTGATCACTGAACCAGAATAATCCCATAGTCCCCACCATTGATGTTCACCTGTTTTGCCTCCCAAAACTGGGCTTTGCTGATGAGGCTGAAATGCTGCGTGGGTGCAATGCAAGAATCACAGGTTAGAGAGACTAAAGTCTGAGGCTGTTGGGGAGCCTCAAGTGTCTTCATTTGGGGTTCTACGGTGCTTCAGTGGGGAAAATAGAGATTCTTGCAGGTTCTTGGATGACTGAGCTGTTAGAAGGATGCTCTTGCATCAGCGACAGAGGCAGGAATCAATTCTGCAGAAGCCTGCCTGGAAATTTGATTCATCCTTTTCCTGGATCAGGGATCACTTTGCTTGAGGAAGTCTATTGCAAGGACCAGGAACTTACCACACACCTCCCAACAGCTCTTTGTGCAATGAGACAAAACCCCAAACAGCTGAAACAGTAGCAGCTCTGGCACAGAGGTATGGATAGGAGATAGACCTAAAGTTATATAGGCCCACAAGTGCTGTTCAAGCAGGGGTAGGTTGCTACCTGTGCCCCTGGATGTTTGCCTGCTGTTAGCACATAGTGCTGTTGGCTGGTTGGCCGATTTTCTGCAGCACGATTTCTCCGTCCTGCAAAAAGACAAGGAAGATCAAATGTGGACTATTCCAGATTCTGAACTGGAGTATGGAGGTCTTATGCTGACACTGATACACATTAATAAATTAGAGCTGAAAATGTAATATAAAGAAGAAGGGAATAGAAGTTGAGAAACTAATTGTGAAAATACACGTAATTCTGCTGCTTCCTCCTCAATTTCAGAAAGTGTCTGCGCTTAGGAGGGACCAGGAAGGCAAATGTGAGCATTTTCCAACCCTCAAAATGGCAAAATCCTCATGAACTTTTAAGACAGCCCAGGCAGTGTGGGATCTAGAATGCTTGCTGGTAGATTCCAGATGCATAGGATGTGTGAAGGCATCTTATGTCTCTGTTTCCAATTAAACCAAGAGAATCCCCAAAAACATTACAGGCTCTCTGGTAAAATTCAGGTAGTGCAATGGTAGACAACACAAGAGCTTTTTTTTCTGCAACAATGGAAGCTACAGAATTTAGAAAAAACAAGTATTTCACTGGTGAATTTGCCAGGAAACGAGTTTGCTGATGACAATACTAGAGGCTGTACTGAAACTTGGGATCTGAAGGTCTAAAATACGCCTGTCCATCCTGTTGTGCTACTCCCATGTGAGACTTCTCAAGCAAAGACGCATGCTACTATATTTTCAAACAGTTTCCTCTTCTCTAGACTTTTCTAGCGGAAAAAAAAGAGCGATTTTTTCCTGTGCCAAAGACAAAACTGATGGCTGGAAAAGGAGCATTTGGCATTTTGTGACACACTGTGGCACGTACACCTGCTCCAGTGGGGATTGAAGGACTCTAATGACCTGCAACTGGCCTTGGGGATGTCATCCTTTTGTCCCCGTCTGTGGCACAGGGGTTGCACTCGTGGTTGCTCCCACTTCCAAAGGTTGCTCCCACTCCCACTTCCTTTCTATAGGGAAGAGGGACTTGGCCACCCACCATTTCTCCTGGCCCCACTCAGGCACTATTGAGCGAGCTGTGGGGACCTAGAGGGTCTCCCCAGCTTCAGGAAAACCCAAGCTAGAGCTCTCCACTCCCAGTCATGCCAGCACTGGAGCTGCTTGCCTTGGCAACTCCTGTCGTGCATATATATACACATATACATATAAATGTAAATATAAAATATATATATCATCAGTATATACCTATCAGAAATATATCCTCACATTTCTAATTGTGTGCTTCAAAATCTTCCTATCATTTTGTCAAGGGGAAGAAAGGCAGGTGCTGCAGTTTTAGCAGATGAGTTCCCTGGAAACGAAAATATTAAAATAATGTTTCATAAGAGACAGGAAGATTCTGAGAAGCACCCTTGTTAAATTTATGAAATCTCCCATATGAATACCATATGAATAAAGTGGCTTGTGGGCAGAGAGATATTAATCATCATGCAAGCTTTGGAAATAAATGCAGTTTTGATTGAAGGTGCTGCACTGCTTTGCAGAAGGAGAAGGAAAAGAATGTATACACATTAAAAAAAAAATTAAAAAAAATAGGTGCTTGGAGACAGATCTCCAGGGGATATGCATGGGGGATTTTTTCCTTCTTAAACCACAATTTTTAGAAGATATATACTGTAAGATTTTCACTCATAATTCAACTCCTCCAGGTCTCTTCTCTTCTCTGAATTCCCTCCAGTTTTCCAAAACCATTTTTACAGTCCTTGCCCAAGAGCAAACCTACAGTTTCAGATGTGCCTGTCCTCCCAGCTTGTATATGTACATACAGAGGATGAAGATATATACTTCTTCCTGATATTATTTCTGTGCAACAATTGCTGTCTTAGTCCTGGCAAAATTTTGAGTCAGGAGCTTTCAGAACTAGTAACATAACCTTTTACAACTTTTACCATACTACGGTTCAGTACCACAGCGTTCAACTTTACAGCATCTGAAAAAGATGTTGAGTGAAGTCCACAGCATTCTTTCTTGCCTCAACATCACGTACAAAACAAAGGAAAAAGCAGTGACAAGGAAAAACTGAAGCAAGAGACAGGACATAAATATGTATCATCCTTGGAAACTGCACTCTATTCGTGTTTCTGAGCAAAGGGTGTTGGTCTGGGGCTGGACAACCATCAGTGCAGACTAGCCATTTCCAGCAGCAAGACACCTTGACTGCTCGATAGCCTAGGAGTTAACATATTCATTCCTCTTGGAAGCAGTTTCCAGGATTTCTCAATTAGGAAAGTGTTGTAGTTATTGGGCTGTAGGATTAGCCTTGGTTTCATCTTTCCTTCTTTCTCTCAGAAGAATGAATATCTTGGACAACAGGATGGAGGAAGGGTGAAAAGAAGATGCCTGAGTTGGCTGAGGTTTGGGTGCTTTATGATATTACAATGCTGAGATTTTGAAGTATCTTGTCCAAAAAGCAAAGGAGGTGAATTGTAAAGTTCCTGTTCCGCAGCATTTGTCTGTAGTACACAAGCTTCTTTTCTCAGAGCTGTGGGTTCAAACCCACCAGGTAAAGAAAAAAAAAAAAAATCAGTGAATTTTATCCCTCTCTTCTCTAGTGGACATTGTAGCCATCATGCTGGGCATGCGCATGCAATGGTGTTTTCCTCATTCTCCCATCCATGTGTGTGTGCTTCCCAGCTCAGTCCCCATGGGCATGGCGAAAACTGTGGTGTGTAAAATTAGAAAGAATATGGGCTCTACAAGGCTGTACCCTTGTAGGTCTGGTGACCTACCAGTGCCTCAAAGGTCATGAAAGAAGACCCAACAGATCCAAAATTAAAGACTTAAACTCCTAAAGATGTACCTCAAATCCCAAAATATGTTGCCCAGAGCTGTAAGAGAATCATATATTCTGAGGTTTGGGAAAGAGACAGAATTATATAATCATTAAGGATAGAAAAGACATCCAGGATCATCAAGTCCAATCTCTGATTAATCCACTCCATGTCCACTAAACCGTATCACAAAATGTCATGTCTACTCATTTTTTTAAACACTTCCAAGGGTAGTGACTCCACCAGTTCCCTGGGGATAGATAAGGTGAACTGAGCTGTGGGTTAGATTTCTACATATGCCACTGTTTTCATAGCCACATCACACTGCAAACAATGTTTATTTTCACATCCATTATTCCCTCTAGACTTATTTCGGTGCTACGGCTTGCTTTCAGCTTTTCCTTCCAGCTGCCTTTGTGCTTCAAATTGTCTTCCTCAAGATTGATCTAATTTTGTTATTTTCTTCTGCTATTTCTAATTTCTCTGAATCTGCCACTATCACGGCTCTACCCTGACGGGGCTCACTGGCCCTCCTGACTGAACATAAGCTTCATTAGCATGTTGTTTGCTGTCTCAAGCAAGGGGCAGCTTATTTTCTTATTTTCTTTTTTTTACCAAGTGCTCCAATTTCCCCCATCATTCCTTGCTGAGCTGTAACCCATCCCTCACATCTGCAGAAGCTGGAACCAGGAAGCAAACTGCCTTCCTGCCGCTCCTGTAGCAGGACATCTGCACCTTGTCAAAGCCCCTGATGTTACCAGGCGTCAGGGGAAGGAAATGCAAGTCAAGAGTGAAACTTGTCAAGTTTGGACATGTAACTTGGGGCTGTACCAGGATTAATTATGCCTTCTGCTGCTTTACACACTCATGTCATCAATAAATTCTAATAAACAGGAGTAGGATGTTCTTATTCATGTCATTCTAGAGGAATTAGAACACAGTAGTGTTATTTAGCAATGCAGATGTTTTATTATTGTGTTGTTTATGTGAAAGTGGATATGACATGAAGAGGTATATCAAATGAGCAATAGAGAGAAGCAAGCTCTGCTCCCTTTTTGATTATGCATATTTATTCATACTGCAGAAGTTACTGCATGTAGCAGAGTCTTCTAAAATGGATTGCTCAGTCTGGAAACCTAGCCTTCTCTCTTCCTTCCCTCCCCTCCCCCCCCCTTTTTTTTTTTAATAAAGTTTAGATATGTCAATACTACCTTTGTACAGTATTTATGAGTTCCTTCTTTAAATTGCACCTTAATTGGTTTAGTCACCACAATTGCAAAACAGGAACCTAATCACCAGAAGCTAAGTAAGCAGAAAAAAAATAATGATTTGGAGCTGTCTGTCTACTGCTGCCGAACAGACACACTGGGCACGGTTTAAAGCTATAATTGCATTGTGGCACTGGCTTGCTGTTCCCAGCACATGCATAATGTAGCTCCCAGTTGTAGACTGCCACATATCCTGCTGTATTTACCCTCAGATGCCAGTGGAGCACATGCCACCCACAACTGCTGCTTCCCAACAGTGTAAAACTGTCACACTTTCAATTAGATGCCCCAAAGCACTTTATTGCCCACTGGAGGGTATAGTCATATCTTGATGGAGGAAGATTATGGGCTAAATGCATCCAGAGTAGTTCTCCACAGGCTGCAGCAGAATTACTTTGGGAATGAATCTGGATGAATTACTCCATTCATTCTAGTGATCATAAAACAGGGCTATGCACTGCTTCTTTTTGAGGGCAGGAATTCTTGACCACAAACATTTGGGCCAATATACTGCCTTATTACTTCCCTGAAGACTTCCACAGCTAGAAAAGACAAAAAACACAGCCAGAAGTCTTACTGCCCTGCCTGTACCTGTCTACAGCTGTGTTTCACTGTGCAAATAGTCACTGCAGAGATAAACTCTGCCTCTGCAGCCTCTGAGCAAACCTACCCCTCTGCTTCGTCTTCCTTCACCTCTCAGGTTGGTGAGTTTGTGTACTGCTACCTGTGCACTGACAAAACAGAGGCACTCCACACAAACCTTTCATGGCCCTCATCTTGAATAAGAAAAATGACTGTATTTGAGGGAACTAAAGATGTACTGAAGCCCAGTAGCCCCTCTTAAGTAAATTGTATGCAGTGTTAAGCCATCTCACATAATCTCATGACTAGAGAAGTCTACGAGCATGTATTTGGGTAGGCAGCTGTTAACATGGGAAAAGCCACATTTACAGATGGGTAGAATTTTGTTAAGCCAATGCAATTTGATTGTATGTCCTAGCCTAAAACTTTAAAGAAGAAAGCAAATAGCATATATCCTGATGCTGAAAGTTTTGGCAGCGACTAACCAAGGACGGAGACAATATTTTGGAGAAGCCATAGGACAAGGATATATAAATTCTAATCATCTAGACATGCTGGTCACACTAAAATGAAAGCCATGGAGGCCAGTTTTAATGGCACCCATGTGTGATTTCAGGAACAGGCAGAGTTTTGTCACCTGAATAGGTAAGATTTGCATGAATGGAAACATCGTAGGTTCCTCAAAGGGAATTTCCACTGAATCCTTCTCTACTGACAGACATGGCTCAGCTCCCAGTTTGGATACCTAGATGAGTCTATGCACATCTGTACCTACAAATAACAGTTTGCAGGTGAGGCTTATGCCTCAGATCCCACTGGAGTCAGTGGAGATTTAAACATGAAAACCAGGGATGTTTGTCCCATCCTTGGGTAAATGTTAATTTCATAATGACCTGAATTGCTCTTGGTGTGCCTCCTCCTACTGGATCTCTGAGAAGAGACCCCAAGGTATTCATAAATACCTACATCTTGTTTTCTGATTCTGAAGCTGCCAAAGGAATTAATAAAAGTTTTAACTTCACTTTTTCCTTTTTTTATTTATTATTTTATTTTATTTTAACCTGAGATGGACTTTATTCATATAGCTTCTCTGTGTCAGTAATTAACTTAGCCAACTGAGCTATGTCTTACACGGTTTATATTTCTGGTGTACTTAGGAACTTTGCTAAGCCAGAGTTCAAAATACACGTTTAAGTCGTTTACAAGATCAGGGCCTTGCTTAAATAAATGTGTGTGTTAATTTGAGCCTAATTGGCTTAATATTAACACCACATGACTATTAAGAATCGATTTAGTTTTAACACAGAGCATCACGTACATATCTAATTTAGAAAGCTCAAAGAAATTGAATGCAAACAAGTCTGAGAGTGTAGCAGTGAAGTTACAAATTTAAACACACAAGAGCCAGGGTACAGAAACAGTGTGGTTCTTCCAGCGTAGCAATAATAATTCAAACATATTGTATCTATATAATATTTTTATTACCAGTCAGACTATTAAATGCATACTTAAATCTATGCACAATATGCAATGTGGGCAAGTCTATTGTTACTCTGAAAACTATAGCTTTTTCATTTCCTAATTGCAGTTTCATGGCACTGCCAAGTTTTTTATATTTAATTTATATAGGGATTTCTATGGTCCTTAGAGCTGTTAATAGAATGGATTCACAAAGACCCCTACTATAAGGAAAGTAAGGCTGGTAAGAATGCTATTCATCATACCACCTTTCATCAGCAGGATTAAAAGAGTTTTTATCTACATTTTGCAAAAGGGAATGGAGTCACAAAGCGATGACCTCATTTACCTACTGCTGAGCAGCAGGCCAGTGGAGGCACTAATAATAAAATCAAGGCCACCCAGGTCCTAAACCAATGCCTCCAGTGAGGCGCAGGATAGGTTATGAATCAGATATCTATATATACTTAGATCTGACTCTACAAGGACAATATAAATGTCCAGGGCCAGAATCAAAGCAGGTTTGCTCCTAGGACCTGACGTGTAGATGCAGTCTCTCAGTGTATCAGAAGTGTCAAGCATAGGCCTGCCAGGATCTCCACATACTCCACAACTGACAGAATCTCAGCTTTATTTTGAAACACCTCTTTTTTTTCTTTTTTTCTTTTTTTTTTCTCTGTTGGAAAACAACAGTCAAGCCATTAAACAAAATGTTTTCCAAGCATGACATAAATGAAACCTGTATGTTGCTGTAATCTCAGGTTTCTGGCTGTTTGAATGTCAAAAAATTAGCTCAGTGTTATAGTTTCATGGCCTGACACACATTAGCAAAACACCTAGTCACACACCTTGCCTGATTTTTACAGCAAAAGAGCTGTGCAAGGACTTTCTGGAAAGCCAAGGAGATGAGTATGAGTCTAGTAAGTCCCAAGACAGAACAACAATTATAAAATATCTGTGTCTCAAGACAACAAAGAACTTGCTCAGGGCTTCTCAGAAATAAATGGAATAAAGGATTTGTTATCCCAAAGCTATGGGCCAGGGCAAACCCACAAGTGACCCAGAGAGCTCTAGGGCGTCTTCAAACATTGCATGGCAAGTATTACACAATCCCTTAGTCCCACAAGTCAAATATTTTGCAGTACATTTGCTTTGTGCCATGAGACCCATGGCAATCGTGTTTCCCTCTTTCTTCCAGTTGCAAAGTTCTGGATGACTCTCCTCAGTGCTTCGAGTGGGACCTTCCATGGTCCATCAGCCAGTGATCTGAGAGCTTGGGTTACTGGTATGGATGTTTTTATCCACCTTTCCTTTGAGTTTGTGAATCCGGATGTTTAATTTGTTACTTCTGTTTGTTGTCCGAGTCATTTGTACTGGATGGCCTCAATCAGACACCTGCACAAACCATACGTGCTTTATCATACATGTCCAAACCATGTGTACCATGATTTGAGATTAGTGCATTTGGGACAGGACTAACGTAGACATTTCAGGGCTGAGTTCTGATGTTGCATCAACACTGTAAGAGACTTTCCAGACTGGTGTTCTGTTGCACTGCTTAGATTAAACACCATAAAGTGGAATTTACCTCACCCAGATGCAGACAGGAGACTGTCTGTTTCCCTGGGGTGATCTGGGCCACTTGGAAAAGGAATTATCCTGGGTCTCCAGCTTGCTGTCAGGCCTCACAGGTGTAAGCAAAGGGATGGGCTAAATGCCTGTCAGAGGAGCTCCCATCTGGCCAACGCACAGGCATGAATTCAGGCTCAAGGGGAGAAGAGATCACCACATCTCTGAAGCCAAAGGGTCTATCTGTTACCTTGCCTGAGCTTTCTGAGCTCATGACTTGGTGTTGCTCCAGTGCTGAGCAGCTGAGCTGCTCACACCTCGGGCAGCCTTTCTCCAGCAGAGCCAGTGGCTCCTGCAGAGCTCACAGCAGATTAGCTCTGCTGGCACTGGGGCCAACTCCTGGGCTTGCAGCAACCACAAAATCAGCATGTGTGATGGATGTCTCCTAGATTTCACTGCCTGAGGGATTGACACCTAGTCTAGGGCGATGACTCTGAAAGTTCTTTCTCCTTTCCTCAGAGGACAGAAGGGTCTTCTGAAGAATCATCCCACCTTGAGGAAGGGAATGTGAACCATCTTATGGGAAGGACTCTCTCTACTTCACTTGAGGGAAGGTCTAAAGTACCAGTGATTGGTTGGCCTATTTGATAGCAGGTAGCAAAGCGAGATGAATCCCGCCTTAATCAGGAATCAGATTTAATTAAAAATTAATTAAAACTGGGGGAGTCCATGGGAGCCACCAAAATCTGTGTGCTTTGTCGAGTCATAAGAAGTACATTGCTTTATTTCATTGAAGCCGGTGGTTAACATTTTGCTATGCATTTCCTTCTGCTTAGTAGCCTAAAAAGAGTAGGTATCTATCATAGTCACGCTTGCACCATACCTCTATTTTGGCCAGATTTTCAGACATTTCCTAGCAAAGAGGTTACAGCTGAAAGATATGAATATAGACCCTAACTTCAGGCTCAAAAATGGGGAGAAGGAAAGAAATAATAGGTTGTCAGCTGTCTTAAAAAAGGTGTATGCATCATGAGAGAAAATAAAGACTATTGCTGTGCATAGGAGACTTCAGAAGGATTCAGATAATACTTACATCTGCTTTAATGATTCCATTTAAGCTGTCATTTTCAGCATTTACCTTGCAGCATTCAAAAGCAACTACACTTACATGTTCTCAACAGACTCAGTGCTAGTCTCAGATAGAAGGGGAAAAAAAAAAGGAAGCAGAAAAGAGAGAAAAATGAAAAGTGCCATACAGTATGTTTCAAAGAACAAATTCCTTGCAGGAAATTAGCAGTAATTTTGGGGCCACCAGTGTTGAAGAGAAATAAGTTTCAAGAGAAAAGTGAGCAGTAACAAAAGCCAGAAGTAAAGACAAGCTCATTATGAGACTTAAAGGGGTACAGGAAAATATTTTGAAGCAGGAGCTCTGGAATCAGGGTGCTCATCTCTGTAAGACCCTGTGCAAATCACTTTGACACCTTTACCAGAGTGTTATCTGTACTACCTGCAGCAGTGAAGCCCTGCTCACATTGGTGCTGCAGAGTCTGGTTTTGTGTCCAGAGGTGAAGCCTCCAGGATGCTGCTCTGGGCTGGGAACCGGTTTTGGCTCATTGCTGACACAGCTTTCCTCCATTGCCTAAGGCAAGTTATTTAAACTGCTTCTTCCTTGGAGCTCTGGTTTGGGTTGGAAGGGACCTTATTGACCATCTAGTCCCAGCTCGCCAGCCACAGGCAGAGACTCCTACCACCAGACCAGGATGTTCAGAGCCCTATCCAACCTTGGCCTTGAACACTTCCAGGGATGGGGGATCATCGAGTCTGACCAAATCCAGTCAGATCTCAGTCTCTCATCTGTAAAAATGAATTGAGAATAACATCCCCACTGTCAGGCTGTTCCCCATACAGCACGAGACGGTAGTAAACTGTACAATCAGTGTAAAGCTTAAGGCAGTCGTGAAGCCTGTTTGCCCTAAACTTGCTTTGCACTATTCCTGAACCAGACTGGAATTGAAGCTCTTCCAGTTTCTGTCATCTTGAGTCTTTTTACTCCTCCATTTCACTCTCGCAGGATCCCACCTGGATCCCATTGAGCTCTGGGGTCCTCAACACAGAACCTGTTGGAGAGAGTCCAAAGAAGGCAATAAAGATGATCCAAGGGCATGGGGTGATAGGACAAGGGGGAATGGTTTCAAACTGAAACTGAGTAGTTTAGATTGGATATTAGGAAGAAATTCTTCCCTCTGAGGGAGATGAGGACCTTGCACAGGTTGCTCAGAGAAGCTGTGGCTGCCCCATCCCTGGAAGTGTTCAAGGCCAGGTTGGGCAGGATTTGGAGTAACCTGGTCTAGAGGAAGGTGTCCCTTCCTGTGGCAGGGGGTTGGAATTATGATCTTTTAGATCCCTTACAACTCAAACCATTCTGGGGTTCTATGATGACTGATTTACAGAAATACTTGCTTTGATGTTGGTGAGTAGTCTTTCACTTGCTGGTTTCTAAGCAGGGAATACAGGAGATGAGAGGTGCATTCTCATTTTGCTACCATGGAAATAGGGGGCTTAAAAGCTAAAAGATGTTTCTCTGTATCAAAATAATAAAACATTAGAATAAGGTGGATGTTTTATATTTGTTGAAACATTTCCTTACCCTGTACCTCTTTGAAGAATTCATTTATAACCAGACATTTTGGAAATGTGTTTTTGGAGGAAGTGGAATAGCTGAGGTTAAATGCCAAGGGACCTCCCTAGGCCATGGGGACATTAATGGCATCCTGCTGCCTGCAAGACACACATTATAGCTACAGAAATGTGTGAAATTAGGAACACCACTTTCTTTTCTTTCTTTCTTTGGATCCCTTCCAAATTCACCTCTGTCTTCTCTCTCAGGATTCAGACCAAAGACAGTAGATGCTGCAGCGTGTATCCTCAGGAGCACCTCTGCAGATTAAATGCCTGCAGCTATTGTGCATCCAAAATATCTACTGAAAAATTCTTTCTGTGACAGAGGAAAATTAAAAATCTAAATACAGAATGGAGCCAAATTACCTGCTCTTGCTACGGGAAGTGCGACATATCATTACAAACTGGTTTACTTGTGTGTGTCCAATTTAATGTGCCTGGCTTTTCTTATGGAAAGCAAACAAACAAAAAAAAGAGATAAAGAAAAAAAGGCAGACAGACAAACCAGAAGAAAGGAAAAGCAGGTGATGATTTTTTATCTCCAGAGCAGGTGGGAAGTGGACATTGTAATGCAAATTTTGGGGGTTTCCAGACTCTGGTAACAGGACTGTGAGATGCAGAGCTTCCTATTAGACTAGATAAGGGGTCTGAGCCACTGCCTGGAGTTTCCCCTGGAGTGGCCCTGGTAGCTACTTCAGAGGCAGGCACAAGAAACCCTGCAGAAGGCAGATATGGAATAACTGGCCTACAGGGAAGTTTCTTCTCCAGCTTCGTTAATTAGAGGCTAGCTAAAGCCTCAAAGCATAAGGGTTTATATCCTGGGACCAAGCAGTGATGAGAAAGAGCTTCTAGTCTGTCTAGGTTGGGAAGTGGCTTCCCGGCCAAGAAATATCCTGGGAAATCTCTTTGCTGTCAAAAAGCAAGGTATGGTCAGATCCTCTGGAGTGTGCACACTTCTCCAAAGCAGTTCAGCACTTCCAGAGGGCCAGGCTGGGCCTTCTTTTGGGGTCTTCCTCCATGTGGCTCTGCAGAAGGGGCTGTCATAGCTCCCATCTGTGGCTGGATGATCTGAGATACAGAAAAATGGGAATTTGACATCAAGGATCCATTAATTCTAAAATTCCCTATACTACCAGTAACTAACCGGCCATGGCAAAGTTGTTTGGGCAGCTGCCTACAGCAGGCAAGGACAGTCTGTCCCTCTTCAGTTTTCATCATAACTTTAAGGGTGAGCTATGCACTGCAGGTCCCTCATTCCCCATAGTACCCTGAGTCAGAAGACTATTTAAGGGATGTATTTTAGCCTTAAATGCTGTTTGTAGAGCTGATCAGACCAAAATGCTGGGGGTTTTTGTCAGAAAACTTGAAGTCTGTATAATGACATGTTGATGGAGCAGTTAAAAATAAAATCCATCTTTTCAATAAAGTGCAGGCAATCTAGTCTCAAATTTTCAGAACAGGAGGCATTTTTTATTACTACAAAGTAGCTTTTCACAAGGACACTCTGTTATTGTATAACAGCAATTTAAAACATGTGAAATGTTTTAAAAACAAACTGAAACATTTTCTATTTATTGTCATAAATGCTTTTTATTGACCAAAACTTTAGTTTTGCTTTATTTTTAAATTATGTTTCTCCAGAAAAGTATTTTTTCAGGGTGGGAGAGAGGGGCTAGTTGCAGTTCAAAACAGAAAAAGAACTGTTTCAGTCTTGCAATGTGCTTAATGAAGAAGGACATCTGTTTTCCATGTAATGCTAATTTTAAGTGTTCAGCACTTTGACAGGTGGAGCCTGGAATTGAAGTGGGTGGTGAGGAGGGTGGGAAGCATAGAGGAGGCAGAAGAGGAAGGAGATAGAAGAGGAACAAAGATGGCCAGCTCATGACAACAGGGAAATCTTTCCTTTTATGAAAGAAAATATGAAAAAAATTATTATTTTCATTTACATTTAATAAAAAAAATTTTCCAAAACTACTTGTAATTGAATTTTTTTACAACTTGTTGTATAGCAATATAAATATGTTTAGATCCATTCAAGATTTCGTCTGTTTAAACTAAGTGCTGACCTCTTTAAGAAACTATTTTCTCCTTGCCTTCATAAACAAGACAGAAAAAAGCAGACGTAAAATAACAGAACAAGCAAACTGCTTTCTCTCCTGAAATTAGCCTCAAAACACAATCCATCAGTATAACAGAAAGTTCTGCAAAATGTTTTCTTAACCAAAACCCCATCTTTTTCTTGGGAAAACATGTATAGACAAAAGTACATAAGCCAAACTGATAAACACAACTGACCTGCTGTGGTATGAACTGAGAGCTGATTGATTTAGTTCCTGATGTGCCAGAGGAACATTTGTGTGCAGTGAGGGCTGGCTATGACCTTCTGCAGCACCAGGATTGCAGCTCAATGCAGGTGGGCACAGGCTGGTCTGGGCTCTTCTGCCCTTGCTTCTGTCTGTCCAGCTGTGAGATCATTAGTTAATGACAGGCTGCTACCATGGAAGGCAGGACATGTTATCCCAGGTAGAGAGCTGAAATATGTATGAGGTTTCTAAGCTCAAGATCTATGCTGTGATTTTGAAGGAAAAAAAAAAAAAGAAAATATAATTTAAAATATTGGTTATTTGCTGTAAGCAGGCACTTAAAACATCTTTTTCCAGACTACATTCAAGCATCTTCTATCAATGAACTATGAATTTCAAGAAATCGCTAGCTTTCTCCTTCATGATTGCTAATTTGGTATCTGGGTCACAAAATTGAGCACAACACATTGGGAGTCACTGACTCCAACCAACTTAGTCCTACTGAGACATTTCTTCATTCAGAGGCCAGCAGATCAATGGGTTGAGGCATGAAATGAATGATTCATCCCACCCAGGCATCATGGATATGATGAGTCCATTTCTCCTACTTGTCAGTGCTGGGAGGCAGCTGGATGTAAGAATGGATTCAAGAAGAGATTTTTTTTAGATAAACTTTTTTTATCTGCAGAATGGTACATCTGACTTTAGCTTGGCCTTTAAAGTTTTCCAGGCCATTGGCTGTTGGCTGCATGCTTTTCCCATGCTTTGCTACCGGCACGCTTTCTAATTTTTTTAATCAGGAACCTGCCCACACCACGCTGTTCGTAACTGCCTGGGAGAGCTGTGACAAGTAAATTTCAATCTCTCAGCGGAGCTGATATTCTTAGAGCTGCAGGAGGAGTCATCATGAAGGGGAAAGCTGTGAATGCCAATAAATTATTGAAGAAAGCAGGAGAAATATTTCCTTCTGTTGACACATTGGCGTTCACCTTTGGGAATGTAATCATGGGAAAGGTAGGCAATCTTTTGTCATAGGGACCTTTTGTTCAGAGAATTCAATCTTTTTTAAACCTCAGTAGGGAGACTGCAAGATCTCAACATGGAAGAGGTATTCAAGCTACAGGACATCTTCATACAGGGACGTTGCTCAGAAGTGACAGTGACACTGAATAAACTCTGCTGCACATTAAAATGTGCTTGATAATACAACAGGAGGTTCTTGGGCTAGGAGGTAAACCCCTCCAGCTCCCTCATCCAATGGACAGGATCTGCTCAGAAATAGGATTGTTTTCTATGAAAAAGACAAGGCAGCCTTGAAAAAATCAGGGTATAATCACAGCAGAATGTAAAACTCAGATGAGGGCGGGAGGCAGACGCCAAGGGAGACTGTTAGTCTAAGACAGAGAATGAGCAAAGGCATGTCCACCAGGAAAGACTGTTCCTTCCCTCTTGGTCTGTGCCTCAGAGGAATGGTTGGGAGAAGGACTAGAGAGCTGGGATTGTGCAGGGCTTGTTTCTTCTCACCTGAAACTGCCATCACTGGCAAAAGCAAAGCTTCCCAGGACCAGCAACAATGAGGATTTGTTCCTCTGAATTTTGAATTCTGCTTGGAAAGTCATCAAATTAACGCTGATGTTTCATTCCAACATCAGAAATGGCAGGGAAAAATACCCAGGAGCTCCCTTGGATTTAAATCCACAAAATCAGCTCCAGTTTTGTTTAGACAAGATGAGTGAATAACCCCCCTCCTCAGCATCATATTTGGCTCAAATCACCAATTTACTGGTTTACAAAAATCTAAAACTGCCCCTCCGGCAAATTAAGGGATTACGTCAATCACTCAAGTCCAGTCTACCTGACAACAGCACGCAGCAACAGGGCAAAAGGTTTGATGCTCTGCTGGAATGTGATAAGGAGAAAATGCCAAATGACACATAGGCAAAGTTATTACCAGAAAGATGAAGACAAACTGGAGGGAGTTCAGAGAAGTGCAACAAAAATGATTAGAGAGCTGGAGGGGTTGATTTACAAGGAAAGTTTTTACAAGAACAACCGTCAATATGCACAGCAGGGCTGAGCAACATCTGAGGGGGAGAGGGAGCCCATTGCAAACGTCTGAACAGTGCAAACACCCAGGGAGGAATAAAATTACCCCAGGGGGAAATAACTGGGATAATGGGCTGAAATTAAAAGAAAGAAGATAAACATCAAAATAACTTCTCAGTGGAAAGACTGTAGAATAGTCTAATATGGGAAGATATAGAAGTCCAAACCAAACAAGCTATAAATTCCCTCCCAGAGGATTTGCAGATACAAGCATCAGCAACAATTAGCTTTGGAAACCCAATATTTCTAAGCAATAGGTATCAGAGCTTTCAGAGGAAGCCAAGTGTGAGAAGCCATTTAAAAGGGATGGTTTCCAGATAACTCAGTGACAACTTGCTGCTTAAAATCATGTCAGAGACGAGATGGGGGAAGTCTCCTCCTTTCATTTTAGTGCATGAAGTGAGCTTGCTGGAAACTCCAAAAATGCAGTTTTGACAATGCGGCCACTATCATACTCCATGATGAATAGTTTTCCAGTAGAGATAGTTGGTTTAAATCTACCTCCAGTCCAGAGTGACTGGAAATCAACACCAGATAGTGGCTGCTTGGTAGAAGGTGTGACATGAGTTAATGCACTCACTTGAATTTCTACTGGCTATTGGACTTGTGTTCACATTAGAAACGCTTTGAACAGCAGGATCAGCTTTAAATTAGTGCGTACACTGACAATTTTGCCAAAGAAATCCAGAGGGGGGTGGACAATAGTAATGACCTGCACATTCACCTTTAGAGTGAACCTATTAGGAAGGTAAACCTTACTCTATGGGCTCCGAACCTTGTCTCCACCACCACATCACCTAATCCTGTCCGTTTGCAAAGCAAATCACTTAGGGTATTTCCTCAACATCCTAGACAAAGCTGCAATTAAGAAAAGGTTGCATTACAGGAAGTTTGTTTGTTAGACACTATTATTTTTTAAATAACTCTTTTCAGGCTGTTTCTTGAACAGAGAAGGCACAAGCGGTTTGTTGCATGTGACCTCATACATCTGGTTGTACAGAAGGTAGTAATAGCTGCAATGAGTAAGGAAGCAGCATGGGAATCTCTCGTAGAGTGGTATTTGAAGGTCTGTCTGAGCAAAGCCACTTAGGCCATTTCTAGTTTATTGTTGTTACACTTTGGTGTGGCTTTCCAGTAATTTATAGGGGTGTTTGTTGAGTTCATGAGCTCTTGAGACCTGCATCCAATAAAATAGTGATGTACTTTCTCTTGACTTAAGGCAGAGGCATATATCATTGCATGCAGTGGGTCTGATATCATTTTATGCCAGATGGGGAAAAAGACTGTGAGGCTCTAGCTTAGTCAAAAGCAGAGGAAAAGTAAAGAAAAAAAAAAAAAGTCAATAAAGGACACTGCAGTGTGAAGGGCACTGTTTTGTTTCTAGATTCTTCAGCTTGACACATCAAGTTGGCAGGGAAATAATTTGGTAGGTTAATCTTATCCTTTTCTAGAAGATTCCATATTAGTTTATGATCTCTTTCTGAGCTTGATATAATGCCACAGAATTTAATGAGCAGCTATTAGATCTACCATTACTTATATACACATATATATTCCCACAAATTTTCATCTGTGTTTTAGCATTTCCAAGATGAAGAGTACTAATCCTTTATGCCCTTACAGCGTTAACAACAATATCCTTATAAATTTAATTAACATTTTAAAAAGTTGCCTCTACCTCTACCATTAGCCTTTTCCCCTCTATCAAGCAATAACTGAGGAGTAAGGCTTGGTTGATTAGCTGTATAGAGGGGAAAAAAAAATTACCAAAGGAGTGAAGTTTATTCTTAAAATAACTTCTTTCTTTCCACCTACAGCCTGGTCTAGACATTCGACAGTCAGTCAGCACACAGAACAATCCCATCATGTGGGAAACAACCCAAAAAGAATAGCAGTTCCTACAGTGACTGTGTGCCTCTGTAGAAAATAAATATTAAAATCTCCACCTTTTGAAAGACAGAGCCAGTAGTGCCTTTGCTGCCTTTCTCAGAAGTCTCAGCTCATTCACACATCAAGAAAAAGGACCCAGAAGCCTCTCTGACATCCTAGCACCTGGTAGCACAGCCCACAACAGTGATTTAGAGACACTCTTCAGATGTGGAAAGTACTGGATCCCAGCTGACGACATCCCAACCCACGACCTCGTGGCCGCCCGCCACCGAGGCTGGGGCAGAAGCGAGAAACAACAGGTGATTTCATGGGAGCAAATATTCCTCTTGGCCAGATATTTCCATTAACTTTCCATCACCCTGGGACACAGTGCTGCAGAGGCATCGCACCAGTGCGAGCTCCTCCATGGCACCAGCAGGGGCTGCTGCTGGTGGGGCTGCAGACAAATCCCAGCACACCCAGCTTTGCCGACAGTCACAGGCGAGCGTTTCTGGCTACGGGCCATTTCGATGGGAGAAGGGATGCATGGAAAGTTTTGTTTTGTTTGTTAAATTCAGCTTGGAATTTCCCTGCGAGTGCTACCAGTGGAAAGTGTTAGCATGTGAATTATTTAACATAAACTCTGGGGCTGTTGTAAGTCTTCTGACTGTCTGACTTCCACGGAGGTTTCTTTAGCTGACAGCTTATATTCCTTTGTGACAGATGCATTTTCTGATCCTAGATTGCACCTCACGGTGGCCCCAAAAAAGGCAGCTTTAAGACCTTAAGAAAAAAGAGCCGTTGTGTAGAGAAATCAGTTAGGATTTCAAGACAATAATTTCTATTGTTAAATCAGTTTTAAGAAAGAAATAGACCATAATTCAAATTAAAGGTCATCTTTAATCTGTCTCTATCTCCTTGCTTTCTTGTTACACCCTTTGTTCAGGAAAGGAATAAACCTTATATTATTACTCAGAGGTAAAGCTTTAAAGGGAGCACAGGCTATTATGGATGCTCCAGCTGCACTTTTCCTTTCCATGTAAAATCAGGGAGCATTTCTAATACCTACAGTAAACATACCTAAGTGCAAATAAATGTTGCCTTGTAGAACTTATAAAGCAAATGTGGGGATGTAAGAGAGGAAGTTGCAGCTGAGATGGGGAACCAAGGCGCAACAAGGTTAAGTGACTTTCTGGAGGTCGCTTGGGAACTCTGACATCGAGCTGGGGAGAGAACCAAGCTCTTCTGAGTCATCATCCCCTGACAAGCCCATCCTTCTTCTTCTCCTACTAAATGGAACAATCCTGCATTGGTTGTGGTATAATGGTCTACATGACCGGGTAGGTCTTTTCCATTTCCAATGTCTATGATGAGAGTAATTCTGCTTAATGGGGATGCAGTCAGCTGGTGCCAATGGTTAAGTGTTGCTTAACCAGGTGTTAAATAGGTATGAAATTCCAAGCTCTGGGCTTTGAATGCAGAAGTTGCCAAATGAAAATGAAAATAAAATAAAATAAATAGCAAAAGGGAAGAAAAAAAAAGAGAGAGAGAAGAAAAAGGAAATGCCCTGGAGTATCAGATCCATGTGCTTACATACATTCAATCTGTTGTTTTCTTTCTATTCTCATATTTCCAAGTGGGTTTAAATAGCATGTTTACTTAATAAGGTTAACAGACTATACAATACCCAGATCTATTTAAGTACATCCCCCCCCTCTTTTTTTATAGAAATACATGTGATAGCTGTTTTTTAATCATCTGTCACTTTCCCTTCCAATGTCACCTTTAACTTGCTATTGAAACTCACTGTCGTGGTGAAGTCTCTGCTTTCCCTCTGACATATTTATTTAATGTCTAGTAATAGGACTAGAAATTTTATGCAGGCATTGGTTCAAGTAACAGAATCTACCTCTTTGCCTGAACTTATTTCCTTTATTTCCTTTTATTAATCATCTTAGATGTTTCTGTAGAAAGTATATCTTGTATCTTTATACATGTTGCTTTTATGAGGGGTGCTTTTTCATGTGATAGGTAGTACTAGTTCATATTTGATCTGTGTTCAAGATGGCTTTTCATTCTCACTGTTTTTTGTTTCTAGTGGGGGAATCTCACAAACTCCTTTACTTTTTGCTGGAGAATCTCTCACTGGTCCATTTCTCACATTTCTTCCCTTCACTGCTTTAAAGTTTGACACATCTGAAATCCATAAATTATTTCACAGCCATCAGTGTTTCTTCACAGGTTAAATTATTTAATGGCATTGTTTTATTGAAAGGTTCAGATTAGCTGCTGACACTTATTGACAGGAAGAAACACATCCCTCCATAGGGATAAAGCATATTTTTTATTAAAGAAGGGAGTGATTCAGGATTGGGTTCCTGTCTTCTTCTCACACGAAGAAGACGAAATGAAGACATTTGTCCAGCATGCCATGGTGACATGTAGCACTGTCCTTTATTCTCTGCCTCTCTTTCTTTCTGTCTCTAAAAGCCTTATTTTACCACATTCATCTCACTTCTTCCACCCTACAGGTTCTATTCTTAATCCCAAACAGTAATTGCTCCATGGAGAGTAAAGATTAAAGGATCTCAGCTGAAGAACAAAATTTTAAGCTTTGATTTCAGTGGGTTTCATTATGTGTCTGGAGCTGACTTCCCAAGGATTTGCAAAGCCCAGCAGTGCCAGAGCTCCCTTGTCCTCCGCCAAACCCACACCAGAGGGGCTTCCTTTTGCTGGGTGGGTCAGGAACTGGATGCAGGAGAAGTGCCACATGTCTGACTTGTATTCTTCTTTTCCTTGACAAGCAGCAGTTTGATTTCAGTTTCCTGCAGGAATTTACTATTGTTAAGTGCATGAGAGAAAAAAAAACAAGAACAAAACAAACAACAAAACACAAAACTCTCATCAACAGCATTGAGTCCACAAGCTCAAGCAAAAGGAAAATAAAGCACACACATGCATCCACACTCATATGCATAAACAGAGGAATGTTATTGTAGTACCAGCACTCTTCTTCTTTGATTTCAGCAGACCCATTCACTTCACTGTGCAAAATTTGACACTTTACTGCAGTGCTACAGAGAACAGCACAGGTCTTCCTCATAATGGTGTTAAGAATTCAGTGTTCTTGTTGCTTCTTTCAGAAACTGCCTTCAAGGAACTGACTGTGTTGGGGGATTCACCCCAAATTGCTTACAGGAGCAACAGAGCAGGTTCCCAAGTGATGTACCAGCTCTGTATCTGTTCTGTACCAGTGTGGCTCTGTGTCCTTGTTGAGAGGACTGTGCCAGGGTGAAGAAACCCTTTTTGCATGATTTATGTCTGTGCAAAGGGGAGGGGAGTTGGTGTTCTCTACAGGATAGTATAGTGGTGATGGAAGAGGCAGCAGTGGCTCTTTGGGATCCCATCCTCCATCCATGGGACCTAGCCTGGTTTACACCATTATTAGGTGGACAGGAAGATGAAAAGTACAATCCCCTACCTTTGTTTTTTTCAGCAGGATCTGCTGCACCTAGGGCACTTTAAATTGCTGCCTTCTGCCTGCACGGTTTTTCTCTGCCCAAACAATTCAAATCTATACGAAGCTGGCAGTACAAACAGTTATAAAGTTCACAGTGGTTTTGCAGCAAGTATGTTGCTGCAAACCACCTCTTGCACAGACCTTTGGTACTGCAATCCCTTGATCACCAAAGCACAGAAAAGAAAGTAAAGAAATGCATTATTGACAGCCCTTTTGACTCAAGAAGCCATGAAAAAACATCAGCCTGAAACT
>JAWMRA010000090.1:64813007-64837522 GCA_035584735.1 Pseudotriccus pelzelni | reverse complement strand
TTGCTCACTTATTGGGGAGGAATGGGAGAGGATAAGGGGAGGGGGGGGGGATCATTTGACCGGCACGGTTTTGTATCAGTCCTCCATCTGCTGCGGAGCTGGCCTGATTTTTTTTAAGCCAACATTGGCTCTGCGCATGCAATGGGAGAGATAAGAGCGTGTGTGTGTGTGTGTGTTTGTGGGTGGATATGGGCAGGGGGAGAGATTGAGAGAGTGAGAGAGAGAGAGCAAGAAGTTTTTCCAAAGGGGTTTGCAGCAGGGATGGGAGACAAGCTGAGTTCCTCGGAGAGGAAGCGTTTGTGCCCAGGTGAAGGTATGGGGTGGGTGAGGGAAGGACTTGGGGTGAGATGGGGAGAACCACCCCTGTACAATGCCCTGGCATCAGCCTGAGGGAGGCCAGTGCCCCAGCCGTGGAGTTGAGTGTCCTAAAGGTTGAGATCATGCAGCAGGGAACATAGAAACACGGAATCATGGAATCATAGAATCAGAGAATGGTTTGAGTTAAAAGGGAACTTAAAGCTCATCTCGTTTCTGCCACCCTGCCATGGGCAGGGTCACCTTCTGCTAAGCTAGGTTGCTCAAAGATCTTTCCAGCCTGGCACAAATAAACTGGACCTGCATAAGGGTGCTATCACCCATACTTTGTCTCTCTTCTGGCCAGGGAATGACGGGGAAGAGAAGTGGGTAATTGATACAGATAATTTGCTGATTTTCAATGGGCTAGTATAGAACATTTTAAACACTTTTCCCCTTCTGCCTGGGCTGCCTTTCCAGTTCAAAATAACAATTATTTCTGCAGAACTTTCCACTCAAAGACTGCAGCTTTCAATAGTACCTAAGCAGCTTTGAGAATGCTCTCAACCTCTAGCAGAGGGAAATTGAGGCACAAGCCAATGCCTCTCCCAATTTTGGCCTACAGAAGTCCTGTGTCAGAAACAGGACATACCCCCATTTTCTTGTTTTTCTCAGTGCTGTATGACAGGCATTGCAGCAGACTGAAGTGGTGAGGTCCCTACTGCTGCAGCCTGAGGAAAGAGTCAACAGGACAAGACTGTGAGGCTCTCTTGACACAAAATCTCGGATTTGGAGAAGGTACATAAACATGCCATTAATTCGGAGTATTTAGTTTTTCTCTGTTATGAGAGATCTGGAAGGTTAATTTTCCCTTCTCTGACAAGCAGGTTGCAATCGGCAGGTTTTGTTCTGAGCTGATATTGTCTCCAACCTCCTCTCCCCCCCTGCCCTTCCCTGGCCACACTGAAGTTTCTCCCTCTCTTCCTGGACCTGCCACTGCTGCATTGACAACACCGGCCCTTTATCTCCTATCCAATGCGTCACCCTCTGCAGCAGTTTTTCAGTTAACAGATTGTTACAGTTTCACTCCTTACCTCCTCCTCCTCCTCCAAAACAGAAAGCAATGACCAAACCCCAACAGCAGCATCTCCGCAGCTTCAGGGTGTCTCCAGCTCTTTGGCTGCTTTCGAAAAGTTCAGTGCATCAGGCAGGAGATGCTGCGACATGCCAAATCTCCTCTGACTAATTTTGCCTTGACTTTTCCCAATTCTTCCCTCGTCTCCTGTCGTTTGTAGTTGAGTGCCTTCCACTCGGTCCCAAGACGGCTGATTTCCCCCCTCAGGGCATTGCCAGCTGCCATATATGAGCTTCTCCTATAGAGATTGAATGAAAACATATACTGTGCTGGAGTGTTAACTTGTAATGCAGCTATCAGCAGAAGTACATATCACTCTGGGTGGCATTAGTCAATTATGACAGAAAGCCCATTGGCGACACAAGTCAATTGATAATAAAGCATAATCTCTGTTCCCCCCATCACATATTTACCAGCCATGAACTACTGTAGCATATTTCCTATTCACAGATGAATGCTCCAGCCGTTCAGATGGGTATTTTTCAGAGCTGAATGCAATCTAGAGGGTTAATGGCTCCAGTGCAGTGGTCTGAGGACAAAGCCACTGCAGGTGCACAGCTAAACGGGGAGTTAATTGGGTAGCAGGTGAACATAAACAGAGAGCACAGAGGGTGTGGAAAAGGCTTTAGTGAGGAGGAAGGACCAGTGGGAATGCAGAGCCGTAGAGCCCCAAAATAAAGACGTATTGAACTTTCCTTCCCTGTGCCGCAGTCTTTGTTGCACAGAGTCTCTGCTCTTTGTGTATTGTTTGACTCTCCAAAATGCTGCTGCTCCTGCTGTCGGGCTCCCAGCCTGGGATACAGGCAGGAAGCATCCCAGCAGCTGCTGCTGGAGGACAGGGCTTACAGGGGGTGGATATCGGTGGACGGTTCATATAGCGCCGTGGGGGTGGTGTGCAGAGGGGACCAAGGCTCCCTGAGATGAGGGATATGGCGAGGCAGAGTCTGAGACTGCTCCACTCAATTCAGGACATAAAGCTGGAGCCCGGGAGATGGAGAGGGGGGGAAGAAAAGAGGCAGAATCAGAGAGATGGAAACAGCCGGCCCTGCCTCGTAGCAGGACGGTGCAGCGAGCCATGAGCCAGGCAGGGATGTGAGCAGCCAAGCACGGAGAGGGGAGCAGGCAGTGCAAAGTGTGTGGAAGGGAAGCTGATAAAAACCACATCCAGCAGGCACAAGGGACCCAAAATAGCCAAGCTAAAGCAAAATGCGAGGATGGGGGGACAGGTGGTACAGCCTTAGAGGATCAACCAGCTGAATGGGGTCTCAATCACCCCTGATCAGGTGAGTGCTCTCCCAAAGCAAGCTCAAGCTCAGAGCAGGGGTGACAGCACCAGCCAGGTCTGGGATGTCCATCACAAGCCATGTGCAGAGTGAGCCATTGCAGAGGTGACTGACCTCTTCTGCTTGGACTCACCACCTCCACACCCCTGGGTAAAGGTGGTTTCTCCCTGGTGGTCAGAGGCATCAGAATCTCCCTCCCATGGCTGCTCCAGGGCACCAGTGCCTGCTGGAAGGACTACCTGGTCCCCCAGGATCCCGTATGAACAAGGGCCCACAGATGACCTCAAAAGTCATCCAACACTCCCACTCCCCAACCTGTGCTGAGCTTTACACGAGTTTGGTGCTTCACTGCAAAATCCTGATTTCCCAAAGCCTGTGGAAGGGAGCAGCATGAGCAGGCACTGCTAGCCAGTTCAGTGCTGGGAGGGGTGGCTGCTGCACTGTTATTTAAAGCTAGCTGAAATAAAGCAATCCTGCTTCCAATTTTGTTTCCTGTGTCCTTAAATCAACTTCTCCAGACAGGTCAGTGGTTTTTAATCAGACAAAGGGACAAAGTAAGATTTTTTTTTTATTTGAAAATCAGAGCCAAATCTTTTAATTGCCACAGCTCTTAGCTTTTGTGAGAGCACACTGGGCTGTGGTCTTTCACTCTGTGCTCCTTGAGAGTCTCTTGGCTGGTGGCAGGACACAGGGGGAGCTGCGTCCTCATCCTGCCCCACTCTGCTCCATTCCCAGCATGTCATGCTCCCCCCACCCCACCAGGCCCTTCTGCTCCCCATCAAAGGTCCAGGGACCTTGCTTGCAGAGGGACCTTCATCCTTGCACAGGATAGAGCAGAGCAAGGAGTGCTTCCAGAGAAGCTGGGAGGGCTCAGCTCCAGAGGCGAGGCAGCAGGAGGCCACCTTCATGGTTGAGCTCCCCCTCACAGCCTGTGCTTTATCTGGATATTGATAACCCAAATAGCCCTCCTAATCAGCTGGTAATGGATTCCACTGGGAGTGCCTTATTTATCTACCATCTCTTCCAACTTCAGTCCTCTGTCTCCTTGCCGTCTCCTGGCCAGCCCAGCGTGCTGGGCAAGCACCTCTCATTTTTCAGAGCGGGGCAATGATCTCCTACCACCACCTCCTCTGTGGCAGTGCATCCTCTCCCAAATACTGCTAGGCAGGCGAGGTGTTTTAAGCCAGATGAGGTGGGGGATTTGGTTCTGTTCTCACCTAATGGGGCTGCATTAAGAAGAACAAACACATCTGTTCTTTGCTGTCCCTGCTGGCCATACGGTCCAAGGTACACGGGGCTGTGGATGCCTCCATGAGATAGGGGAGAGCACAAACCTCTTTGTCTTCATGCCTGAATTTACTTGCAGGTATGTGCACATATATGTGTTCCTATCTGTAGGTTTTTCCAAAGTTCAGAAAACTAATTTTCTTCCTCATGCATCCCGTCAGAGGATTAAGCCACTCCACATCCCTGCACTGTTCCTCAGTGGGTGTATGTCCACATATGACACAGTCCTGGGTACCCCAAGATCTGTGCAGCGACCACATTTGATCTGGAAATAATGTGTTTGTATGGCTTTTTAGACCCAAAAAAGCTCTGTCAGCATCTGTACTGACTCTCTTGTGAGGGATAGAAATGCTCACTTTTATTTTCTTTCTGTGGTTTCTAGGTACTGTTGGAGCAAAAGGGAGCTTGGCCACTGGCTTCACTAGAAGCAGACTTTTGCCCTGCAGGCAGCAGACAGTGTCTGTTGTTTCCCTAGCCAAAGGCCAGGTGCAAAAGTAATTTTTGCTCTGGGATGTGGGTGATGACTGCTCTCTTGAAATACACAAGTTGGTCTGTAGCCACCTAAGTTAAGCCAATGGATTCTGACAGTCAAATACCAATATGGAGAAAGGAGATAAAAGGTGTCTCACAGCTCCTTTTTTGTTTTCTTCTTCTCTTTTATTTTTTTTTTTAACTCCAGTCAAAATCTGTACAACAGAAAAAAATTCAGTGTGACTGCCTCTAAAAGTTCTTTTGTCTTGAAGAATATGTGCTCTCGGAATGCTGAAGCATGCTTATGGAAATTAACCGTCACACCCAGGAGAACTCGACCTCCTAATCCTCCTTTTACTACTCAGGAAACTGAGGCATAGACAAGCAAAAAACTTTGGTCACCATCCCACACCTGGACTCAGCAGGACTTGTTTTTTCCTACCTTGGAAACACATGCTGGTTTACCTGGAACGGATGGAGTTATGCTACTGTAAAATTGCTCTGAATGAGGACGAGTTTGGGCTCCAGGAGTCCTGCTTCCCGAATCCCTGTTCTAAATAGCACATTGTCATAAAAAGCTGACATTAAAAATAGCGTGCACAACTTTGTGCATGAAGAAGCCAGCAATTTACACAGCTGAGCAAATCATAGAAAGCTCTAAACAGGGAGTAGAAAAATATTTACACTTCCAAGGCCTGAGTGTAAACTGAAGAAGTACATCCCATTAATGGGAGTTTATGCACATTGATACATTTCATTTTTCCCTGCAATCATGAAATTGAAACACTGAGACACAAATGCACCAGGAGCTGTGATAGTGCTTCTGCACCCATCAGTCAGATGACATACCAGTGTAGGAGTGAAATACATTTCATGCATTGCCTGGTCACAGGGACAGAAGGTGATTGGGGTGGGTCTTCTCATTTTACCCGCTCTCTGTTTTGGAATTGCCTTTGACTCCTACCAGTGTAAAGGAAATCCTAGTTGGACTTCCCAGATCCTCTACTCGTGCAAATCCACTGGTTTCATTTGCAACTGATGAAAATCTCTTTTAATGTTCTTAATGCTTTTTAATGTTCTTAAAAGTCAAGTGTGAGAGAGAGGAAGAGGAGGACACTCAGATGAACATTGCTGTTGGTTACTCCTGCAGCCTCAAAGATGATCCTCACCTCCCTGCTGAACCCAGGTACAACAGTTCATCCTCCCTTAGCAATGGCCATCAATGTGCTCAAGTCCAAAATTAAACATGTCCTGAGAAAAATCAGCAAACCTGAGCAATATGCTGGAAAAAATCAGCAGTGCTGATCTTCTAGAAGAGCAGGTGGTACAAAAGCTGATGTTTAATTTGGATTTGGAGTCTGCCTAAGAGCAACTATGCTTTTGATTTGTTCTCAAAAAGAAATAGATTTCCAGTTTCTATTTAATTCTTCTTCCTTGTTTATACATTCATTATATACGTATATAAGCTGTAGTTACTGTAGCTTCCTTATGTATTCCTGTTATATGCATACTAGCTTGCCACAGCTATTGAATGAAGGTCTGGAGAGTTGCCCTAATTTATGCTAATCTCATAGCCCCTTTGAGATGGGTGCAGCCCTTTCTTGCAGCAGTATTTTGGTTGTTGTTAGTGTGCAGCTGTTTACAGAGCGTGTCTGTTTTCAGAGACATTTTTGTTAGCTTAGCTTTTGTTGAGATCATTCACTCAGTAGCTTTTGTATCTTGGAAAATCACCTTTTCAGTCACTGATCATTCAGCATGATAGTTAATGCTGAACTAAGGTGTTAGAAAGCTATTTGGATGTCCTTCCTTCTCCATGCTAGCTTTAGCTAAAAAAAAAAAAAAAGAAAAATTGCACCTGTACTGGGACATTTTTAACATAATCCTGGAGAACTTCACAAAGAAGAGCAGCCTTTGCATAGAGGAATTGCATGGGAGAGGGCACGTGCTGCTCCGAGATGTTGGGGTTACCTCCTCGTTTAGCAGCACGGGCTTGGAGGCTTAAGAAATGTCTCAGAAGGGAATTGGAAAGTGGGGAAGGCTGTGGCTTATATCAGAATTGAAACAGGGGAAGGAGAGGACAAAAAAAGCCATGAAAGAAGGGGACCTGAGTGTCTGAGTGAGCTGGAAGTGACAGGTGACAACAGGAGCTGAGCCAGTTCATTAAGACAGTCCTTAAAATGTTTGCTGGGTGAGAACTCTGTGTGACAGGTTGGAGAATGATTGACACCAGTCAAATCCTCACCTTTCGTAACAGACAGTGTCTGGTATGGCCAAACTGTTAAATCCCCAGCAATATCCCTGACCATTGGTGTCACGGCAGCCAGAGGCAGAACCAAGCTGAAGGGTCCAGACAGATCCTATATATTTGATTTAAGACACTGGGAATTCATCACACTTGGCTCACCATTTCCGTTCTGTAGGTGAAGCAGGATTTAAGGCATGATCAATACTTCTGCAGAAGACCCTACTGCTTAGGGTGGGGAGAGGTAATAGGGCTGGAGCAACAACTAGAGCTAACAATAAAGAAACTGCCCTTCTACCTTGGAATGGAGAGAGAGGCTTTTTAGGCCTTGACCTTCACTCTAATCTTGTCCCCTGTCCCTTCAGGCCCTTTAATTGATCGTTTAGGGACAGAGGTCAAAGCATCAATACAATTAGGTAGTTGCTGTTGGTTATATGTACTCAACATCTAGCAAATGGTATGTGACAGTAGTAAGGAGAAGGAGCATAAAAAGAATAAAATGAATAAAAATAAATTTTTTTGCATTTAGAGGATATGTTTTTGGGGGACCAGGAAATTGCTAGGTCTCCTGTAATTGAACTGCAAGACTAAACTGTGAGAGTAGTTGTTTCTTTCAGGGGATTGTGTTGAAATGCAACATCTCCTGAACATTTCTGTTCAGGCCAGTTGTTGTTATTGGTGCTGGCAGCTTGGAAGAGACAAACCGTTCTTTTTCTTCTTTCTCCTAACAATTTTTAACCTAGGCGTTGTTAAAGATTCATCATACTTAAAAATACCCCATGTTGACTTCTCATTACTCCTTACCTAAAAACACTGCAGAATCCTCTTAACAGTTATTTATTATGCCCATCTTGTAGATTGCTTTCTGGGACATAGGGAGGTTGTGTCAAAAGTTTCAGGTTAGGCTTTATGCCCATGCAGGGGACTCAGGGCTGCCTTCCTCCTTAATTGCAGCCCTGTGGTTGTGGATGTGGGAGCAGAGAAGTGAAGAGGGGTGTGTGCCCACTTGCACGGGTGAGCAAGGAGAGGCTCTGGGTCAGTGAAGGCCTGTGAGCTGTGTGACAGAATCACCCCTGACTCATATGACTTGCTTCATGCACTTGGGTGAAGGCTACCTTTAGTAAAAGATAATAAAGAGAAAGGAAATTTATGATAAATCCTTGTTAGGATTGGTGTAAATTTGGTGAGGGGTTAAAATTCAGAAAGGGTTAATATCCTATACCTGCTTCAGAGCAATGCCTGAACCAGATGCTGCTGGCCAGACGTGTTGCACTGATCATATTTCCCTTCCCATCCCTCTATTTTGTAAGTGTGTCTAGGTGCTTATTCTTAATGTGCTTCAAGATCTTGGTATGAAATATGCTGTATAACGGCTGAATGTTGTGCTTGCACAGCACCCAGAATACATTTTCCTCCATAGAGGGGATACCTGTATGTCATGCTGAGAAATGTGGATGGGCCAGTACAAGCTGGAAAGCTTTTCCAGACATTCTGCAGGGAGGCAGAAGCTATCTGTCAGCACCTTTCACGGACACTAAATGAAACAAAAAAAAATATTTAGATGAAAAGCCCTTTAATAGAGTAAACAGAATGCCTGGAGGAGAATGTTCCTCTTCATCATTTAATCACACACAGACCTGAGCCAGAAGTTTGCTTGAATTTGACATACGAGGCTGAAGGCTGGTGAGCTCTGAGGCACTCACCAGCTCTTACTGTGGTCTCTGGGAAGGATCACCGACGTACTCAGCTGTCAAAACACATCGCTGTTCTTTCAGACCTGTTGCCCACGAACTCCACTTAGGCTTTTCATTGCCTGGTGGAAGACAATAAAAACCTCTTACAAAGACAGACAAAATTGCTAGAGAATCTTCTTCTCAAAAACAAAACCTGGAAGTTTAGCCTTTGGGAAATTCATTTTCTATTGAGATGTAATTTGTGAAGTTTTTAAAGAGCAGCTTTGGATTTTCAGGTTTAAGAGGACTTGAAGGAAAGCAACAAAGTGTAAATCATAAAGACAAAACTTTTTCCTCCCCTAGACATATTTCTTGACATATTTTTGAGTGCTATAAGAAATCTGTGCCTCCCTGAAAACTAGTGTTTGTCAATATATAGTCTTCTTTTGCTCCTTGGAGATATGAGTAGGAGATTAAAATTCAGATCTGCAGAAAGCATCATAGTACTTCTCCGAGGCTAGCAACAGCTCCTTTTATCTGATGGCAACACTGTGCATAGGATACACGGTTGAAGACATCTCATCCTGTCCTGAGAAGACAGCAATAGGGATATACTCTACCCATTTTAGTGTGTGATGCTCAGAACACCATTTCAATAAGTCAAGAAGTATAACTCCAGCTGCTGGGAATTTTTGAACCTCTGATGCAGGTTTTGGGATTCTTATAGGAAGGCATCTGATTTTACAAATGGTTTTCTCGGAATAATGTCCTTTTTGTCATATGAGTATAGCTCTTATTTTCCGGGTTTTGATGTGAGGGAATGGACAGACCTCCCGTTATGGATGCTCCATCCAGCTCCACTGAGTTGGAAAAGGTCTGTAATAATTTGCTGCTGCTGTAGATCAAAACCAAAGAACGGTATAGGAACTTGGAAAGGAAAAGCAAGCAGCTGCACTAGAGAAAGTGTCTTTGAGGAGGAACAGTTTCTCCCAGAACTTCTGTCTACAAATATTTAGATTTTTCTCCTTTGAATTCCGTTTGCTTGTGGGGATAGTTATCAGCAGTGAAGCGCAGGGGAGCAGGACACTCCAGAGTCAGTGTCTATAAAAACAAGATCTGGCTCTGGACCTGAGCAGGAGTTCATGTCAGAGGGTAAAGGCTTTCTTGTCCCACAGCCATCATTCAGAGGAGGGCACTGCAGAGTTTGTCTGTGGTGTTTTACGTGCTCAGCCAAGCTCCTGCTCTTGTTTTCATCAGTGAAATGGTGCTCTGGTGTAGGTTGAGCTGGCATCAGAATCAGGCCCTGTTTAATTCCCTCCCTTTATTGATAGAGAGGCATGTCTGTGTGCACACCACAGAACATGAATGTGTTGCTGTCCCTCGAGGAAAGAGACTCATTGAATAATCCGCTTTGTTTAGTATTATTAAGTGGACCATGGCCCTGATTTTGCTTGTTTTGCTGCTATTCCTTTGGGACGAGAGAGGTGGCCTTGTTCACGCCACTGACTCTCAACATGGTGAGCAAGATTTTAAAGAAATATAAATCCCTTCGAGAGAGGAAGGGTTACACAGCAGAGCTGAATAATGGGCTTTAATAGGCAAACCAAACAGTTAAATAAAAGATGCACACGGCATGCTAAAACTTAAGGAATGCATATTCAATGCAATGCATTATTAAATACAACGGTGAACATATGGGTGCCTACAATTAATGTATATAAATAGCTGATAAAATTGCTCAGTATTAGAAAGCTAGCGGCAAAAATGACCTCATATGTCAAGCAGACAAGCAGGCAGTTACCATTTTCTTTGTACACCTTACAGATGATAAATTAGTTTTATGGTCTGCATGGGGCCCTTATCACATTACAGCACCAAGTGTTTGATAAAGAAAAAAAATGCCTCAGCTAAAAATCGAACCGAAATTTGGAGTCCCCGTGGACCTCATTTTTTTAACGTAAAGAATTTTAACCAACTTCCCTTTGGAAAGATTTATTGCTCTAAAGAGAAATGTGTATCTCTATCCTATGTGCTTTTATTACAACTTATTCTCTTCCCTTCTTCTTCTTCTTTTTTTTCTCCCCCTGACATTAGGTATAATATGAGACTGCTGTAACAGATTCATTATTGATTGGGGGATTTAGTGGTTAGAGCAGAGGGAAGGGGCAGGCAGGACTCCTGGGTTCTGCTTCTGCCTTTTCTACTGACCTTGGGTGAGCTGTTTCAGCTCCCTGAAACTCAGTTTCTCCATCTCCAAAACGGGGGGGAGCAAGAAAGTGGCCATTAGGCACAACTGTTCATTGTGCCCAGAAACCCTGGAGAAAATCTGTGTACTGGGCTTATTTTACACTCAGTGGTGGGCAGGGACTCTGCAGTTGAGACTGCACCTTGGGACATGTGGTACTGTAACTCAGAAATTAGTTTCCTCCTTTACAAAGGGAAAGGGGTGGATAAATGCATTCACTAAGATGTCCAGCAGTTCTGCCTCTGCTAACCCTTTACTTTTGACTGATCTTTTCCTGCTTTCATCAATCTCTGCTGGGTTGGCACATGTGGCTCCTTATAGGCATGTATACCAAGCATTAAATCCCTTCTCCAGAGCTGAAAAGGTCTTTGAGACCATGGAAGAGAGCTGGGAGGCACTCGTGAGCTTGTGGCTAGACACAAAGGCTGGTGTGTGGGGTGAGGATCCAGGCACAGAACCTCGATGCACACAACATGAGGTGCAGCAGCTTTAAGGGGGAGCAAAGCAATGTCAAAGCCAGCCCATGGCTCCTTCTCCTCCTTTTGCTTTGGAAAGACTCTTTTCTGAGGTAGTCTTCAGTAAATACCAGTTTCCCAGCTCTTAAGCAGGTATTTTGCAACCCCTAGACCTTGATTTTCTTATTTTCCATCCCTCTGTGCCTGTAAGGGTTACTCTGAAGTAAAGGCACGGCGTCTGCCTCAGAAGGAGGGTTGAACTTCCCATGCGGTTTACTCAGATTGCATATAAGGAACAACCACTTCCTTTATTTTCCTCAAAAAAAACTACTGTTTTATCTCCTCAGGAGATATTAGGATGAAATGTCTTCCCTGTGAGGCTAGTGACCCCCTGGCACAAGTTGCCCGGAGAAGCTGTGGGTGCCTCATCCCTGGCAGCGTTTCTTGGAGTAACCTGGTCTAGTGGAAGGAAGTGTCCCTGCCCATGGCAGGGGTTGGAGCTAGCTGGCCTTCAAGGTCTCTTCCAATCCAGATCATTCTATTATTCTATGCCAGGCAAATAATTGGCTCCCAGAAGTAACACTGAGAAGGCATTTGTTTAGATATTCCGTGGCTGAGTTTAGTTATTGAGGCACATCTTTGTCTGAGCCTCTCCCCACAAATGTAAATAATTAGCTACTTGTGACATAGTTTTTTAGGACACTGCAGTATGGGATAACACTGCTTCCGTTTAATTACTTGCTGAAGTCACTAAGACATTAAGATTTAAGCTTGTGCTTAAAATTAAGCACAGAGTTAAACACCTTTATGAATTAAATTAACACATTCTTGCCATGAAATGAAGTTGAAAATACCTTTGGAAGTCCACCTATAAAAATGAGTAATGCTGTATTTCCCCACTGACAAATCTCTACTAAAATGCCATACAATGAAAGAAGAATTTATGGCTGTAAACATGGCTTGCGAAGAGGGAGGCAACCTCAAGAATCTAGCAATCACATTTGTTAAGGTTTCTCTAAAGCCTAAACTCCCAATTAACAAGCAAATCATCATCAGACAGTCAGTGAATGGCAAATTCATTCTATTCAACATCTTTTCAGAAGTGGATTTTGTGCACTTATCTCCATGAAAACCCAGCAGGAAAGTTTTCCATGAGAATGATCCTACATCTGCCTGTTTTTAATGACTATAATGGCAAGCAATATTCTACAATTACTTTGGTGATCTCATTTCAAGCATGCAAATCATATTATTTAAGAGCCCAGCAAAAGTCATTTATTTCTTGGAACTGCCAGCTAACTTTGGTGGGGTGAGAAAGCGCCACGCTTGGAATTAAAAGCCCTGATGTTTTCTAACCTTCCACGGTGGAGTTATAAAACTTGACCAACAAGGTCAGACAAGAAATCCTGAAAATGAATCAGAGAGAGGGAGAGAAGGGAGGGAAACCACCACCCTATATTGTTCATTACCAAGTCGTCTATGTGTTCTCTTAGACGTGTGTGAATGAAGAGCTCATAACTGGCTCATCATGTCGGACACCAGCTAATGGCAAAAAAGGTGAACACAATGTTATCCCAGAAAGACATCTGGGAAATGAGATCTTTTCATTGCCACTGTGGCCATTCTGAAAAGCGAACAGGTATCTGTTCTGGGTTTGCTGTGCAAAGCTGATTTTATTTATATTCACCCTTAAGCTTTTGGGTATATCTACTCTTGTGGTTTTGCTAACTCATGCATCAAAATGTACATAATATCTTACTGTCTGTCTCCTGTTGGTACAGCTGTCTGTCTTTACTGTCCTTCTTTTATCACTGGATGGCAAAGACAGGGGTGTTGGGCTAAAGAAGCTCTGTACCTGTCGATGAATTTTGATACAGTAAAGAAAATATAATTGCCTTATGCAGTCTACTTTCAGTTCATATTTATTTATTTATTTATTTATTTATTTTGTTTTAAATGTTTATCTCTTTGGCTGTTTGTTCATTTAACCCATATGGATTCCAGTGAATAGTGTGACAAGATATATATGACAAGAACAATTTAACAAGATATGCAAAACCATTTCACTTGAGGTTGCCACTCCTGCCTAAGACTGATAAATGCTGAAAAAAAAAAAAAAAAGCTTCTAATAATCATGGTTTCTCTTAGGAAAGAAACCTCAGCCTTTACTCTTGTGTCTCAATTTCTCCCACCTCTGCTCCAGCTGCCTGTTGTTTAAGGAAGGTGTGAGTGGACCATGGGGGAGGAGAAATCTCTTGCTACAGTGCTTCATATCAAACTTCTGAAGAGTTGTCCTATACCTATATCTCATAGTCTTCTTTTTTTACCACAGTCACATGGGAAGAGTTTTTGTGGAAACTGATTATCAGTTTCAAAAGTGCTAATTGATTTAAAAATGGCAAATCAGACTGTGGAGTAAAATTTCCCAAAGTGGGAGGAGATGTAGTCCTTGACAGGAAGTCAAGAAAGAGATGTAAGCCTTAGAAAACCACAGGAAAGGTCTCTCTCTGCCATCTTCTTCCTCTGGAAGATTCCAGGTGGTCAGTCCTTGGGTGGTGAGAGCTGTTGGAATTGTACCAGGGAGTCATGTGTCTAAAAGTACTAAAGCTTTACACAGACACCTTTTTTCCCCTATTTGGTCTGTCACTGTCATATTTTGGTCAAAATGAACAATGTTAGTTCTGTTCTCAGTCACAAAGGTATTAAATCAAAATAAACCTGGGACTTCTGCACTAAAGTGTACCAGACTGTTACACCAAATGCCTGCTCATTTAGTGTATTTAGAGGACTAAATTTGTAGCTTTCGGTTGTAGATCTCCAGTCATAAGATATCTTCTTAGTCATTGAAATTAGTGAGGCTTAAGCTCTTTGATATTTTTATTGGTCTGAGGCATTTACTGGTGAATTATATTGCAGAGTTATTTAGTGTCTGCACAAAAGTGATTAAAATACTACATCACTTACGGAGCTTTGGTTTTGTATTATTCACCCCCTTGCTGGAGTCCTCAAGTCTACTTGTCAGCTTAGTCTTCTTAGCTTGGTCATTGTGCTTGAATGACTCAGTTTCAGTCAGGTGAATGACCTTGGCTTTGGTTGTATTGAGGGTTACATGGGTTTGGGGGAAAGTGCTGTTCTTTATTATGTATATAATAGTAACCAAGGTTTTTCAGAAACAAATTAAGGACACAAATCTTACCCTCAGGAGTTTATGATTTGAATGGATCTATAACATGATGAATGAACACAATAGAAGCAGAAGGAGGAAAGAAAAATATAGGGTCAAGCATCACTAGAAAAGTCTGTGTCGTTTCACTGATGAATTACACACACATTTACTGGTTCTATTTCAAGTGTTATGGAGTGTAATTGGTATTGTATGTACATATACATGAAAGATGACCAAGAGATAAGATTGCTAGAAATCAGTTGCTGTTGCTAATGCAGCAAATCTGTTATATGGTATATATATTTTTATATATGTATTATTAAATCCATAAAATCATTTAATATTCTTTTGGAAAGATATAGTCCTCTGAGTGACTGGCATCTGGCATGTTCTCAGCAGCATACCAGACACTCTTGGATGACACAGTGCAACTGGCTTTTCAAGGCATGGGGATGCCAAGATTTTAACATGAAAATTACTTCTGCCCAGTGTGAATAAATAGCTCTATTCTTTCATTAGTCACTCACACTTTGAGTCCATGATGCTTGATCTGCTTGACCTTATTTATCCCACGATGGAGTTTGTGGTAAAGAAAACCATCAACAACCAAATAGCTTCAATAAACGCGATTCCCTGCATCTACCAACTCCGAGATAAATGTCCTAAGTTATGATTTCATCTAGTACTGTTGACCCAAATCTGGCTTTGATTACTAATTTTGTAAGGAGTGATCCTCTAGCTTTAAATTGTTCTCAGTTGGAAGGGTTTAGGAAAGGTCTTGAAGATCCTAAACACATTCCAGGGAGAAGGAAAGCCGTAGAATCATGGAATCATAGAATGTTAAGGGGTTGCAATGGATCTTGAAGGTCATCTAGTCTCACCCCCCGTGCCATGGGCAGAGACACCTGCCACTAGACCTGGTTGTACCAGGCCTTATCGAACTTGGCTTTGAACACCTCCAGGGCTGGGGCACCTACAACCTCCCTGAGCAGCCTGTGCCAGTGACTCACCACCCTCAAGGGAAAAATTCCTGATATCTAAGCTAAATTTTCCCTCTTTCATTTTGTATCCAGCACTCCTTTTCCTATTACTACAGTTCCTGATGAAGAGTCCTTTTCTGGCTTCCCTGTAGGCCCCCATCAGATACTGCAAAAATCTTTTCCCCCTTCTCAGGATGTTCCCATTTATCCTTTTAGTACTTTCATGGTTCATTTCCCAGAGCAAAGCCAGCAAAGGTACCAAGTCATAGTGAGGAAATACAGGATAATGAGAAAATGTCTGTGGACTGCTGTTGGGTTTAGTTTTAGGAGCATGGCAGGAAAGGGACCAGATTTGTGAAAAATTGTGATCAAATCAGATTTTCAAATGGACAGAGCTACTTTGTATAAGAATTGGGAAGGTGAACAATTAAAGGGATAACAAATTTTACCTAGATAATTTTTTTTGTTTCTACTGTTATTTTTTTTCCCAGGCTCTCAGTAAAAACTCGAGGTCCAGAATGAGCCTATGCTGGAGTCAATCACTGTCATGGGCAACAAATACATGCTGCACACATAAACTTTTGACAGAACTTTCTCATATATAACCCAGACCTCCTGCCTGCCTGATGGCATTCCTGAAATTTTCTGGATTCACCATTGCCAACTATGTAAATGAATAGCTGTATATAAATCCATACTTAGAATCTGCTCATTTGCAACATTTGTGTTGAGCGTTAAATTGCACCAAAGCCATTTTCGTGTGTTTCCTCTGCAGACCAAGGCATGGCTGGCAGTTGTGAGGCTCTGGGCTGGCCTGAAAGTGGCTGTGAGCAACAACAGCCATGGAGCCACGCTAGTTTAAAGTTTGGTGTGGGCTATAAACCTTGCCAGAGAAGGGAAAAGGGTGGAAATAAATACTGTGACAGTAGTGCAGCTGAGCCCTGACATACAGAGCTACACAGGCAGCTAAATCAAAACTAACTCAAGGGGCCTAGATGAGTTATGGTTGGACTTTTGACTGCAGTAAAATCATTTCCATTGGGAACATACCTAAAGTAAGGTGAGATGCAGCATGAATAAAGGTAGGTTTGGGCAAGTTTTTAAGGAGTGACTACTTTTGGAACAAATATAAAATACATGAATATATAAATATATAAAGCTGAAATTAAGACATAAAGTAAGATTTTCTTATCTACCATCTTACTTGTAATTAAAAAGGACAGGAGATCTTTCTGCTTCTATTCATGTGTCCAAATGGACAACATAAGGTGAGAAAACCAAGCTGCATTTCCCCAAGTGTGGTGTGCTTGTGTTTGGTCTGTCTGTCTACTTGCTTATCTAGCTCTCCCTCTAATCGTGTGAAACCACAGACTGAACTAATAGCAGCTTTCCCAGATGAAAACAAGTGTATTATCTTTTTATATTTTCTGAAGAGGGCCAGCATTTCATCATTTCACTGAGTTTAGTTGTTTAATGTAATAGAATGACATGACACTGGTACACCAGATACATCAGAATTATGAACGCGGGAAAGAGACAGTGATAAAGTGTTTTGAGATACATGCAATCCTGATAGTGCTATAAGTTTCTGCAATTGATTAAAGACATTTCCCTTGTGTCACCTCATTATTACACATCAGAAGGGAAAAACAAGGGCAAGCTGGATAGCAGGAAAAAAAGACAAAAATATGTTGTATCCATGCATCAGAAATCCTCCAGATGCATTAAATTAATATACAAGCACAAGGAAGCTTGAGAGAGACTAAAATAGAATTGGAGAGGAAAAAAACCTTTATGTTGCTTGTCTTGTAGATTGACATATCTGGAAGAGAGATTATGGGAAAGCATCTGAGCAAGTAAGAAAATGACAAACTCAGAATTGCTATAGAGATCAAAGAGCTTTCCAGCAGCTGCAAGAATGACAGAGATGCTGATCATCCAAAATGACTGTGAGGGTGGACCTGATGTTGGGGTGGTATAAAAATAAATCTTCTCTACAATTTGAAGGTGCTCAGGTATAGCATTAATGTTTGCTGGCAATTAAGGTCAGACTGAGCTGGGATCCTTGTCATTCTGTTTATTTCCGTATTTCTAGAAAGAAAAATGAAAGTTCAGAACTCTTATTCATTTCTGAGTATGTGAATCTGTAAGACACTCCAAACACTTATGTAGAAGTACTCCTTGTATTTCATTAATAAACAGTCAGGGACTAAGGGTTATGCAGTTATGGCAGAGCTTTGAGCTGACCTGAATGAAAGACACTGTTCTGAGCACATGTCAAAAATTCCCAAACCTTAACTCACTGGTTTCTAAGAGAGATTAAGAAAATTTGGGGAAACCATGTGGATAAAATGAAGGCTGGTTTATTCATTGAGCCAATGAAAGACCATAATGTTTAATCAAGGAAGGGCAAGAAGATGCCAGACAAATGACAAGTACAAGATAAAATGCTCAGCATGGCACGTTTTATTGCCAGTGACATATGATTCTCTTACAGCCCAAATTCACAAGGTATCAGAGAAGCTATAATCCTCATTGTTCAGATGACGAACAATGAGGGAGAGAAGCAAAGACATGAGATCACAGGAGGAAACTGAACTAATTATCTAAGAAACAAAACTGCATAATTTTGGGGTCAGAGTGATTAAAGAGTCAGAAAGCCTCTTTCTTTCCTCTGTTGTGGTATTCACTATCCTACGAGAGTTTTTCCCCTCTGAAAGGGGAAGCTTATCAATAGATGATCAAATCTTTCAAAAATGAACACAAATACGAGTAATTTTCATGGAAATTCCTACTAAATTTTTGGCGGTCTTCATGGCTGAAACTGGTCTCTGCTTTGTTCAAGCTTCTACCTTTTGTTCATCACTGAAAGGCTTGGGGACAATCTCCGGAAGAAGCAAAAACTGGGCTGACGTCTGAAGGTAACTACCTATCAGGCCCTGACATTTCTGAACAGAGTGAAAGCCCTCAGGTCAAGCAGTCTTATGGAAAAATGTACAACTGCACCCCCTTCTAGTCATGCAGGGGGACCAGCAGGGGAACATCTGCCTGCAGAACTATTTGTCTGTCATCTTTTCCCATCATTTAACTCACTTTTATAGAAAGAGAATTACATTTCACAAATCTTCAGAGTCTCAAAACTTCTTTCCCATTTTCAAGCCATTACTTTTTTTCTTAGTATTGACTCATCCCCATCATATGTTCTAGCTGACGTTCTTGTTCAAGCTTGCAAACATCACAGCAGTGAAAGTGTTTTTAATACAAAATCTGTGTGGCTTGTCTTAATGACATATCCTCCCTCTCTCTCCAGGGGAAGAGTGGGAAGATGTCTAGGTAAAAGATCTAGCTAAGGAAGACTCTAGAGACTGCATAAGCCTGCACTGTCAAAAGAATTTCCATGTACTCGAATTTTATATATATAAAAGTCTTAGAACATAAGATATTAACACTACTGAATGTCCTTCATTTTTAAGGCAAGGCAAGACCAGAAAAAGCACTTTGTTCATGATTCAGGCTCAATAAAGGCAGGTCATTGCAAGTGCCCACCCAAGGAAATGATTTTCCCAATCATAATCAGATAAGCCTTGAGAAATAAGGGTAGATTCATACCGTGTTTGGAGAAATAGCCAATGGGGAGCCTCCTGTCTATTGGTAAGACCCTTATTGACGTCAGTGAGAGCATGACAGGGCCCAGGATACGGCAGATGAGGCATTAGGGATACACAAATATCAAATAAAAATACCACAGGCACTTTGCTCTTCAGCATTAATAACAAATGTCAACAGTCAAGTGCTGCTTCTTCAGTATGAAGCTGCGATATCCAGCCAGTGGGTAATCTCTCAAGACTTCCCAGCAGCCATTTATAGCTTCTGATAAGGTAGAGGATTCATTTTCTTAGCTTGCCCCAGACTCTCTTTCTTCAAAACTACAGTTTGACTTGTGGGAGTGAAAGTATGGATAGAGATCAATTGCTGGTTTCATGGCAAGGAAAGTACAGAGACTGGGATACTGATAAGGCATTGGGAATACTTTGCTTTAGTTGTCATCTCTGTGTTATATTATTTATGGCAACTGAAAATATATTCACAGGTAGTTAGCCATTCTGTGATCTACATTTGAACTAGTCCCATATCAGTAAAATCACAGATTACAAGACTTTGAAAGAGATATGGACCTAAGGAAAGGATCCTGTCAGGGTAAGCAGCAAAGTTTTAGAGCTCAGCTTTGTCAAAGACAGCCATGCACCCCTGTCCAAACCATTGCCTTGTTCTGCATAAGATCATTGTTTGTAAATCCTGCTTCCAGATATATTTTATAAAAAGCAAAGATAGGAAGAAACATCATTATTGCAGAGACAACATAAGACATACGCAGTCCCATATCAGCTGATACAGGTCACCTTTCACAGCCTGAAAGTTCCATCCCTATCTTTGCCGGTAGTTGCAGTTAAGCTGTAGAGTTTTATGTGGGGATGTTGGAGATGCAAACATATTTTTCTTTCAGCTAGTGAAGATGTGGGAGTGGTAGCATGCTAACAGGAGAGTCTCAGAAAGTGGAAATAATCCAAGTTACAGTAGAAAGGTTTCTGAGAGCTTTTCTGGCTGGAGCTCAGCTTCTCAATGGTTTAGGGGCCAAAGTACCACTGATTACCCAAAACTTTGTGAAATGAGAACAAGTCCTTCCGAAAATTTGGGTCTTACTCTTACTTTACCTAAATTTACCATCCATGAAACAAGAATAATGTTGTTGTGAAAATAAACACAATAAAGACTGTGGCAAGCTCACTGCTTTAGAAATAGAGACCCTCTAAATACCTCTGAGAGAGTTCCATGTCCAATGCCTGAACCATCAATCAAGGCCTGAATTAACCACCCTTCCGTCCTGTTTTGAAGTCTGGTGATTTCACTGCATGTAGCTATACTCTTGGCAGCCCCATAGAGATTTTTCTCTCACTTTCTGGTGCTGTTTTATTCTATGAATTGTTTGCACTTCAGGAACAGAAGGATGAATTGGTCTCTATGGAGTGTTGATGCCATTTCAGACTGAATAGGCTGGGGGACAGCTAACCCACATGACAGAATAAAATACAAAGAAAGCTTTATTGGTGCTCTTCTCTCCTTTTAACCTTTTAAGTGCCTTTTGTGAAGAACCCATTGTCTGCTCCTCAAAATTAAATCAGAGATGAGGAAAGGACAGGGTAAATTCTAGCAGGTGGAAGGGTCTCAAAGCAACTGGTCTTAGCTATGCAAACTTTATTAGTTTTGGGAACATGCTCTTGAGAATTCACTTTTGCTCTTCAGCTCACTACTTATGAGGTTGAGCAACAGTTCCCTGTCTATTTATGGATATGGGTCACAGCAGAACCCTTGTTTGTGCCATCCACTTGCAGTTCCCTTCTTGTGGTATCCCACGCAGATGAATGGTATTTTCCATTCATAGCTCATTTTAGTTTTACCAGTTATATTTCCTGGCTTAGCTTCATACTCCTCATATTTGTGAAAGTGGGTTCTTGAATCTCTGGCAATGCAAAATGCCCAGTCTTCCTTGTTACCTTAAAAAATGCCCGTATTTCTGCCTTTCACAACACGTTCATCTTTCTGCCTCAGGCTTCTTACCACTGAAGTTTCAGAGAACCAGGCACGTCCTGTCTGGAGAGGAAAAGACTAAAGGGAGTCATGATGAATGTCCATAAACACATAAAGGCATGTCCCTGGAAAAGGAGAGGAACCAATTATCCTCATTAGTCAGTGAGAACACAAAAAAAAAAAAAAAAAAAAGACAAGAAAAAAAAAAGAGTGATAGGTTCCGAATGAAGGACTGAATATTTAGGTTGACTGTTATGGAAAACTTCATAACTATTAGTACATTTAAGTCAATGAAGCAAGTCACCCAAGGGAGGTAGTCAGATCACCTTCATTGGAGGTAGTCAAGGGAAGGTTTGACACTCATCCATCAGAGAAGTGTTAGAGATAATTAAATCAGTCTTGCCCCAGGCAAAAGGATGGACTAGATAATTCACTAGTGCTCCTGTTCAACCCAGCAGATTCTATATTTTTCCTTCTTAATTGGAAAGATATAAATGTGTGTGTGTGTGTGTGTGTGTGTATATATATATTGCAATTCCTATCAATCTGTTTTACCCATGGAATGGCTGAAGGACTGACATTTCCCTCCTTAGCTTTATTGCCCATGTTTTGAAAGGTTTACTCCAAATTGCCTCAGCAGAGTGCCTGTATGCAGAGTTGTGAAGAGGATCAGGTACTAGTAGCTGTTGGTCTTAATTTTTCCACTTGATTGGTCTTGTTTCACTGAAAATTAGCCCTTAAAATACACATCTAGAGAGGGAGAATTGCCTCCTGCCTCTCCTTGCCTGCTTTGACTACTCAGTGCCACCTGCACACTTGACAAACACCCCTGGAAGGCACTTTTATGCCATCCCTAGGATGGGTTAAAAATCCATGCCTCTCTGGAGCTCTCTCTTTCCACTGCCTATCTCTTCCACTGCCCATCTCTTTCCACTGGTTTTGCAGGGACTCCAGATATCTCTGGCATTATTAGGCATTTAAAGACAAGACATCTAAAGTGGAGCATCCTGACCCAGCACCTTGCAGCCCTGCTCAGCCTGTTTTCTCCTGCCTTTGTTTCCCTGCAGATGAAACAGGGTAATGGCCATGGCAAGACACCCAGTGTGCTGTGCATGTTGCCCATTACAATTAGCATGATTGTCTCAGTGTTAGTTTGTGCTCCTCCATCTGTTTGCAGCCTCCATCTGTTGCCTTCCCTCTCACAGTCAGGTAAGCCTAAAGATTTAGACAAACCTAAGAGGTAGGTTGTGTTTTGTCTGTGGCAGCAGGCACCCATGTTCTGTTCTGTTCTCTTCTGGGTTTGCATTGCTGATTGCAGCTAGAGTGTGATGCTTGACCCCTCCTACACATGGTACAACAATTCAGATGATGATAATAACAATAATAGTAGAGTTCCTTGATCTTGTAGTCCATGTTCTGAGAAAAGCTGCTATGGTATAAACCCCATACTATCTCATTTTGATTGCTGATAATCACAGAGGACATCTTGGAGAGTAAATTTAGAAAGGGCTTTGAAATCTTTCAGATAGTCAAAGAATAATATTGATATTCATATGTTGGGACAAATCCTGAGCAGTGGTAAGAACCACAATTTTTTGTCAGCTCAAACCAAGCATCCCTTACCCCCAAAAGCTGAGGCTGCAATGCAAGAGTTAATTCCTTTGTTAAGTGTTCCAGCTGAGGGTGATTCTACTTGAGGAATCTGTTCTGAAAGGCAATTAAAACTTTGCACTGTAAAACTTTACAGACAACAGGAGAAGGAGACTTCCACCGCCTTTACCTTGATCTTTATAACCCTAATAATACCACACTGGGAGAGCTTGAGTGGTCATTGAAAGCAAGGGCCCTCTTCCAGTGTGTGTGTGCAGGCAGCAAGGAAGATCATTGTCTGGCCTCACAGCTCAGAAGGAGACTGAATGCAAACTAATTGTATCCAATAAATCAGATCTGAATTGGATCAGCAGCAAATGGAGAAAGATTTTCTTGCCTTTCATCCAGTTACAGTTAGCCAGTGCATCATTAACACCTTCCCTCTTGGGCAACAGCCTTCCCAAATTCTGTGATGCCCCAAGGCCACTTTGAAACTGTAGATAAGACAATTCAAGCATTTCTTTTAGCCAGTGATGTAGGTGAAGTAAATTCCTTAATTCATAGCAGGCTAGAGTTGAGCATACAGTCTCAGAACCAGAGAACATCCTGGATCAGAAGGGACCCACAAGGATTATCAAAGTCCAGCTCCTGTTCATGCACAGGACCATCCTCAAGAGTCACACCATGTGCCTGAGAGTATCATGCAAACACACCCTGAGCTCTGTCAGCCTTGGTGCTGTGATTACTACTCTGGGCAGCCTGTTCAGTGCCCAGCCATTCCCTGGGGGAAAAACCTCCTTCTCATAACCAACCCAAACCTCCCCTGACACAACTTCAGGCCTTTCCCTCAAGTCCTGTCACTGGTCACCAGTGAGAAGAGATCAGCAAACCTGGTTTAGCTGAGTAACAGTAATGGGTTAACATACTGGTTCTTTATTTTTATTCTGAAATATCTTTCAGTTATCTTAGGGAACAACAAAGCTCACCTGAACATACCAGGCTGAGTGAAAACCTTTCTGTTTCACAGCTTGCAAGAAGTCACAACAAGGCATATTAGAACTCATATAACCATGTCTCAGCTCCATCCCTGAACACTTGTTCCACAAATGCTCCTGACTGCCACTCCATCCAACAGCATTTAAAAAAGATACACCAGAAATATTTGGGTGAGCATATCCTTGCATCTGGTAGTTCTGTTGGCTTCCAAAGCAAAACAAGACTAGCCTTCTCCCCCACCAAGGCACACAGGAGAAAAGACGATGTCTTTTTACAGCATCCTTTAAGGCTCTAAAAAGAGGTTGAAATGTGGTCTTCCAGCTGTGCTAAAGCACAGGTTACCCAGGGTCTGTAGAAGATCCCTGTCTCCTTTGAATTACACACACTGAATTACTCACTTGCAGGTTATATAGCTCCTGTATGAGGAAGAATCTGATTCCAAGCCTCTAAAATGGGGTGGATCATAACAGGAATCAGTGCTAAATGACTGACAAGCTTAAAGAAACTATTAGTATCCGCCTTTTGATTTTCCAAGCTGTTTAAGTTTCATGATAATACGTTTTTTCAGTGGTCATCTGAAAAAGCTCCAATCCCTCGCTGCTAACTACACTATGCAAAATAGAGACTGTTAATTTGCTGGTTAGGAAAAGAGAACATAACTTGTATTTTATTGGTGCTGTCATCTTGCAGATACCTAAGCATGTACTTACCTTTAAACCTGTGAGGCATTTCTAAAGACAGTTGAGTTATTTACATACTTCAGTGCATTGCTGAGTCTTCACAGGATTAGGGCTGCCATTAGCAGCCGCAGCTTCCTGACAGTGTTGTTTCCCCATTTTGCATAACAATAATGATGTGATTTACACAACCCATCATTTGCCTTTGTCTGTGAAGCTATAAATCAATGCCTATTTTTTTTCCCAAATTGATCTTCAGTCTGATTGGCTGGGCTGTAACTGTGATTGTGCCTGTTCCCTGTTTTCCCTCCAGGTTTTCTTGGGTGGCTTCCACCAGGAAAGCTCTTCCCATCTAATTGGGACAATGAACTTTATCTTTCTTTTTTTGTTTTCTGCCAAACTTTGCTGTAACGATCTCTCTTATAGTTAGAGACT
>JAWMRA010000090.1:64781954-64795751 GCA_035584735.1 Pseudotriccus pelzelni | reverse complement strand
AGAACAGCAAAATCTGGTACATATTACATGTAAAACAATAACACAATTAAGGTAATATATAATTCTAAAAAAAATATAAATCAAATGCATAAAAAAGCAATTTGTTTCAGCAGCTTCCTTTTGAGAATGTTGCAGTTTTAACACTTTTCTCAGAACACTCTGATTCAAATGCAACTGTTTTTTCTGATAAGAAATAATTCTGTTGAAAATGTCTTGCCCAGCTCCTGTCTGCAGTATAAAATCTCCAAGATAATCCATACGCTTGCTGGCAATTATATCTGAAGTAGGAAGAAATGACCGGGCATCGGGGCTGAAGTGCTGCTACTACCAGAAATAATTTTTCCAGGTTAAATTTGAGACACTTTGAGAAGATAGCATGGCAGAAGCTGGCACTATTTTCATCCATACTGTGCGAGTTCTGTAGTTTGATAGAAGACTTCAATTTCCAAGGCTGTCATTTCAGCACCATTCATGAGTATCAGATTCATTAAAGTATTTTAACAGGTACCACAAGTGTCTCTGAACACAATCCAGTGAAGAGCAGCAAAGACATGCTTTGGTGAATTTGGCCAGGCATCATGATATGTTGGTAGCATATTTAGTCAGAAGCAGAAAATTGACTCCCTTCCCCTTGAAGTAAACACACACCACGTACACTGGTGATTGTAGCAAATTAAAGTCCTAATAGTGCCTGCAGGGTGGGCTTGTGAACTTGTAACCTTGTTGTTTATTTATCCATCTCATACGACTCTCAGTTTCTATCTGCTCTTTTATTTTCAAGGAGCTCTACTCATCTTCCTCCTTCCTACTCCTCTTGCTGGGAGGCATCATTTTTCCCACTCTAGATGTGTTTATTCTCCTATTTGGTTAGAAATTGTTTCTCCATTTTTCTATATGGAGTTGTGTATTTTTTTTTTTAGCACGTAAAATTAATTGAATTTAGAAAGAAAACTTTTTTTCTTGTTATTCCAACCTGAACTTCAGCCTTAAAGAAAACTGAAGCATAAGTAATCTTTTTCTTCCCCTTTCCCTTTGTTTGGAGAACTGCAAAGTCAGAACTAAAATTTTTTCTCAAAGTTTGACCAAGAAGAAATATTTCTGTTGGTTCCCCTAAGAGAATGAGTTTTTACCACTGCTTCAAACTCACAAAACCCAGGAACGAAAGCAGAATTATCAAAGAGTCTGTATTAATAAGATCCCTTGCCTGATACTTTGGGCAAAAATGATTTTGGCAAGACTAAGTGTCGCACTGGGCATGCTTACAAGGCTGTAGGTAAAAAGCTGGACTTAACTTTTTTATTGAAATCAGCTGTTTAATCTCCTTTCAACTTGAATAAACAGACCTCTAACTAGAACTTCTCAGAAAAAAGTCAGTGCTCATGTTATCTGAAAACATCCTCTATGACTGCAACAAGACATTAATAGGTGATGTGGGAACACATTTGAGACAAGATCCAGACCTAGACTAAGCTCTGAGCCCTGCTAGCTTCCTTTTGCTCCACAGGATAATAATAATAAGAGGAATCTAGTGACAGCAAAGCCATTTTCAGAGTTTATTTTCTATCTCTGGCTCATATTCCTTCAGTTAATGGAAGGGAAAAGGGGCTGTGTGGGAATAATGTTGAATCCTCCCTAAAACTAAACTGGGAGCCAAGGTGTGAGGACAGAGAACACGGTGCCTCATTTCCTGTGCTGAGGGACTGCAAGGACTCAGCACAGAGGTACTAAATGCACTCTGACTCTCTGAAGCACAGACTGGCATGGAGGAAGCTTCCAGGGCTGATAATGAAGAATTGTTCTTTTTAATGGTATTGGCTCAAACCGAAAGCTGCAGTGCCAACGCTGTTGGGTTGCTTGTGCCAGCCACCGAAGTGCAGTGCTTTTGTCTAAAAGCCTCAGAAAAGGGTTAAAATGTGAGGTAGCTGAGCACAGGAGAATCTTTTTGTGCCTCTTTGATGTGTTTCATCCATGGTTAAGGCCAGAAGTAGGGAGAGAAAAATCTCCGTTCCTTTCCAATTTTGTGATAAAACTAATTTTATCCTTACACCTGCTAGTTCTCCCCCCTACCAGGTCTTCACTCCCTAGGCAGAGAGCTAGCAGTGCTCATAAATGCCTCTTAAAATAAAAATTTCTGTTCCATTAAACATATGAAAAATATGTTGCATTGAATACAGTTGGTTTGGGAAATCTGTTTTTATCCATTCTAACCAATCGTCCATACGAACTGCAGCTGCCACAAGTGGCATGGAATCTATTTTCTGCTGAAAAGTTTAGGAACAGTGATTTTCTTCCAGAGCAAGAAGGCTGGAGGTGTCCAGCGTACTGCTCCTAGGTCATTAGCAGCCACATGGCAAATTAAGAGTCTGCCCTGGTAAGCCTCCTCTTCACTGGGAAATGGCTTCGGGTTGCCAAAACTGCAGGATCTGGCCAACCTTTTAGAGAGTGGCTACAAAGAATTAACATCAAATTTTGGGAGACAACTGGCAGGACTCCCAGAACTGAAAGATGTTGGCAGTCTTACAGATACCAACCTGTGATGTCTTTGACCGTGTCTCTGTTTTAAGGATGGCAAACTGAATTTTGGTAGCTGAGTCCACAGTGGCAAGGCACAGCTATTTGAGTTACTCTAATCATGCTTTAAATGTAATTTTCTCCATGTGGTCTTACCCTTTGGATAGGTCTGGAATTAAAGATGTAATATTACTATTTCTTCAGACGTGGAAATCATACCCAGACACAAAGCAGCTACAACACACCAGTGTCGGTGAAGTTGCTGCATGCTTTCTTTCCCAAGGAAATATTCAACATTGTTCAATATTTGCAAAGTGCTTTGAAGACAAAAAGAGGGCTAGGTTTCTGCAACAGATGCGTGCTCTGAGTAAATCCAATGCAAAGCTCAGGTTCCTGGTAAATTACCAACTCCACTTCTGGGCAGCATTTCACTAATCCCTACAAACAGAGTGCAGCAGATTTGCTGTGTTTTGTCAGAACAGCAAGGATCAACAGAGAGCTAGCTACAGTGCATGTTTCCCAAACAGTGAGGCTGACGAGTGACATCTGAGAGTCTGTTATTTACTATTTTTAAATAATAATGAAATGAGAATATCAGTGAAATCTTATTCCAGTGGCGATATTGAAAATGTTTTCAGAATTGACATCCCCCTTGAGAAAACATTTCAATGAAAATTTCCATCAAAATATTTCCAGTGTAGAGCTTTTCCTAAGCTGCCAAAGAAAGGCCCACTCAGATTAAAAAGAAAGAAACTTATCCTTTAGTCTTTCTTCTTCTAAAGCAAAAAGTAATCATTCCTAATTTCTATACCTTTAAAATTCAGGTTAAGATACTTTTAATTGCATGCCCAACAGTCTTCCCAAAGAAGACAAAGTTTAAGCTGTAAATGTTTTCTCAGCACTTAGATACTTTCCACTGGCATCTCAATAACTAAAAATTACTTTCCTCTGTCACATGCTTTTGTGGCATCTGCAAATGTGGATGGAACCGGGGCTTGTTCATCTTATTTTAGTTATGAGTGCCACAAACAGAATCTCCTCCCCAAAAAGACTATTTTTACAATTGCAGACATGCCTTATTCTGTTAGTAAATAAGAAGTGATGTGATTTGAGGCAGTTACAACTGGCATACTGCTGTATCCTTCATCACATGCTTTGCTGTGCAAAAATCGTGTGGAAAGAATCAAAGGAAGTTGTCCACTAGTGGCTTCAAAACAGCTGAAAAAGAGGTGGTCGAATGTATGATAAGCATCTAACCTTTAGAACCACTCACACAGGGATATTATGGATGTTTAATTGTTTCAAGGTTTTAAAAAGTTATTGGAAAAATTTCATTTTTTCAACAGGTGTTGGAAAAGCCTGTCAGGGTTCAAGGAGCACCTGAACAACACTGACCACAAGGATGAGTTTTAGGTAGTCCGGCAGGGAGCAGGGTGTTGGAGCTGTCCATCCTTATGGATCCTTTCCAACTTGAGATATTCTATGATTATAACTGCAAATTTAACAGGAGACTGCATGAGGAGAGGGTGGTACTGTGAGGATGTGTCACTAAATGTTTGCTGTATTTCTTTGTTTTCACAGGCATCCTCAGTTATCCCATATCTATTATCCTATCCCATCATCCACTGTCATCTGATACTGAGCCAGATGGATCCTTGGTCTGACCCAGAACAGCCACTTTTATGTTTATGCTGTCTGAAAGTACCTACGTGTAAAGTCAGTGTATGTGTTAGTTTCTTAGTCAGGGAAAAGCTCAGACAAGAGGCTCCAGAGAAGTTTCAGGATAAATAAAAAGAAGTCATATGCTCCGGTAAAATAAATGCATTTAATTTTTTACCAACTTGTTGACCAATTCCTGGAAATTTCTACTGCTACCTTCTCCAGGCTTGTTGAACTGACCTGGTATTTGTATCAAGCCTGCCACAATGGGGTTCAGAACAACTGCAACAGCAGCAGGAATTTGTGAAAGGCACCTGCATGCTACTAACTGACTCTGCAACTCTTACACAGGGCCACAGAGGTGTTTTTTCAAGCTCCCCGAATAGTTACACAGAAGGCTGACCTCCTCCGAAATGTTTTGTAGAGCCTGACTTCCCTTCCTCTCTCCCTGCAGAGCCACCCACTTTCTCCTTGGTGTGGGAGGTGTAGGAAATGTATGGCTTTAGCAGCAGCAGCTTTCACTGTCACCTGCACCTGCTCTGTGCCCTTGGCTGGTGTCTTGCGAGGCAGAAGCCAAGGCCATTGATTCCCCACCTGCTCGAGGGAGAAGGGGAATAGTGGAGTGTAATGTCTCCCAGCTCCTAATGGCTCCTAATGTTGATTCAGGGCCTGGGTCATGAAAGGGTATGGATGGCAGCACGTTCTCAGTATGAATCTAGGCATGGGTACAGTGTAATCACAGCCCAATCTGCTGAGAGCCACCAGTCAATTCCATTTCATAAGGACAATCATTCAGTTATCAGGGATTTGGTTGCATCCTTTTAAGTGTCTGTGTGGGGAAATAGAAAACAAACATATAGCATTGAGTGATATCTAACGGGAGCTTTTAAGGAAGCTGAGAAACAAAACATTGACTTGTACTGAAAATGGCAGCCATCCAGTTGGCAATCTTGGACCATCCTTTACTGTTCTTCACCCTAAACAGAGAAAAGCTGATAACTTGCTATGAAAAATGTGGCTTTTTCTCTTCTTTGCTAGAGGATTCTCCTCTCACAATATCTTGTCAAACATGCTCTCTGTTTCTGAAAAAGGGGTTAAAGTTTTCTGCTGTCTATTCAATCACAGAGCTTTATGAAATAGGAGAATCACAGGAAGGAAAGATGGGAGAGATCTATTGGGTTATTTTGTGCATCCCTTTGCCAAGAGAGGATTGCTCCCTGGAGTATATTCCAGAGTGCTTTGTCTAGTCCAGTTTTAAATGACTCCAGAAACTAGGCTTTCACCACTTCCCTTGGGAGACTATCCTGCAGTCTAACAGTCCTCACTGCTAGGAAAGGCTTTTTTCCCTAACAGTCAGACTTTTCTTTCCTTAAATTCATGCCATTTGTCCTAGTTATAGCTTCTTTAAGTAGCTTAAAATTCCTTTTCATGCTCCAAGTTTAAATTCTTTCAATGCTAGACCACAGGACATGTGTTCCTTCCCTGTTTAGCCATGTTAAAATTCTCTTAAAGCTAGAAAGACAATTGTGTTGATGACAGAGGGCTGGCTTCTAATTTTCACAAAAGGGAGAATCTTCTCTTTGTTCATGGTGTGGCCCTCACCAATCTACCAAGACCTTAATTTTATTCCAGCTGAAGTGAGTAGATTTTTCTCATTTATTTTAACTGACACAGGATCATTCTAATTTTTACATAAAGACAAGGTGCTCAATGAGCACAAAATACTCTCAGCAGAGATAGATTGGGGTCCTCAGTTTCCATGTTTGGAAAAAAAATAACCAAACTCAAACAAAAAAAAAAAAACAAAAAACAAAAAACACCACAAAACCCCCCAAACCAACCAACCAAACAAAAAAACACAACAAAAAACCCAAAACCCAAACAAAAACCAAAACCCCACAAAAACAATTAAAAACCTCCAAATAAAATAGATCAAAGAAACCAATCAACCAACCAAAAAAAAACCCCACTACCCAAGCAACAATTTTATCTACTTTTTTTGCATTATATTCAAATTTTATTTTTCTGAAAGAGCTTGCAAAGACAATTCAATTCAATGTCTTATAAAAGTCTATAAATGCTTTTTTAAGAAGTTCAGAATTCACTGAGATCCTGAAAGAGACACTCATGTGGAAGAGGAAAGTATTATCCTTATTAACCTTTCCTCCTGAGGAAAGCTAGTGAAGAAAGAAGCCATGCAGGGAAAACTATTTTAAATATGCTTTAGGGTGAAATTCACGTACCATGTAATTCCCTTTTCAGCTTGATATTGCTGGTCCTCTGCACAGGGGTGAATATTGCCCCAAGGCCTCGGCAATCAGGGGATGTCACACTGGTTTAAACAGAGTCAGTTCTAAACCAGATACAATTAAACCTATACAAAGCCTTATGCTGATATACAGGGACTTAACAGTCTCAAGTTATTTTAAGCTGATTTTGAACACTCGTTTAAACTGAAAATAAGAATGTCATACAGCATTTAGCACCACTTTTAATCTAAGCCTTAAGTTCCATGGTACGACTTGCCCCTACTGATATTGTTTTGGTTGGCAATTTCATAAATACGAAATATTTCTTATTCCACCTCACCTGAAAGCAAATGTCATATGTGGTTTCAATAAAATGAAGCTTTATGAATAATTTTATGACCAGAATCTTCTTCCTCATCAGCTTGAGCCTTCTTTTACAGCATTGGTTTTTTGCCTTTTCAAAAAAATGAGCAATGAATCCCATTTCAGGTTTACAGGAAGCTCTTGATTCTCATTTTGGTTACTCTGTATATATCCAAAGTCATTTCACAGGCTCCAATCACAGATATAGAGACCAAAAAACATCCTTAGGTCATTTATTCTGTAAATGAAACTACAGTTTTTGCTAGTTTTCTTTCAGTTCCATTTTCCATGGACTAGTCAAGGATTTATTCAAAATCATGTGATCCCTAAAATAATCATTATTCCCTATATTATGGCTAGTATTATATCCCATGCACTTTCACTTACAGGCATGTCTGTCAAAGGGACCATTTTTCAGCCTCACAGTTCCCATGGCTCTGTCACTTTCTTACTTACAGAGGCCCAAAATGGAAACTATTTTTCTTTTCATTATGAGCTGTCACTTTTTCATCTTGGCACTGCGATGATAGACTTCCATTCATCTTCTATATTACCTTTCCTGAAGCCTCTGACACAGACTGACACAATGCAAAATGCAAGAGATCTCAGAGCATACATTGGCAATTTCTGGGAAAGGCACTTGCTTGTCTTGGTTTGTTGTTTTAAATATATATTGAAAATGCTGGGCTGCATGATGCGTTGGAAATCTTAGCGGGGGATTCTCTGTTTATTGTGATCATTACAAAACCGTGCTCTCACATCCTGAGCAAAGAGCAGTTGGACGCAGCGTGGGATGCTGTTGACTTCACCTTTTCTAGGGGCAATAGGAAAAAAGTTTGTTGCAAATCAATGTTGGTGTAAGGGGATAAAAGGAACATGGTCAGGGAGCCTCCTTGGAGTGCTGCACATTGCAGCAACCAAGCCACCACCACATGGTGAGTCCAGTGAAAACGCTAGGAAGCGCCTGCCAAAACAGCTGTGAAGTGCCTGACTTATTTTGAGAAAAGGGAATGATTTCAATCAACCTTAGAGCAGAAAAATCAGGCACCCATTCACATGCAGTGAGACTACGTGACACCTTCGGACAAATTTTTCCAGCTGCCTTCGTCATTATGTTTTCTGCACAGTCGGTGTAAAAGGCAGCATAGAGACCTATGGTAGGGATGCTGTGAGGTCCATATTCCCACTTAATTATTTATGCATGGCATCCTCCAAATCCACACAAACACTGCAATCCAAACAGCTCTTATTATCACATCCTTCAGGGAAGCTCATGTACGAGCTGCAGCAGTGGAGGAAGGTATGGATTTAACTTTCTCCATCACAGACATCCTGGACCCTCCAGGACTGAAAAACCATTCTGCTAGGAATCAGGCTTAGTTTTCTGTAGTTTCTGGAAGTATATTAACCACACACAAAAGCCATCCAAGGCAGAATTGAAGGCCAACAGTTACCTGTCTATCACTGTGAAGTGGAATCAAAGGATCAAGTTAGGTTCACAGCTCACATCTACCACACTAATCAAAGAATCATTAAGATTCATGGGAATCTTGTAGATCTTGTGTGATCTCTAGATCTCGGTGTATCTTTGGGTGATTTTTAAGCAGTTCATACAAGTAAATAGAGGATACATCTGCAACAGGAAACAAAACTCCTCTTAGTAGCACACTGGGGAGCAGATTCTGGTATTGTTTAAAAAGCATCATCTGCATCATCAACACAATTGCTGTGTCTGGGTATATATTGGGGTACTACAGTTCACTCCCTCAGAGGTGAAACCAAGTGGTAACCTGGGAGGAGAACATTCTGAGACCAGGTCTCCAGGCAATGCCGTCCAGGCTGTACTGATTTGATCTTCCTGCCCTGCCCTTTCCTCTGTAGCCACATGTTTACTTATTGTTCTCTAGGTGACATAACACATGGTGTAAAAAACCACGACACTAAGGGGCTGCAACAGTATTTTAGATACTTTAAATGTGAAATAAACTGGAAATATACAAGTGCAAGTTATATCTTAGAGCTATACAGGAGAGCAGATAGGGCCCAGGGAAGATCTAAAGATAGTGGGGATGTGGCATTTGGCTTAGAAGTGGGGGTTACTTTTGCTTAGTGTAGGCATTCATCACCCTGAAGTCAGAGATCACTATGAGGTGCAAACCTTTCGCAGAGCATGTGTAGCCTATGAAAAGCTTGGACTGGCCACTCAGATTATTATAATTCTTCTGAAATTTTAGAAAAGTCCAGGAATATTGGAAAGTAATAATATAACATTTTTGCCTCTCTGAAGACAAAATGAAATATATTTTCCTAACAGAGATTTATCTAAATCTTCTTAAAAGTCTTCAGTGGTGGAAGCTCCACAACTTTACTAATCAATTAAGAGCAATTGTCCAGAATACCTTCTATTCAGAAATCTAATCTACCTGAAACTTAAGCCCATTCTCTCTAGTCCATTGATATGGAGAACAAAGATTCACCTATCCACATAGAACAAAAAAAATACATATCCAAAGACATGTATTTGCAACTTTTTATTGTACTTGGAGACTGTTACCATGTTCCTCTTAGACATCTCTTTGTTTGTAAAGTCAACCAGCTCCAGATATTCTGATTTTGCTTCACAGACCATGTTTTCTCGAACTCTATTCTTGTTGCTATCCCTTAGACTCAATCTAACTGTGTTATGATTGTTTTTTTCAAACCATATTTCCTCACAGGACATGGCACCACAAAGTAGAGCAGAGCAGTGACTTTATCTGTCTTTCAAATGACATTGATGTCTCATGGTCTTGCTTTTGCATGAATGCATAAGTGCATGACTCTGATCATACGCATGTTGCTTTTAGATGTTGTAAGTCTAAGAGCACTTACATGAGAAAAGGCATTGTGCCCTTCAAAGACTGAAATTGTAATTTTGCATTTGTTAAAGATTCTGACTATTTGTGAGGGTTTGATGGGCTGGCAAATGTACTTGTATGTGCAAGTTTCTGCCTCTCACAAGACCTTCCCAAGGCTAACAGGCTGACACATTTGCTCCCCTGATATGTGGCATAATATATATGATTTTATTCACAGTTGCTAGTGTTGATTGCTCTGTATTAATTTCCATTCCAAGAAATCTACATTTTGCATAAAACAGAGTTGCAGAGATGTAACTGCACCTGCAAACAAAAAACTAGAAAAGGGAGGTATATCGAGGACAAAGAATAGCAGCTGTGAATTCCAGCACTGCTGAAAATTTAATTGAATATTCTGCACATGAATGAAGAAATGTACCTCTCATAAAGAACTAAAGAAATTTGAAGACTTTTTTTGATCTTGGAAAGAATTTAACTTTTGAAAGAGATTGGTTTCACAGAAGACTTTGGAGAGAAACTTTGGATCCATTGTAACAAAGCTGAGGAAAAAAACTCATGAGTGGTTGTAATAATTTCAGAGAGTTCAATGAATCTCCAATGGGAGATCAGATTACAGTAGAAATCAAAGACTGAAAAGTAAGACAAGAGTCCTAGAGCACTCTGACCTAAACTTAGAAAAAGCCATTAAAATTTATCAAGTTAAAGATAACAGCAAGACAAAAATTCTAGTTTTAGCAGTAAGAAAATAACATAAACTGTTGCCAGCACATGAAATACAGGGAGAAAAGAGTGAAACAGCTGCATAAGAGTCTGAAAAATATTATGTGACTTTGCAACAAGCGTCATGAAGGACTGTAGAGACCATGGCAGAAAAATCATGTGAGTACAGCCCTTTGGAAGTAGTTATTTTATTTATAAAGATCAAAAGTGTTTTGCCTAAGTTCTCAGACAAAGACTGAAAATACCTGAAAGAAAAGCAGAGTGTCTGTTGTGCAAAGAGCTCTGGGGAATGCAGGGCTTCAAACAGAAAATGAGCTCTTCTTGTTTATAGGATTTTTAGGTTAATAGAGGTACTGAAGTTGTGGCACAGGATTTTGTAAGAAAATTGGTCACATTGAGTATCAATAAGTAGAATTTATATTTACTCTGTAGTATTATTTCTTCCAGGGTAATGGTAAGTGAACTAGATGTGAAATTTAACAATATTTCAGAAATAAATGTCTTTGGTAATTACATAGTCTGAGTGGGAAGCACTTGCATAGGCAACAGGATGTATCTGGGAGGTGAAAAGTGGCAAAAGAGGCATTTGGCCTGAGGGTGCAGAGAAGGCAACAGCAGTCCCACACTGCTATGTGGAGGATGTCTACACTGCAGTTCAAAGTGGAATAGTGGTTTGAACAGGCAGTCTGTAGCAGCGAAAACTCCCTCAGATTCCCAGCCATGTTTTTTGACCTGTATCAGAAACCCTGAGATGGAGACAATCTGATGGGCACAACCAGCCATTCAAAGCCACCGAGGGGTTTACACATGGGTTCCAGGCACTCTGTTGGCATCATGTATGAATAGCTCACACTATCCAACTGGACTCTTAGCTTATATTGCTCACAGTCATATTTTGGGCTTTGGAAGAGGCTGGTGCAACAAGATTTTCCTGCTTTTGCCCTTCCAAAGAAGGAACTTGCAATTAAATAATTAAGTGCAGAAATGTAGATAGATTGGATATGGACTTTCTGAAAATGAAGAACATGCTTGGAATACGGACATGAAATTCTACTTTATCTTAGCTTATGTAGTTCACTTTTATTACAGTTGATTAAATTTTGATTAAATATGAGTACATCTTCCCTGTATTGTTGCATGAAGTGACAATTGTCACCTACTTTGACATGCACCTTAAAAATCGATTAAAACATGAAAAAGAAAAGGCATTAAAGGACTTCATTCCTTCATTGACTGAAAAATTGCCAAGTTTAAGGAACAATGAATCTTAAAGTCAACTTCAGTTTGGTCACTGACTTCAAAAAGAAAAAGAATATAAATTTTATCTTTCTGTGCAATACCTCCTTAGGACTTCTTTTCTAAGTTTCTGTGGTATGTAGGTGCAATTTCTATTACCTGTCTCATCATCTGACTGTTTTCTCCAAATATGACTTTTCCAAGTTACTGAAGCATCACTCAGTGATTGCTTACATCACAGTAATTTAATTTATGGAGTATCTGAGAAGTCCCAAATTTCTATAGCGCAACTTGTTTCCAACAACTGCTGAGCTCAGTGATGTTCTCAGCAGACCTGGTGCTCTGATTATGCAGGTCAAGAATCTGGATGAATCATTCTGCAGCATATTTCCATCTCTCTACGTGTGTTTTCTTTTATGGGGGATTCAAAAAAAAGAGAAGGGTGTCAAGGTATGGTTGGGATGTACCCCAAGCAATAAAAGGAAACACTTGAGTAACTCATTCTTGTCCTCTGTTGGAGACTTCTTCCTGAATCTAATTTAAAAAAACTAACATAAAAAAAAGACATAGTGGTTTATGACACCCATAACTGCAGACCTGACTTGAAAATTTTTTAATCCTGTGTAGGCCACTGACTTAACATTGCAAGACAAAAGAAAATCACTTCTTCTCCAGTTTTAATCTTGAAGAATGAAATGTCTTTGGTTTTATGTCAAGTTACCAGTTCCAGTATCTATAACCCTCTTTTTTGTTCGTCACTAGTTCAGGCAAACACTGACTTGACATGGCACTAAAACCATGTTGTGGGCTCTTCAAGCATCTGTAAGGTCACAGACAGCTCTGCCACCCTTACTAGGCAGAGAATGGGATTTATTATGGGTCCTGCACCTACATTGTTTAATATGTTACTGCTTATACAACTAAAGGTGAATTTCTCCCATCTCTTTGTTTTGAAGGGAATATATAATTTTGCTTGATAAGAACCCACAATTAAATGTGTCAGTGAACACAGAGAATGGTCCAAACAGACGGACATGTATGCACACAGACATGAATATATAAAATATGTGTGTACACTAATTGCATGGTTTATTTTCCCATTATTCAACTCTGGAGGAACCCAGAGAATTAATTCAAAAGTTAGATACTTATTAAACTTTGGCTTGCTGGAAATTATTCCCAAAGCACGTCTAAACATCTAGTGAGGTTAGAGTTGCTTGTGATTTTGTATTCCCGGGTCCTTTCTGAAGATGAGGAAAGTGTCTTGTGTCTGAGAAGTCTAAAGCTGTCTTTCTGGTCCAAAACCTAAAAGAATAACTTTATCATATTTTGTCACTTAATTTTTTAACATTTTCTTCTATTTAGCACTTCTGTTACCAAAACCTGCATCAGAACTCTACTTCAGTAATTTTACATCACCTTAGTACCACACATAGTGTAATAAAGTAAGGGGAAGAAGGAATCAGAAAACATTTCTTGATTAAGGAGTGTCCATAATCATTGCAAGCTGCAAAACATTGACAGGCTGCCCCTTGTTAAACCTGCATCAGAAGAAGGTAAAGGAATATTCCAGAAGTTGACTAGGCACATGGAACAAGGGAAATTCTCATTTCACATGGGCTATGTAAGAGAATAGACCTAAGATCTAATGTTTGCCTGCAACTGTGAAATCCATCCGTTACTCCAGAATAGAGATAAAACAATGTGAGGTCAGTCCCCTTGACCCTTATTTGCTTTTGCCCAGTGTTCAACAATAAAGTGATACAACAGAAAATTAGATCTTTCCTCTTTTTGTGAAGAAAAGTCAAGCATTGGTCCCTGTTGTATTAAAACTATAAAAAATGAATTGTTATTTACTGTTGATATGCCTGCAAAGCAGAGCTACAGTGATGCACATTGTAATGGAAGAGCTGATTTCCCCTTCCTCTATGATCACAGGAGTCTGTAAAATAATACATGTGAAAGTGTACTTGTTTTCTTTCAAGACAAAGCAAGGAGGTGAGGGAAGGAGTCCTGCAGCAAACCAGAGGCCCACGGGGTAGAGCATGAAACCAAACACAGAGCAAGATCAAAGGATACCTTGGAAGGACCAACAGAACCTGCGCTCCAAGCAGTCAAGAAATTGAAGCTGACACAAAGTCAGTTAAATAAAGTGCAGAGCTCATATGCTGTCGGCAGCAAAGGGTAGTCACTGCTGTATT
>JAWMRA010000090.1:64764085-64781508 GCA_035584735.1 Pseudotriccus pelzelni | reverse complement strand
TTTCCACTTGTAAATAAATCTGTGTGCGTAACACAGAAATAGAAAAAAAGGCACAAAGAGTATCTTGTCAGTATAAATAAAGCTCACTGCTTCACACGAGGGGCTGTGTTTGTCTCGTGGAAGCTCTCAGGTCAGCTTCAGCCAATGCACCAGTGTGGTATTATAAAAACAGGACAAAGAGGGCGCATCAAATGGCAGGGATGGTATGTGTTCCATTGAGAGTTAAAATATTTCCAGTAAATTTAAATAAAACTCTTTTTTGTTTCTCAACTTTGTCAAATTTCCATGAGGACTCCACTGCAGTAGAGGTTATCAGGAGCAAAGGGAAAGGGGATGGTAATCAATGGTTTTATATTTTAGAGCTTTTGATAATCGCACTGAAGAATACCTCTGTGCTTTCACTATGTGCAAGGTGTGAGGAAGGGAGAAACCTTTATCCTGTTGAAAACATGCTTTTTGGGGGGAAAGAATCCAAATTTGACTAGAGCAGAAAGAACTCTGCAAACTATGTATCAGGCATGTTGGTTAGCCCCACAGAAAAAAAATCTATGGAGCTTCTTCAGATATACAAAATGAAGTAATTCCTGTTCTTTCTTACCCAGAGTTGGCCACTGAAGATCCTCTGTATGGAGAGAGAGACATCGCTTGGGGGTGAATGGATCCATTTCTGCTGACTTCAAAAAATAACCTCAGTGAAGGTTAATGCTTAGAATCATCTTAGAATCCCATAATGCTTTGAGTGGGACAAGACCTTAAGGATGATCCAGTTTCAACCCACCCTGCCATGGGCAGGGACACCTTTCACTAGACCAGATTGCTCCAAGCTCCATCCAACCTGGCCTTGGGCTCTTCCAAGGATGGGACATTAGCACCCCTGCGTCAATATCCTAAGTTTAAGTGAGGTGAAATATCCCATTGTTATACCAGTTTCTCTGGCCCAAGCCAGAGTAGCAAAGGATAAAGGAAGTTTGTCAAAGTTTTTCTCTAGCTTCATGCAAGATTGAACTCAAGTTGGAGACTTTGAGGCAAAGAGGTGCTGATTACATAAACCAGACACACTACTCAGGTTATCTGGAATTAAATAGATCAGTTACCATTGATCACAGTCAAAGATAGAGGGGTATTTTGTCCAAAGATAAGTGACACGGCTGAATCATCAGCATTCAAGACAGTCTAACATGATGGCAATGCCAAGCTACCCAGAGAAGACAGGTTTCTTTTGCCAGTCTTCATTTGATTTGCTACTTTTCCTGCTTCCATAAAGAAAGTGGAGAGTTTTGGGAGTAAACAGACTTCTTTGCTTGGCTGCAGACCAAAAGAGTATACAAAACAGGGCTTACAGGCTATTAAGATGATAATTGCTTATAGAACTGCTAAAGCATGACATCATTTCAGACTAGTTCACCTGAGAAATTCAACTTCAGTAAGCCTGAAGAGTGACTGAAATAAATTAGGAGATCTGAAAGATTCAGAATTGCATCAAGCCTAGATGAGCAAAAGGAAGTGAATCAGATAAATACATTAATACACACATGGTGACAGATGAGGGAGATGACATTTTATGCTCCTTTAAACTGACTGATGAAGATCAGACAAATTAGAAATAGCTGTGGACAAGTTCAAGAACGTCTTCTAACACATACTGAAAGGGAATCTTAAGGAGAGGCTATCAAACATATGCATGGCAAGAAGAAAAAGGTCCCTGCAAGAAAATACTGTGGTGCCTTTGAAAGGTTTAGTGGGACATATGAAGGCCTGCAAGGTGAAGTGAGGCACAGCAATAACATGAAAGGTATAACAACAAGAATAAAGATAAGGGCTTTTCAGCAAAGGGAATGAAATTTACACTTTAACATAACTATGCTTTGTAAAAAAAAGAAGTTTCTGAGAAGTTGTCAGAGAAAAAGAAGCTGTGTTGGACAATGGCAAAACAGTTCAAATAAAGTCCTCAGTCCAAACAGTACCCTCTGAAAAAAAAATACATAAAGCTGTTTTATGAGAGGAAGTATGACATTATTTGTCCTAAGATCTAACAGAGGCTTAGAAATATTGCATGGGGGTGGGTGGTGTGGAAAAGACCTTATTGGAAAGTCATTTTTATTACCATTTGGCTAGCTTTAGAAATGGCTATGGAGGCACAGAGCGTTCTAGTGACTTTTGTCGATCAGACTGAATGTGGAATCCAGATGGCATTTCATTCATAATCAAGTTGTGGCATTTTGGCTCTATTCCTGGATTATCCAAAGTTATGACTTTCTGCTCCACATCAGTTAGGAAGAAAAACATCTTCCCAGGAAAAAAAGAGGGCAAATATGTAAGGAGGATAAAATTTGCTTTGTTTGAAATGTTTGCCGCACTGGAATTCCTCTTTAAGTAATATACAGGAATTTTGTTTACATCTACTGCGGTGTTAACTTCCATATAGTGACAGTCATCCCAGTAGGCTTTGAATAAGTCCCTGTAATATTTTCCACCTGAAACATTTAGATTATTTGTAAGCAAATTCTGATGTGTTTTTTCTTTGGCTTTTCCGTGAACAGCTTAATGGTTTGGTTTCTGTATATTTGGAATATAGGCATTCAGGTGAATCAGTTCCTTTCCATGTCTGGAGAGGTGGATTAATAGAATTCAGTGCTGTCCACAGATATTAAACCAGATCATGTGTAGTGACAGCAAAATAAATACCATATAACAGCAGTTGCAGTAGATGAGACATGGCCTATCTGTCTAGTCAAGCAGGAGAAAAGACACTGCAACATCATGTCAAGGAAGCAAGCTCAAGGCATCAATTTATGAACAAAAAACCCCATCAGCTAGTGGGTACCTTTTGAAATATTGTGTAATTTGGTCTGCATTTTGCTTTTTGAATTAAGATGTTTCTTATTCTAAAGACTCACGTGTTCTAAGATGATTTCTGGAAACAACCTGTCCCCACAGTATGAAATTGTGTTTTCTCTGCTCTGCAGAGCATGAAACTTTTTTTTTTTTTAATTTTATATTCATTCTATAGATTTCCCTGATTAGTACCCAAGAAATGACAGTGAAACAACTCTTCATCTGCATTTTATGAAATCATGACAGCTTGATATTACTGCAATGGGACATTTCACAGGGTACTGTGGGGGCACTGTTTATACCGCTGACACAGAATAATGCAGTGGTGTTATCTATGCAGATCATCAAATTCGGATAATTATCACTGCCACATGCTTTCCTGAAGATAAAAATATTAAACAGCACCATTTAAAATGCTGGCATGCTTCTGAATATGTCTTTTTAAAACAGCATCTGATTTTCAGATGAATTACATGAGAATTATGAATGCAAGAAAAAGTTCAGTTCCTGGGTAGGCTAAAAAACCATTAGAGGAAAATAAATTATGAGCAGAGAAATACATTCCAGTTTATTTTATTTAAAAAAAAACCTAATAGAAAAGAAGGATCACCTATTCTTCCTCACCATATGGTCTGTAAGATCATTTGTTATGGTAAAACATTACTTATATTTAATTTCTTCATTTTGACTTGATAGTGAATTGGTAGTGAATTTCAAAAAATCTTCAAAAAAAAAAAAAAGTGAACTTTGTAAGAAATGTTTTAGCCTTTTAGTACTTTATTTTCTGCTCCCTTTTTAGACTGAACTTCTTCCCCAAATGTGTCTTGACTTTGTAAACAGCTTCAGAGTTCATGAAACTGTATGTTCTGGAATTTGTTGTTAACCAGAAATAAAAAACACTATCTCATCCAAAAATTCTGCAGAAAAAATGGGGGAATTGGAGTACTGAAAACTCTGAAAAGAAGACGTATTTTAGCTATTTAAATACTGATTCGTATGTTCAAATTTATGCATGAATACATGAAAATCCTGAGCATAATCTTCTAGAGTTTTAATCTGTTAATATTTAAATCCAGATTAAGGAAATTTACTGGTTTAAATATAACTGTGGTTGCCATATGCCATGTAATGTATGCATGTTTCATACTTTGTTTACCTTAAATATTACATTTAGAACTTATTCTAGATATGGTGGGAATCTCTGGTTAAAATATTCCAAGCAGAGCTGACAGCAACACTTACTAGTAAGTTCATGCATGCTTTTAATAATAATTTTGGCAACTTGTATGATCAAGTTGAAATTTTCCATGCTATGTGGCTGTTCATAGATGATTTCGCGTGTCTATTTCTGTGCATGTGTAATGCATGTCGCTATTATGGAATCTCCCTCTGACTGATTGTAAGTCTTTCCATAACAAAATTATTTGCTTAGCATAGATATCTCAGAATTTAGCAGTTGAAGTAAAAAAATATTTCATCTTGACCCAGGGTGCTTAAGCATACTCTGATCTGGATGAATAGAAAATGCATGAAGCTGTGTCAGGGGGTGTTCAAGGTTGAATATCAGGAAGAGGTTTTTCATCCAGAGAGTGGTTGGGCACTGGAACAGGCTCCCCAGGGCAGTGGTCACACAGCACCAAGGCTGGCAGAGCTCACAAAGTGGGATTGTTGTGGTCGTCCTGTGCATGGCCAGGAGCTGGACTCTGATGATCCTTGTGGGTCCCTTCCAACTCAGGGTATTCTATGATTCTACCACACACACACACAAAAGAAAAGCTGATCAAAAGGAAAGGTAAAACCATTTTGTTGACATGAGGAGTTGGCTGACCTGGAGCTGGATGGATAAGAGGAAAGCATTTTGTCTGGGCTTTGCTGTGATGGAGAATTTGAACATATTGGAACAAAACTCCAGCCTAAGGATACTGTGAGCATGAAGAGGATGTTGCAATGGGGTGTGAAATCTGGGTTTGAGTACAGCAGTGTCTAAGACAGGTGCCTGGGACACACAGACTTTGAGAGTGACAAGAAGAGAGACAAAAGGAACAGGTTGAAATTGATTGTGTAAAGGATGTTTGAAAGGCAGAAAGGGATGGGAAGAATGGTTACAGCTTGGTGTGAGCCTTCTGGATACTAGCAGGCTTTAATGGCCCAGACCGGCCTCAGTCAGGATCCCCATCCAGCCCCTGCCCACAACTCCAGAACCATGTTTCAGCTGATCCCTGGCTCCCAGTACCTGCTCTGGTTTACACACAGTTCCTGTCTCGTCCTCCTTCTTGAGGCAGCAGAGGTGGAGGATGTATAAGAAGCTCTCAGAAATGGTTACGACCATCTCAAAAGAACTAAGAGGAAAGACTGGGTCATGTTATTCTCATATAAAAATACACCTCCAAAATTAGATAGCATTTTTCAACCTAGCACTTTTTGCCTCAGTATCCCCACCTATACAGTACTTTTTTAGTCTTGTTGTGAAGTTAAATATATTCATGCCTACAAAGCAGACAGATGGTATATTGTTGAGAACTGCTGAAAAGCTTGGAAAGAAATAAATGATTCTGTCCTCAAAATAAAAGTTGAATAATATGTAGTAAACATATCATGAGACTGTATTTTCCCTTATGAATTAAAAAGAGAGCATTTAATAAGTGCTCACTAAGCAAGTACTCTCCTTTAGGAAATGAAAAATGCAGTAGAAAATAATTAATGACATACTAAAATGGACACAATTAAAGAAATGTCATGCCTTAATTCTTTTTATTGTGTGTATATCACATATTTACAAGTGGAATGGCATAACAGCTTACATTTTTATTCATACCTTCATCTCTAAAATATGGATAAGAAGTTATTTGCATATTGCCTCCAGTTGAGAGGACTGAAGTATGAAGCTATGTAATTTGGCAGGTGGGAAGACTTTTGTGACTTACTGAATGCAGCGAGAACTGTCCATCTCCCATCATGAGAACATTATTCCTTGGAGAAACCCAAGGAAATGGTAGTTGGATGATTGGCAAAATGTTTTGTTAAATTGATTAAAAAAGAAAATGCTGCCTTCTTGCGCAGAGTTTCTTGTTCTCATTGGAAGTGTTTGAACAACCCTATAGCTCTGGAGAAGCTTACTCCTCAGAGCTTGCTCCTGTATACTACCTATTAGAATCATGGAATCACTTAGGTTGAAAAAGGCCTCTGAGAGCATCAAGTCCAACCATTAACCCACCACTGCCAAGCCCACCAAGTGCCACATCTACATGTCTTTTAAATCCCTCCAGGGACTGTGACTTCACCACTGCCCTGGGCAGCCTCTGCCAGGGCTTGACAGCACTTTCAGTGAAAAAAATTTTCTTAACATCCCATATAAACCTCCCCTGATGCAACTTGAGTTTGTTTCCTCTCATCCTAGCTCTGAACTTGCATGGCAGATCTGCCTCAAGATTTGAGCTGCCCAGTAGTTCGTTTGGGCAGCTCTAACAATTGCTTATGTAAAAAATTATTCTCACCTCAGTCTGACACAGAAAGGAACAAGCTCTTGACTAAGAAATCTGCTTCTCCTCAGGAGTCTTCTGACCTTAACTGAAATGGCTGAAATTACTCAGGCATTTTGTGTTTCATACAGTAGCTTTTGTCAGTTGTTCAATACATATTCCTGAGCCTGTTTAAACAGTCAGAAAAATTGCATCAGCTTTCTATAGCCTCAGCCTTTTCAAACAATTGCTATGTTACAAGACTTGTCTGGTCAAGAAAGTAGCAGCTGAGTCACAAAAAGACCAAATTATCCCTCAGGCTAATTTTATACACCACTAACACTCAGTCTAATAATTGCTTGGATATTTTGGTTATGATATATACCTCTCATATATGGGTAAAATTGACCATTGTCATTGCTGTAAGTGACTGTTCAATTCACTGTGAAGAATGAGGCTGAGAGTAAAGGCTCTTTGTTTCTCTGTGCATGTCTTCAAATTAATGCCATGTTGTATTAAATTCTAAATTTGATAAATAGTCATGATTTATCTCAAATGAAAGCAAGCAAAGAGGGAAAACAGCAGAATCTTTTATTTCCCATATCCCTCCTTCGAGGTGCTTGACATCTTGCCTGCATTTCATTTCTGAGCTGCTTTTGTTGACGCACAGCTTTCTTCTTTCCCTCTTTGTGTCTTTGTTTTATTTTTTATTTTTGTTTTTCCTCCTTGAAATTAAACTGTTTGTCAAATGTGATAATGGGTAGAGTCAAGATGTAAATAGTTAATGATGCTGTTGTCTTCTGAGGATTTCTCTGGGTGTAATATCCCCAATCTTTATGCAACCATACACTTGACTTGCACATTCCAAAGCCCTTCACAAAGGGCAATGCTGCTGCTTGTCTAAATAGTACATGATTACCTCGGTTAGTTTTGTGGCTGTGGTAATGTTCATTTTATGAGCTCAATCTGGTTCTGAGCCATCTGAACTTGATATTCCAGATGCCTTATCCCTAGTAGCACCAGCTCATATACTGTGTACACATGTGTACAATGCAGGCTGCATTGGAAAGGCTTGGGTTTGCTCTGAAAGTCACACCGAGCTTCCCTTCAAACCTTACTGGAAAAAGTGTATGAGCACAGGGAGCAAAGGGGGTTGTTGATAGGAGCTCTACCTATTCATCAATATTTTGTTATAACAGGAAGCTACCCTGTTTTAATAATTCCTGTTTTCACCACTGGAAAAGTGTTGTCCTAATTTATTTCTGTATTGTCACATGACACACAGAAAGCAACAAAGATAATGGGACATGGAACTAAAGCTGCCTTGAACTATTGCCTGTTTACCCAGTAGAAAAAAGGAGTAGATGTTAGAATTCCTTCATTTACCATAAGTGTGTCTTTGAGGTAGTCATCTCTACCTGCCTGCTAACTTGGGGATAATAAAATGCATACCTACCCCACAGGGATGCTGGGATGCTTAATGAACTAATTAGTACTATTCAGTGCTCTGATGGGAGGTGTTGCCTGTACTTTTGTTTAGAGAAGGTGTAGCTAGCACTTCATCTATTGCCTGAGAAAAAAAAAAAAGAGAATTTGCTTCTCATTCAGGAGTTTTTCCATTACTTATATCAGTATAAATGCTCTCAAGCCAATCATCAAAGTGATCACAGTAAGAGTCAGTGACTATAAATGGGAATGGAATTTGCCTGAAGAGTGTGTGAGTAATCATACATTTCCATGGATGTGTTTGTGTATGCATTCAGCATCAAAGTCTTGAAAAGTTACTGCTTCCTTTACAGCCCACAAGAACTGCTTTTTCAGTGGATCATGCTAGTTTTTAACCGGAGGATAGGGAAAGATACAGAAGGTCTGTACTGCAAACTGCAAGAGGAATTTAAGTAACTAGATTATAATTCTCCTTTGTCATGTGGCAAAGACCCTGAGGTCAACCCTTATTTCTTATAAAATGAGAAGAGTCTGTAATGGCAAGGAAAGGTCTCAGATTTATCCCTCATCCAAAAAACAATGACTCTTGTGACACTTAGCTCCCAGGCACAGGCTGGAAGTTTCATTCACCTACTGAATCATGAGGACCATTACAAATCTCTTCAATTTCTTTGAAGTTGTTGTGATTATTATTATTATTACTATTATTATGATTATTGTTATTACTATGATAACTACTATGCTAGTACCAAGTTTGTGATAAATTCAGTTGATTTCAGTTTTCTAATCTAAGCTATGGGCAGTAAAGACCTAGTCTGTATAGAGAAGAGAGTCCAGGGCATTATTCTGTTCTACAAACGCAAGTGCCCGTTTTACCGTGAAATGAATGGTGTTCTAGACTTCATCGATTGTTTTGACTAGTATTCTACTGATATTACAGCAAATCTATATCACTTGGTCTAAAGCAGATTTTTAAAACAGATGTCTAAAGTCATCCTCCAAAATTGGCTTTCTTCCAGGTGGGAACACACTGCAGTAGGTATTATGCAATTCTTTTTTCAGTGTAGCCTGATGAATTAAAAATCTGAAGATAAGCACACCAGAGATTCTGAATGCAAGATTGATTCTGTTTCTATCCCAGTCAGTGTAACCCACAGATAAATAAAGAGGCAAAACCTGGTGATAGAAAATCGCCTCTAAAAAGAAAATGAAGTGCATCGAGCAAAGTGTTTAGATAGATATGGTTCACATCTTTTGTACTGCTGTGAGACACTGAGTTTTGCTCCAAGACCTTACAATAATTTATGCACCTAACTAACAGCAAGTACTATGTGAAGTGTGAGAAAATAATCGAATAATTGTCCCTCCACTTCCTCTCTCATTCAGATCATAATTAGTGAGATAACAGTTGAAGCTGTGTTTACCTCAGTTCTTACCTTGGACACTTTCAGGATTGTTTGAACTCAAATGGTGTTGCAGTGGCACAGATGTGCTCCTTTCACATGGGGGTCTGTGTTAGGAGCAGAAACTAGAAAGTCTTGAAACTGGAACAAGACTGAGCTGGAAGTTAGATCTCTAGAGCACAAATCTACTTCAAAATCCATAAAACTGTTAGGCCTCTTTGGAAAGACGTGTAGGGCCTGACACATCCATTATAAGTTGGTATTTGGCTTAGACAGGCCACACGGGACCTTTACAATCCCATGGGGGGAGCAAAGGACTGCCAGGAGAGGTGGAGCTCACCCAGCATTTCCACCAGCTGCTGAAGGGAGGTGGGTGACTTTCTCCACTGACTGCAGCGGAAGCCAGGAAAACTATGGACCTGACTCCCATCAATGTCCAGGGTCAGGTGGGCTGAATCCAGAGTCAGTAACTCATACCCATGTATACATATATATATATATATATATATATATATATATATATGTATGTATACCACAAGTTTACTTTGTAGTACAAATATAGCTTCATGTAGCGTGGTAGAAGATGACAAGTCATGACTGAGGTCCCCTTAAAGACTTCCCTTGCGTATTTTAACAGGGACAGGTGGCTTTTTGAGTGGGTCTGAGCACAGTTAATTTTCTGCACCTCTCAGATATTCCAGGGTATGATTGAAAGCACTTTTATAGACATGGGCTTGTACAGATAAAGAAATGTATTGATTCCTGTGCCTTCTCCACAGCATGGCAGCTTCCGTACCTGGGACCATTATCCAAAGTACTGTCTGCAATTAATCTTCTGGGCAGTGTGTAATCACCCACGGTGTACGGGGCTGAGTTTCAACTAGATAATGACGCAGAAGGGTGGTGTGTGGGGGGGAACAGAAAGGAACACCAACTTACCATTTGTTTGCTATGCCTATCAGGAAAGAGGCACCAGCAAAGATTGTTTGGTGTTCAGTGATGCCAAGGTTTCATACAGGGCGAAGGACAAACCAGAAGCACTCCAGACTGAGTATTAAAAATGAATGTATGTCTTTTCAATGTATTTGTATTGGAGAGAAGAGGGGGAAAAAAAAAAAAGAAAAAAAAAAGGTGAAACATTCCAGATGCTAGCCTGCAGTAAAGCATTTCTGGCTGTTAGTTCCAGTAGGTCATTACTGCATTAATTTGGTGTTTAATTAAATGCCTGTGCAACAGACCATTTATTTGTTATCTAATATTAGCTTTAGTTCTTATCAATTAAATGCTAGCTGAGGGCTTGATTCACTTACGTTTTATGTCCCCTTACACTCTATTTTTTACAAACAAAAAACAAGGACTCTACACAGAGGGAAGATTTACACCCCCAAATTTCACAGTGTGTATAATCCAATATGCTGAAGTACTTAGGCAGAAGGTGCTGAAACAAAGAGACATTTTTTTAAGAGAAGGAAACAGGCATTTTGCTTTCAAACAAGTGAAAAACTAACTGAGCTACACAAAAAAATGCCTTTGCAGAGTATTTCCAGTAATGATCTAAGCTGGATCATGCACACATCTGATAGGTTTTTTCCTTTTCTTTTTTAATTCTAGAAAGTCATGCTTAGAACATTATGACTTTACACTGGGACTTGTTTCAGGATACACATTTTCCCTGGTCTTTCCCCAAAGCAGAGGAGGCCCAGCTGTGTTCATAAGCTATATTCCACCTAAGCCTCAAATTCTGCCTTTCATGCATATTTATCTTCTTGGAGGACCTAAAAAAATTCCTAAGGTTGAAAAGTCACTCTCCTTGGAGTTTTTGGTATTACTTATTGTTCTTAATAGTTACACAAATGTTGTATCAAACTGAAGTGTTGACTATATGACAGAAATGTTTGGCTGTTACTTCTGAGAGCAAATTTTCAGAACTCTGAGTCCAGCTGCTGGCACTGAAAATAGCTAAGCTAAAGCAAATCTTGACTAAATCCTAGCTTTAAAATGAAAAAAGGTGGGTTTAGTTCAGCTATTACGAAGAAATTCTTACCTGTGAGTGTGGTGAGGCCCCGGCACAGGTTGCCCAGAGAGGCTGTGGCTGCCCCATCCCCAGAAATGTTCAAGGACAGGTTATACGAGGTTTGGAGTAACCTTATCTAGAGGAAGGTGTCCCTGCCCATGTCAGGAGGGTGGAACAAGATGGTCTTTAAGGTTCTTTCAACCCAAACCGTTCCGTGATTCTGTAATGACTACTTCAGATGTGTACTCTTGGAAGGAAGAGTATCAATAAGCCAGTCTCAATAAGCATTCAAAAGAGAGTTGTTATATCTGTCTGTGAAATTAGACCAGTCTCTCTCACATGTGAGCATCTTTCTTGACAGAAGAGGCTTTGAAGTCCTACCACACTGTGCTTGCATGCAACACCAGATGTCTCTGAACACCTCTGGTCAATTTGCTTTGGAGGTTTGACTCATCTCATGCTCCATCTCGGTTTTATGGTCAAGCATCACACAGGTGTGATGACAGTAAAAGTGCAGGGCGCTACTGATCCTACAGAATCAGGCTGGACAGAAACAATTCCTGCACTCCATTTCCAACTTGGTCTGCTGCACTGCGCTACATAGACTCCAAAGTCCTGAGTGTTTGACAGTAATGGCCTGTTAATTGGGTGAGGAAGACACTTCAGAAAAGTAATTATTAAATTTTATTATCAGAGTGCACCTTCTTGTAGCAGGAACTTTTTTTTTACACACAGTTTGGAAGGTATGCTTTGATCAGTAATGCAATCTAAATGAATAGTCAGATATATCTAGCTATCTTAGAGTCTCAAGAGTGGTGGCCTCTATTTTTACTGTCTTTCTTCTGCGATAAATGCTGAACACTATTTTAGAATTGAACCTTTTCTGCTCTTCCACAAGTAACTATTTGAATATTTTCAAATATATGTTAAATTATACATCTAAAACAAATTTCCTATGAATTTTATGAAATTCATTATTTTTATGAATTTGAAAGTCACTTTCCTAACAGCTGTGGTAAAGCTCAGTAAAATGAGATCGTCTCTCACTGTCTCAGTGCTATTAAAGGCTGTATTCAGAAGTCAATCATTGTAAAATTGTTTGTTGCAGTTTTTGAAACAGTCACTTAAGAGTCACATTAAAAAAAAAAAAGCTGCAATTCAGGTTTCATTCTAAACATGATCACGTACTTTACATAATGGTTACAATGACATAGTTAAGTTCAAAATCATTTATTGCAATACAAGCAATGGAGAAATATTGATAAGGTGAAACCTTTTGGTTTGTAGATGATAGATTTATCTTCAATACTGTCATCATATAATTGTTATGGTTTCATAAACTGAATTCTTAAGCAGTTAGTGAGAAAGCAGTGGATAAAATTAGCCTATTACATGTGCACAGGTTTTTTTGCCTACAGTTTGCAGGCAGATGTGGTTTCACAGAGGTCAAAGAGCAAGATCACCATTCAGCAGAGGATTTGACAAAAGGAAAAAAGAAGAACACCAACAAAAAACCAAACAATTGGTTTCTGTTGCCACCAGTGAAGATAAGAAGCAGAATCACCCTCAAGAAGTAGAAGTTTATTGGTCTCTGTGGTATTGGAAGGCATTAAGTACTGTGATAGTATGGGAATTGCAGTACTCTGCATAGAGTTGAATTGGATCAAATCGAATTGAATCAAATCATCTCGAATAGCAGTCTTGCAGAAAACAGCAGATGTTTACATGATTTGCTCAGCTGAGATCCAAAGTCTGAGCCACGACAGTGACTGAGAAACAACCAGCAAGGTCAAATCTTCTGGTTCCTAATAACATTTATACGAGTACAGCCAACACAATTACCAGACCGACGGGGACCGTTCTGTCTGCTGAAAGACATCTTGTGTAGAGAAAAGAAAGTACAGGAACAAAAGGTACAGGAAAAAGAAGGAGTACTCCCTGAAAAGGACTCACAAAGCAAAAGTGATAAGGCAAGTGGGACTGAAGTAGAGAGATTTGGGGTAATAAAAAATGTGGATCTCTGGGTCTAAAAAATGTAGGGAACAGAGATGAAGGTTCATGAATAGATGTGGAAAACAGGCTAAAAGATGAAAGATGAAAATCTCCCACATTTTACAGTGCTGATGGAAAACGCACTCATAAACGTAGAAAGCCAGAATGAAATGCAAAGATACCCTGAGCCCTCACTGTCCCCTCCAGTGCAGACTCACATAGGAGCAGACAGATCCATGCAGAAGGAGAAGTTAATACAGAGGACAGACTGCACAAAGACAGCATTTCAATAGTAGAATGAGTAGGAGACCTCAAAAACAGGGGGAAAAAAAATGAAGACACTTTGTAGAAGGAGCTGAATGCTCTGTATTAAAGGGGGCTGAGAGAGTGAAAAAGCCCTTTACTCCATCTGATGAAAGTCCCTAGCGAAACAGATGCAGCGAGGAAGGAAATGTATGCTCCAATTAAGGTCTGACATGAAAGGACCAACATGTCTCCCTTGTGAGCACGTCCAAAAGGCAAGGTGAAAACATTCTGGGGATGGAAGTTCAAGGGGGTCTACTGTGTCGAATCTCATTAGGTCCAGATGGATATCAAACTGGTGGATGTTTTCAGAATTATCTGTGTGAAAATGTTGCCAATTCTATGAACTAGCGACCCTTCTGCTTCTGTGCACTGAGTATAATATCATCTTCCTATCCCATTTGCTGTTTTTGCTTTGGTCTGTCTTGCATATCCTTACCATGGGATGGTCATAATACCTTAAAACTCTGATTGCAAAATCCCAGTGGCATTCAGACATTAGATTTTCTCTATGAGGTAAAGTACTGGAATTTAATGCTCACCTCACATGCCTGCTTCCCAGCAAAACTTCTGCTTGCTCTTTACATAGATGAGCAGAGTTAATTAACTTGTTTCTAGTGAAATAAATAAATAAATGTATGCCTCACTTCTGTTAAAGAAGTCAGTAGGAGAGTAAACTGAAGACTTAAGTGCAATTGTAGTCTTGAAGCTCTCCAGACAGAAATGGATTTTAACTTCCTCTGTCTTCTGAAAACTTCAACGTTTTCAGACTGGTGGGAGTTTTGCCACTAGTGTCAACCAGTGGATGAAAGAAAATAGCTTTATTCCTAAAATCATGGAAACGAGTGGCAAATAAAATATTGCCAGTGAAAGGGTTGTCATTTCAGCCCAACATAAGCAGAAGGTATTAAACATGAATGGTTTTTGCATCGCATGTTGTTTACACAGAATTGTGTTACGTATAATTTGGAGGGCTCTGCTGGTCTTAACAGGTCAGTCTTCATTAAAGTGTGGCACAGTATTTGTACCCTTAATAAAGTGTAGTGTGAATGAGAGCTTTCATCCCCACACCATGCTCCTGGATCTCTAAAAGTCCTCATTTGGGAGACCTGACAGCTCAGGTATGATGCAACTAACAGGTAGATTTTCCCCATTGCCTTTTTTTTTTTATCTGCACTGCTTTTCCTTCCCAGATGCGTGGTGTTGGGAGTCTGAAACTGGTAGCTGCAGAGGAGCAATGTGGATAATGACATCAAAGACTGACATAGTCACATATCAATATTCATAGCAAACATGGGAATACATGTTAAAAAAAAAAGAAAACACAGCATGCCTCCAACCTTTCCCTGGAAATGTGTTTCAAAACTTCTCATTTCTCATCCAACTGGTTTCAAATAAAAGTTTGCTCATGTCACTCTGAATTAGATCAACATCAAAATGAAGGAGTAAATAAAGGAAGAAGTAATTTACATGACTTTTTATTTCACAAGGACTTCTTCAACTGGTGAAGAAATTGCTTTTCTTTGACAGAAATATTAATAGCACTTTTCTCTTGTCCTCACACTCTGTGTGCTGTGTGGCTCTGTTGTCCATTTCTACTCCCTAACTGACTTACCACCAGTGCTCTATCAGCCCTGTTATTCTGAGAGCAGTGGCCCATAAAATGAAGATAACAAGTCCCAACTCCCAGCAAGCTTTTCCTTGTCAATGAGAGATTGAAAATAACGGTCAGGGGCTGTGCAATGATATTTGCAGCTAACTTTGCAAATTTTCATCCAGAGCATCTGAGAATTTTTGCCCCTTTCTAATCTTCTGCAATAGCTTGAATTTCCCCTCATTAGGTTTCATTGCAGGGATGACAAAAAGGTGGCATATGGCTTTTCTGATCAGAAAATATATCATTAAAATAGGCACGCAGGTTATCATATTGGTGTAGCTCCCTACATGGGCATATTAAAAGGATTTTAGGTAAGCTCTAAAGTTAGGAATATGAAATATTCACCCTGTCACTTAGTGATTCTTTATATAAACTGCTGTGCAGACTCACAAGGAAGGTGAGGAAAATGAAAGTCAGTATCTTTAACCGTATGTTTCTATGAATGCAAACAAATGTGTATGACTGGGATAGACCACTACAATGTCTTCAGCTTTGTCTGTCTACTAAGCAGACAAGTCTTTTCTGAGATTCTTCTTTGAAGTAATTTTTTAAAATCTCTTTTAGATGAGACAGAAGTTTGTCGAGAGTCCCATAATACTCTGCTGGCTAAAGGTCTTAAAATTTTCATAGTTTAGAAGACTAAATACAGACCAAATCCCTGGCTGTTATTCACTCTCCTCTAAAACCCAGTGTAAGCATCACATTAACCTCAGTGGTCTCCAGATAAGACTATTCACTGGTAGATTTGCCAGGGAATATTCAGATTGACTTGACATTTGACTGTAAAGTGTTCGTATCTCAGTGCAAGCATTGAATCATTTTGATAGAGCTATTTAACACACTGTTTCTAAGTAAGTTTTGTGCTTAAACCCTGGCTACCCAAGACTTCCACAGTCAACTGTTCTCCTCACCTTCTAAAGAAACTTGCCAGTGGGGTGGTGAAAAAGAAGAATAGGAAAGGTAACAAATGGCTGGTTGGTTGTCCTGAAGCACTAGAGATGATTAGAAAAAGGAGTCTAATAATTTCAGTAAACATTGCTGTTCTTGCAGCCAGCAAGAACAAGCTACACCTTCCTGTAAATGCTAGCATTTATTGGACAACCATACATGCCTATGCTATTGACAAAGAAAGAAAAGGTTCTTATAGTGTTTTACTAGTCATCTTACATTTTTTGTATGAAATATCAGTCTTTCAATAATCACAAGCTGAGCTACTTTCCTCTGGTCAAAATGGCTCATGTGTGGCTCAGAATATCTTAATCTATATCATAGAAACCTTGCCTACCCAACAGACTTCTACCATTGAAAATTTGGAATTAATTCAATGAGCTCAGCAATCTGTATCAATTGCCACAGAGGCCAGCTTGTACTTATGACCCTGTTCAATAATCACATTATTTTGAAGAGGTATCATGAAATATAAGAATGTGTTATTTTGCTTTTGTGTGTTTTTTTTTAAAGAATCAGAATCATAAAATCTAATTTTTATTTCTGTTCTCTCTGTGCAGAATTGGATTTATAAAAGTCAGAATGAAGATGAACTCTAGCTAGCTATTTCCCTCAGCCCCTATATAATACTGAAGAATAAAGACATACTACTGCTTCACTATTTTTACTAGATGCATAGTACTCATCGTCAAGCTCTAGCTCCACTAAGCCAAAAACTCCCATTTGAATTTTTAGCTCTGTATTTCATACCTGGATGCTTTAAGTTAGTCTAAACTTGAACCAGAAATCCATGAAGAAAAACAGGTTGGATGAGCCACTGGGATTAGATGAGGACTTTTGATTTGGTCAGTTAACTGCAAACAAATTCTGTAGTAGCTTAAAGAGCAAAATACTTTTTGCACCACCAGGCTGAGATATCACCTTGCTCCTCCCAAGTATCACTTTTCCACATGGCCAGCATGTGCATGTTACTGAAATGCCAACCAAATATGTCCAGAGCTTCAAGTGACAGTGGGTATAGTCAAAATCATTCTGATCAGGCGAGAGCTTCCTTCAGTGATTGACTGACACTGAGTTTTAGTCCTGTCTTCCCAAGGGGAAAATAAGGACAAACAAATACACAAAAGAGAGATTCAGAAATGCAGAAGAATGACAGACATTCAGCCTGCAAACTGGGTCTGTCATAGCCAAGGAGATAGCCCTAGGGTTGGGTTAGCTTCATGGTCTACATCAAATATCTCTGCTGTCATGGAGGCACATGTTTTTGGCTGTCATGGCTTGTATACAGAGATGATGCTCAGGTGAAGTGACTTGTAAACACTTATCTGTGACTGAGCTTTCCCACTGATGGATGGCACAAAGAATAA
>JAWMRA010000090.1:64704925-64724838 GCA_035584735.1 Pseudotriccus pelzelni | reverse complement strand
GAGCTACTGAATTATAAGGAGCTACTTGCTCCTGACATACCCAATATTTCAGAATGTCAAGTAAAAACACTTACTAAATACTACCTGAAGAAAACACGGTCAAATATCTAAAGAATTCTGAATTTTTAGTGCATGTAACTATATTTCAATAGCAGGTTTATATTATTAAGATGCACTTTGATACTTTTTATATGTGTATATATATAAAAATGTATATATATATTTTGTATACATTTTCAGATAGCTTCAACTGACATACACAAGTATATCTTCTAAACCCTTAAAATCAAGTTTGGAGGTTGGAACTAGGTGATCTTTAAGATCTATTTCAACCCAAACCATTCTATGATTCTATGATCAAACATGCTGGTTTTACAACCTTTAATGATTCACGACACAAAAATTGGTATAATGACCTGAGCAATTTAAAGCCTGCCTTAGAAAAAATGTAACTATATAAACAAAGCAAAATAATTGTTTGTTCTGCTTCTAATTGTAAGATACAACCACCTCCTGCAGGATGAGGGAATGGTAATATGTATTTATCACCTTTCAGAATAACTACTTTACATCTTTTTTGAGCGGTATCCTCCTAGCATTTCAGACCCCCTCAGTACTAAAGCCTGTATACAATTAAGACACATACATCAAAAAATAGTGTTGACACAGGGTCGTTTAAGCCTGGAAACTGAAAAAAAGAAATGAGGTTCTCCAAAGTCCTGTGGACTCCACAAGCCTTCACGCCTGGCAGAGTATGAGTTCCACACTTAAAGTAGATGTTTCAGAGAGATCAGTGAGAAAGATGAATCTCATGAAGTGTTCAACCCAATTGTCTTTTCAGAGCAACTAACACCAAGACAGAAAGAACTTCAGAAGCATGGTCAGGCATTGTGATTATTACTCCCAAATAAATCTGCTAAACTCCTGAGGGTGCTCATCACTGTTAACAATGTACTTGAACCCAATCATCTGTGGTTGCCTTGATTACCATGGGAGTACAGGGAAGGAAAACAGTGACTCATAAAAGTCAGACAGAGTCAGTTGTCCAGTTCATGGTTAAAAGAGAAAGACAAAACTTGGTAAAACAACCTTGCATTAGTACCAAATCACTAAAGCCGCCAAAGCAAACTAAGAGAGACAAAACAAAGGGCACATCAACATAATGTACATATTGTGAGGATTCTTGAAGGTCAGAGCATGTTCTTTTACTTCTTAGTGACATATAATGCCAATATTTGTCAGACCTTGATGAAGACCAAAGCTCAGTCAGAAAAAAAAAAAAGAGCACTGCATGACATTTGTTCTCAGACCTCCACCTTTGAACAGTCTTTGTAGTGGGCACCTGGCTATGAACATGATTTAGAACTAAAACAAAAAATATAATCTGGATTTGGCTCTAGGAGTCAGGGAGAGGACTTCAACTGTGATGGTGAGTTGAAGTCACTGATGAATAAAGTAATCACACAAAGAATAGAAGAGTTTTATTTACATAAGCATCAAATTAATGGCAGGATTTATAGCAATTATAATTTACTCTAAAAACCAGCTAGAGAATAGACTTAAAAATTACATGAATTTACTTGAATTTCATATTGATAGAATGTAATGAACAAAATGATGAATTTCATTTTAACAGGTTATCTGAAACCAATAGGTTTTCCAAGTCTTTGTCTATCTGTAATTCTTCAGGATACAGATCCCCATACAGACATTAATCTTTTCAAAGATGCATTCTTTTGCATTCCTGCAAATTAGACTGTTTAAATTTAAATTTAAACTATCCACCATGGAGGGTTGTTGCCTTTCTTCTTTGTTTTATTTTTTTTATCTTTTGCTTTAGTTTTAATTGAGTTAAGAAAAATTTAAATCACCCTTAGGTACTGAACAAATCTCTGACTATATCTAGAACCAGATATTTCCATAAGTGTGAATGTTTGAGAATACTTTTACCTTGTGAATCTCTAGTAAATTATTGCATTTCAGAAACCTTTTTTTATTACCTTTTCCTATTTTTAGTCATTTCTGTCTATGAAAACTGGTTGCAAGTGACACTATTTCTAATATTATGTCATTTTAATACAAGGAAAGCAATGACAAAGTTAAGGTTAAAAACTTTACTTATTGTTCACAGGAGTAACATTGATGAAATAGATACTGCAAATTTATAGATTTTCTTTTCTATTGTTATTATTATTTTGTGTTAACTTTGTCAGCTTGACTAAGGAAAGAAAATAATATAGGGTGATATGAAATGGAGTAAGGTTAAAATAAAATAACATTAAAAATAAAGTAAAATAAAATAAAATAAAATAAAGCCCTTCCTTTATCCAGAAGGCAGACAAAGCAGAGACTTGATTCTTTTGGAGAAAAAAAAGTAACATTTCTAGAAAAACCCTTTGATCTGAATCATGTTCCAATATTTCTAGTGATCTCAACAGAAAGGTGAATCTCTAAATTATTTAAGTAAAATCAAAGCAAAGAGCTCCTCAACTATCATAAACAATGAATTAGTGTTTGAAAATAGTAGAAATCATTTAGTAAAAGTTGAAGAAGAAGTTATGTTACTTAATTTTTACTGAGGAAGTGTTGTAGGAAAGCAGGAAGGGTTAGCTCAAAGATGCTGGATGTGCAAGAACTGAACGTCAATCCACTTTTCAATTCTGTCAGAAAGTTTTGTGAAGGGTTCAGCTTACAGATATAGACACCTAATCTAATATTTTTAGCTCCTCCACCACAGTAAATAAACATAGAATATCTTTCTTGGCCGTAAAAATAATTACTAAAAAATGATACTTCCTTGTCAAACAGATTTAGTGTGGCTTTACTTCCATGGCCAAACTTTCATTTGTGCATAGATGTGTATCTGTTGTTGTCACTCGCACTCTTCCTAATTTTGGAGCCCATTAGTCACTTTTACCAAATCTGATCAGGGAGTTTGAAAATTGCAATGAAAACAGTTGGTCTAAAAATGAGCAAGAAAATACTAATTTCCCCAGCACAGGTAAGAATTCAGAGTGTCTTCAGGCTTTCCAAGATAGGAGAGTTCACAGAAAGAAAATGAATGCCCGTCTTCAACAGTTGTGGTTACAATGCATTAATCCTTCAATCCAAAACCAAATAAATAAGTTCTGCATGTGTCAGAAACTCTCTGACATAAAAAGTAATTTGAAAATGAGGTCTTGGTGGTTTGATGCTGCAAGTTTCCTGGTATTTACAAGTGTTCAGCATTTCACCACATTTGGGTGTTTTGTTAGGATTTTGCTGTGTTTTATTAGGATTTTGCTGTGAAAATGAAGAGCAAGGCACTTGGAAATGTAGTATCATCCAGGCCTATTGCCTTGGAAATTTAATATAATCCATGTTTACAGTCTTGTGTGAATCACAGGTACTTTTTTATTATGAGTGGTTAATTAAGAAGCAAGTCTACATCTCATCTCCAGAGATCCAGTTTTGGTAAGTGCATTAAAATGGCCGTGACAGACAAGCAAAAGTGTATGATGGTGATGGCAAATATTCTGGGTTAATCTTGTTTCATCCCAAGCCATCATCAGCATTTTATCCTTTCAGTTACATAATTACTCACAAGCATAGCAACAGGTAACTGAGTGATGTCTCTCACCAATTTATTGTTTGTCCCCTGCCTCCTCTGCCCAGCACTGAAATTTTCCTTTCCACCTTTGACGCCAAGCAGAGTTGTTCATTACCTTTTGGATGCCACACCAGTTTAATCACATTGATAGAGGGCTATGCAATCAAAGTGACAGTTCAACGATGATTTGCATCATGCCTGACTCATTACTTTGTGAAGGATTTGGCATGCCAATCAATGGAAAATGATGTGCAGTCCCTTGAAAAATGACAGTAATCCATTTTCCACCAATTGGCAAGAGAAGTCCTTGACAGACTTACAAGTTAAGGCCAAAGCCAAACATTATTTGGCACGTTCCTCACTTTACTGACATTTTGCAAATCCTGAGGGTATTGATCAAAGCAATAACTTTTTTTCTTTAATGTTGAAATCCCTATACCCTTCAGGGTTTCCTTTTGTTTTCCAGGAAAACCTTTGAATATACAGATGTTCTGTGTGTTCGTGTTGAATAGTATTCTGATATCAAATGCTTCTAAATGAGCATTGCCAGTTGTTAACAACCTAATAATGCTAATAACATCCTATGACACTATTGATAACATCCTTAAATAGCATCCCTGTCAAGTTTCCAGAGCAAATATATTTACCTTCTGCAGAAGTCTTTGCAAAACTGCTTGACACTTTCCTAGGAAGGTGTTGGATGGAGTTTTCACACTGTTTCTGCATTCAGGACCCATCTGCATGGGCACAAAATAATGGTGCAACCCCATTCAACACCAGTCTTTAATACACTTAATTCCGAGCTAAAGAAGAATGTTCAGTTGGGGTTTACCACTATGAGCACCTGGAAAGGGATGAACATTTCACTGAACATCTCAAGAGCTGTAAAGACAGGGCTGGACACTCTGAAAATCCCACTCTCAGATCCTGGATCACCTCTGAGGGCAGGCACCAGTGTTAATTTGGACTTTGTATCCCTCTGAGTCTCCAACCCTACGCTATGAAACCGTGTGGGCTGCCAACGAAAAGGGAATGTGTGTCTATTATTAATTAGTTTTTAATTTTAGTATCTGAAAGATCTGTCTCTGTTCATTGACTGCAGAGGTAAGGAAAGTGACCAGGTGATTCCATGTTTATTCTTTTAAGCTGGTATTACAAAGGCAAATGCTTCCTCTGCTTCCACTACAATGGTCTAACATATTTCCTCCTCTTTTTGCAATAACAGTTTGGTCCTGGTCATGCAGCTGTTTCTGCAGCTGTGCATTTCAGGGAATTAATCTAAAAAATCTGAAAAAGAGTTAATAAAGAGAAAACCTTTTTTTTTTCCTAATGTTGCAATGTTTTTTTCAGATGCAATAATGTTCTATTTGAAGTGGTTTTTACTTCAACAAATAGTCCGGATAATATAATTAATACAACATTTCATTGTGATGTTGAGTCAGAAAAAATAGATAATAGTACAGAGTGTCTGAAAACAATATTAATGTTGAAGTGAAATTTATGCTTAGATGAGACACCTAAGTTTATATGGTGAGATTAGTTTTGCTGATAATTCCTTTCTTTCATCATTTTTAATAAATATTCTCTTGGAATAAGCACACAGTGTTTATTTATGCATATGTTAAGTCTAAAAGGGAAAACTATATTCTGTCATTTATATGGGAAAATGATCTGGTGAGATCTGTCTATTGCTGAGAAAACTCTTTGTGTATATCTATAAACAGTCAGCAAAAAGAGCTCTATGTACTCTAAATGTGATATTTATTATATTCTCTTATTGTTAAAGCAGAGAGATATTATTCCCTACTTATATTCACTTGCTGTCATTGGTTTGCAAGCCTGTTTTTGAGATGTGGTATTTTTAGGATGTTGCTCTGCAGTGATGATTTTAAAATAAATACTATCAGGCAGCTTTACAAAACAAGTGAGTAAGGGAAAAGCATACTTTTTTCAATTGTAGACAGTTATTGCCACATTGCTTTCCAACATAAATAATAGAAAACAGGCTGAGTTTTGCATTTTAGCTTGGTATACATAAATATTTTGGAGGAGAACATCTGCACCAATTTTTTTAAAAGAAACTGTGGAAAATGCTAACAAAGATTTAAAAATCTAAACGTTTAAACATAAAAAGGGGCAAAAATGACAGAACATTTATGAGATTAATGATATTTTTACCCAAAACATGCATAGCTGTGTAAAACTTGAAGCTGAACCTTTTTGAAAGAAAGAATATAGAGTTTCAAATATAAAGCTTTCCAGGCCACAGTGGGGTTTTCTCCTTTTTTTTCTCTTTTCCTTTTTCAGTTAGATCGAGTGTTCTATTCTCAGTGGCAACACAGAACCAACCATGTGTAACACAGTTATAAAAATGCACATACAACTCTAATGTTGACAGTTCTGGTTCAAGTATCCATTTTGCCTGGTTCAAGTCCAGAGCTGAATTTTGATTTCCCACATTTCAGCTAACTGTAAGGTTGGTGGGAATTTCGGATACTTAAGCTTCACACATGCTGTGGTTTGCATTTTAATTCAACAACAACAACAACAACAAAAAAAGAAGTGCTTCAAGACAGCCTGTTAAAAATGTTAAAAATCTTGAAAATGTCTTTAGGGCAAAAAGCTGTTTTTTGCCTAGATCTTCATATTGATTTATTCAAATATATAGGTCCATTCTGCAAGGGTTGAACTTATACATCATTGGAGATAAATAATACTGCAAAGAGCTTATGGTATAAGCAAGTCAGATGAATGGAAAAAGAAAATATTATCCCTACATAATAAATGGGAGATTGAAAACAAGCAGCTTGGCTAAGGAAGTCTGGCTGAGTGCTGAACTGGAATATTTTTATCCAGGATCCTGATTCAATGTCTCCAACACAAAACTGTCATCCCTTGTGCTAAGCTTGTAACCCTAGGTTTGATATAGAGCTCGAGCTGAACATTTTTTGAAGAAAAAATAAAATCAATCTATTCTACTCAGTCAGTCACTATGGCATTATCCAGCTGAATTCTGATTTTGCATACTGGATACATCACTTTGGCACTGACCCAACCTGAGCACTGTAGTTATCTACCCTCTTTACCTGGTGTTCATAACTTAGTACAGAAATCAGAGGCAATATTTATTGGGTGAGTGACAACATTCATTAAACCTGACCAACGTTCCCAAACTTGGGAAGCTTCTGTATTTTATGTCGCTGACAGGTAGTTGTAATGCTAACTTAGTGTTGTGATGTGAATTTATTGCTCAGGCGCCACAGAGGACCTATGCATACATACAGCAGAAAAGGAGGAAAATTTTAAAAATGAATTCTTGGCATAGTCCAATATGTATTTAGAGTTTTATTGTCTGCCTTCATATCTTTGGATGCATGTTTTTGGTTTGCCAGTACTTTTTGTTCTTCGAGATCTGAAATGTAAATGCAGTACTCAAGGACAGAATGTGACCCAATCTATTCCCTTATTAGAGAGTAAGGAAAATTATTATAAACTCTTTCATGCGCTTAGGGAGAATGTTTTTGTATTACCTTGCTTAAGCTCCCTTTGTTTCTGCTCTGTACAAGGGCATCGACAAGTCAGAATCCTCTTAATCCAGCACTTTAGGATCCCAGCATTTGTGCAGTTATATCTTGCTTTATACAAAGGAAAATAAGTGACGACAAATGAATTACAAGGTTGTAAATCAATTGAGTGCTTCTGCTGAGATCCATCTCGGGGAAACTGCAGAACAGCAATGTTAACAGAATGTGGATGAAAATACAGAACATTTGTTACTGATAATTCATATTTTCCATCATCAGTCTGAGAAATGTTTAGAGTTTAGTGCTGAGTCAATATAATTATTTGATGCTTGTATTTCAAAAGCATTATCATAAGGGTGGTGTTATTCATAGGGAGATTAAATGAAATTTGGATGCTCCTGGAGCACTAAAACAGTGCAAAACCTGACCAGGCTTACTTTCACTTTTCTCCCTGAAACATGAAAGTCCTGTAACTTCCCAGGAGATGTGGAATTTTAATGTTCCTAGGTTATGAATGAAGCCAAAACTTATATCTGTATATAGGGTAATCTATACTCTGACTATGAATCACTACAACTACTTCTGTGCTGGGGGTTCCCAAATCACAGAAACATATTCAGCATCTAGGTTGTTCAAAAGATGTATTTTAACCATCAACATCACTGCAAACTCTTTTCTCAGATGTAGCTGACTTTAGTTACAGTCTATATACAAGTAGATGTGCTTAAGGTGTCTGTGTGGTTTTTTTCATCTTAGTCTGGGGTTCATTGGATTGGATTGCAGTTACAAAAGCACTGCTCAAAAAAAGGATCCTGTTATTGACATGTAAGAGGAAAAAGAACACCAAACCCCATCAAATGGAAAAACAAAGTAGGAGGAGAGAGGCTGGCCACCAGAACAGGCTCCCCAGTGAAGTGATCACAGCACTAAGCCTGCTAGAGTTCAGGAAACATTTGGACAACACTCTCAGGAACATGGTGGGATTCTTGGGGTGATCCCGTGCAGGGTCAAGACTTGGACTTGATGACCCCTGTGGGTCCCTTCCATCTCAAGATATTCTGTGATTCTAAAAGGCTTCATCAGCTGGCAGGAAATGCAAGGGCAAAGATGTGTCCCTTGTCCTTTCAAAACAGTCAGTCTCTTCCTGCTAAGCCCACAGGGCGCGATTTGGCACGTGAAACAAACTTGGGGTGTCAGTTTGCCTTTGGAGCCTTTGAACCAGCGACTGCACAGCTCTCTGTGAGGAAAGCCAGACCCAGGGCTGTGCAAACCCTCTGTCCAATATCCCAGCACCTTGGCATTTCAGCTCTGTGTAAAGGTGGACAGCTTCAGCAGGTGAAATACATTTTTTGGCTCTAAGACCTTACCTCATGTAGGAAACAAACTTCCCGCCATCCCACTGCAGTTACTGCACCCACTGGGATGCTGCCCTAAGCACTGGATCCAGTTTCACTTTGTCAGCATCTGTACTTTCTGCAACTGGCCTTCCAGGCTGGAGAGGCATAGACAGAAAGGAAGGTGGTGACAGGGGTGTGAGACAGCTCAGCAAGGTCAAGCACATGGAGAAACACTGACCACAAAGGTGCAAAGTGGCAGAAGTTGAGGCTCTGGGATATATAAGTCCAGTGGCAGTATAAGCCACTTAGTGACACAACAGAGAAAGCAGTTTTGTCAACCTGTGGCGCTGTGATGGGTTTTACTAAATGCCGAAGTCCACCCTTGGCACAAGAGATGCACTGCCCAAGAGCACCATATGTGCATTTGAGATTATTTCTGTACTCCAGCAGTTCTTCCTATCTAGTTATAATAAATACTTCCAGTCTGAACTTTACTTTACAGGAGTTTTTTTCTCCTTTTTTTTTTTTTTCTTTTGGAAATATGATAATAATGCTCCATTCTTCACTCTGGCCTGCCTGAGACAAGTATTTTAAAGTTAGTGATTTCAGAGGGCAAAGTCAGATAAGCTAACCAATGTTATACTAATTCCAGTTATACAAAAGCATGCTCAGGTTTGGGATATGAGAATAGACTGTTGAATGAGAATAGACTGTTGACTTCAGAGAGACTTGGGTGCCCCATTGAAATTGAGGCTGTAAAATAGAATATATTGTTAACATGACTTTAGTTTGGATTCAGAGTAAATTCCCTTTTGTTCTGTCATTGTTATAAATTTCATTCAGTAAAATCAGTCATGCAGCTATTGGTGGGTGAAGAAGAAAATTGTATTTAAAAATGGAGGATTAAATTAGAAAAGAAAAAGTTACACAGAGGCTGTGTAATAATAAAATAATAATAAAAAGCCCTAGAAATAAATAACAGCCAACCAGAAATGGAATTTTAAAACATAATTGGAATTAAAAGAAATAAACAGGTTTTGCCCTTATCTAATCTATCACTTGAACAGTAATGTGGTCTTTGAATTAAAGCATGTAGTTGGATGAGAACAAATCCATCCTTACTGTGACTCCATTAACACCAAGTGTTACACTGTGTGGGCTTTGACAGGAATATGCATGACTACGAGAGGCAGGAATATGAATTCAGTAATGGGCCAAATCCTGTCAGTGACTGTTTTTCATCAGCTGGAGCTGGGTCTAGGCACCAGCAACTGTAGACCCTAAAGAAACCTGGAATAAATTGTTGGCATTACTTCCGTGGAAACCTGAGGAACTGCGAGGTGGTTAAGTAATATGTTGCACAGAAAACCAGTGGCAAAGTCGTGAACTGATCCTAGTTCAAGTGCCTGTCATCTGCCTTCTTAAACACAGGAAAACCTGCCTGCTCTGGGTACCCAGGGTGGTTTTTCCCAGCCTCTGTTTGCCTTAGCTGTTTGGGTTGTTAATCTAACAGTGCTGAGACTGTCCTTCGCCGCGTGTTTGTACAGCGAGTGACACAAAACACCCCTTCTTGGAGGGTACTCCGTGGCTGCAGAGCAAATAATGCTAATAATATTAATAACACTACCAATAATGGCCTGAAAAGTGGCGGTGTAAATATTTGCTGTACGAGCAGGGACAGTGTATGTTACGGATGGAGATAAGCATTTTCATCAGGCGAAGCTAGTGTTTGAACTGGGATTTTCAGAGCCTGGAAAGGTTCTGTCCCTGCAGTGCCAGGGCATGACAAACCACACACTGTAAATATCCAGTGCATTCACTGAATGCTGCTACCTGTGAATCTCTACCTCCCTGTCCCATAGCAGGTCTGCCACAAATTCTCTCTGGGGCTTGGCCCATCACCTTTTGGGGTCTCAATTTCCATGACTATAGAACAGAAACAACTACATTTACCTGAAGCAGTTGAAAGAAAAAACGCAAAATAAACAAGAAAAAATCAAGAACTAATTTGAACCAGCTGTTTTGTAAATGACTGCTTGAATGTGGTTCTGCTAAGTACAAAATTTTATTAACAGGTGGAAAAAAGGAACTTTTAATTTACCATCGAAGTAGACCAATTTCTTTAAATCGCATGCAATTACTTCTTGATGGGTAAAGCTCCTTTTTGCATCCCCCATTTCTGGATCCTCATCCTTCTGATATCAAAATCCACTCTAATCCTTCCACTGTGGAGCTTTAAAAATAAGCTAGGGAGTCATAAAAACTATCTGTTTCCCCAGATTCTATAGGCAGCCTAATAGAAAACAATTAGCTCAAACAATAAAAAGACCAAATAACATTTGGGACATAAATATTTCCATCAGAGATGCACCTCATCGTTGTAAAGTCTTGTGCAAGTCAGCAGACCTGAGGGTTTGTGGCACTTATTTTGCACTCCCTTTACACCATCAAAGATCTGAGAGCATCTTGAGACACAAACTTTTTTGTTGGCTAAACCGGGGAGCAGAAACAGGAGAGGTTTAGTGACTACCTTCTGTTGTTTCTCTGTACCCTAGTTTCCATGATACACTCTTAATAAAACAAAAGGGAACCTGCCGATAAAAATATCTCCCCATTTTATAATGTAAAATACAAGCAATTTTATCAGCATTAACGCTGATTGGCTTCCATTAGCCTTTTGCCTTCTAATAAAATTTATGATACCTTTCAGAAGCACAATTTGATAGAAAGTGAAGTGATTACACCCTGCTTAGATATCTCTCCAGCATCTATTCCAACAATAATGCAGTAATTTTATGCATGAAATAGCACAATTGGCATAAATAGTTATAATACTGAGTGCTGTCTAAGGAACCTGGCTGCTGGAAAATTAGAAAGAGCTTCACACTTTTGAAACAGGTAATTAGGATTTCTCTCCATGCTCATAGGAGGCAGACTGGAGTTTCGCTTTATATTTCATGTTTCATTAAAATATATGTGTTAAAAATAAATGTTGAATTTAAAGCTGCAGAGATTATGAAAATTAAAGGTACAGCACTACTGCAGAAGGTAGAGTAAAATAGGGCATTTTAACTTCTAATTTTGACTCTGCCAAGAGTTTTAACACTTTCTGACAGGTAAATCAGCCTTCCACTGTTTTCAAAGTGTTTAGTTCAGCAATACCTGCATATGGCTGTGGTCAGCAAGATGGAGTTTTACTGATGTAGTTATGTCCCTAAAACTAGACACATTTTTAATATTTACCTGCTCAGAAAAGTGGATCCTTAATGATATAGGAAGCTCTTGCAAATTAGTGGTTCCAGGGCGCTTCTCCCTGACCTACCTCCTATTTATCATTTCGTTGATCAAAGACTGTTTGCAATGTGCTTCTCTTCCCATCCTAACCATCAGGTCTCCCCTTTTTCTTTTTTTCTAAACTCCATTATTTCCATATCTTTGAACACAGTTAGGGTCAACACCTTCAACTAGATGGATTTGCAAAGAAACTCTGGTTTAAAACAGTCAGGAAGACAATTTCAGGCAAACAAATTAATCTGTGAATTTGGCAGACATCAGTTAGCTGCTTCAAGCTCTCCTGAAAGAGACAGAAGAGTTTTCCTGAACCACAACAATCTACATTTTAATCTTAAAATGCTGAAATGCATTGTTTTGTTTCAAAACAACAATTTATGCTTAAACATGTCTTCGTTATCACTTTTCAAAGAAGACAAGCATGTAAACGTGCAAAAAGAACCCATCCAGCCATAAACCAAAAAAATCTCAAAAAACTGAATCCCCAGTCAATCCCCAAACACATTCAGAGTGAAGACAACAGTGAATGATTTGGTTAACCAAAACAAATCAAATTATGTATGAAGTGTGTAGTTTGACTCAGATGGGGTAGAAGGGACCTTAAAGCTCACCTCACCCCAATCCCCCTGCCATGGACAGCAACATGTTCCACTAGACCAAGCCCCATGCAACCTGGCCTTGAACATTTCCTCAAATTGCCTTTTTATTTTCTCATCCTGTCTCTGCAATTTGGATAATCTGGTGGCTCTACCTGAGAAAATTTTTTCTGGCTGCTGTCTGACTGTCTTAGGGGAACCTGAATAGCTACAATCCCACTGAAAAACAAGCAAGTTGGGAATGATTGTGGCTCAAACATTACTCAGACCTGTAAAATCAAGGCTTATTCATCACGGTTCAGAGCTCCCCTTTTGCAAGGGTGCAAGCTGCATTTCAGTGGACTGATTGTGAGGAAATGTTTCTTTATTTGTGACTTTTTTTTTTCTTTGTAGCCAAGGATGGTTTTTTATTCAGAAGAATTTCAGTGAGGTAGGGAAATAACACTGTATTGTAATAGACAGGGAGAAAATACTTCCTAAAGAAACCATCAGCAAGAGGAAAACTTTATTATAATTTTATTGTCTGCCTTCAAAATCTGGAAAATCTGACTAAAATTAAGTACCCATTGTACAAAGAAAAAAAAAATCAATGCATTTAAATCAATGATAAAACTGCCCCAGTTCTACTGAAGAAGGAATAGCTCTTCCACTAGCAGCTGCAATCAAGAAGACACTTACCCAAACCGTTCTTGATCAGTAGAAACTAAAAGAAATTTACTGCAGTAATATTAAACTTGAAGAAAAGGGGAATTTGTCTGTGTGTTTCTATGCCCATACTTGACTGTGGTCTGGTAAATAAATTATAGTGTTAAGAACCTCCTGCCTTTGAAAATGAGAGCAACATTTCATAATGTTCAAGCAAAAACCAACAAAGTAATCTTGTTCTCAGTGCCTTAGATTTCAAAAATTTGATAGTTACTGCTCTCTTATCCTCTGTAAGAATCCTTATGGAAAGCAGGGAAGATAAAACCTCAAATGATTAAATGAACAGAAACAAACAAATTAATAAAATACCTGACTTTAATTATATGAGGGAAAATATTAAAACTAAATATTCAGCTATTCTTGTCAGTATAGAGCAGGAGTAGTTATAAGGGTCAAAAAATGTTCTGGTAGTTTAATCAATGAACAGTGCTTTATTGTTTTTCAACTTGTGTTTTCTCCAAATTTCTGCAATTTTTTGGCTCGATTTTGTTAACTTTTTGTTGTTTGCTTTTGGTTTTGTTTGTTTCTTTGGTTTCTTTCAGCGTTTGTTTTGAGGTTTTTTTGTTGTTTTTGTTGTTGCTGGTTTTGTGTGTTTGTTCTTTTTCTTTTAAACTTCTCTCGCCATCACATATGCTTCGGCACCGACTTCATCAGTGGTTGTAAGGGAACAGCTTGAAATGCTGGAGCCTGGCACAGAGCACATCTGTGCCTCAGTCTCTGCAGCTCGGCTTGGAAGGAGGCAAGGGTTTCTCTAGACATTGCAGGTTGTACTCCAAACACTCACACTCTGTCCTGCTTGGGACACAGCCAACTTCCACTTAATGCACAGTACCTTTTGGTAACGTGCCACTGAGAGAGACTCCAGAGAATACACGAGAGCAATCTGAATTATTCCTGGGGAATAAATTATTCAGGAGAGTTAGCCTTTGTTCCAAACCTGTTCCTGATTACTATGAATATGATAGTTATGCGTAAGTATTTACCAAATAGTTTATACAAACAAATCACAGCCTGTGGATAGTTTGTGAATTATTCACTTCAGCTGCTCATTCTGTTATTCTGTAAACTGTGCTGTGTCCCTGAAATTGTGTGTTCCCTGATTGGATGACTAAAAAAAAAATTGCATCTCACTGCTCTCCCAGTGGATAACTGAACTCTTTGGAAGAGGGGGATTGCATATAATGAGCAGCAAATAGCAAGTCTGTAGTACAGTGGCACACATTTTTGGGTGACAAAGTGGACTTAAAAGTTTCCTTCACTCCTGAACTCCTGACTCCTGTCTTTATCCTTCTTCAGTCACTAAAATTTATTATATTTGTAATTAATTTTGTAGCTAAGCAGTTCCAAATTGGGTGTGCATATTAACTGTACCTGTCCCTAGAAGGCTTCAACAGTAGCAATTTCGGGCTAATGCTACCAATTCTGGCTGTGAGCACAGGAAACTGAGGCAGCTGTAGCCCTGTAGCCCTGAAATATGGTATTGCCACAGCTATCTTAATATTACTGCTGTTGTCTTTGTTGTTAGTGAAACTTTTAATGCATGGAAGTATTCTTTGTCTCTGTGCAATTAGGTTTAGACTAGAGCCATTTTCAGCTCTATCAATGATCATGGCTCAACACAAAAAGCAGAAATATCCAGCCGTGTGTACTAAGCAAAGGGAATTAGGACTATCCTTTTTATTGTCTTTCATCAGCTTAAACTGGTTATGAAAAGCATCTTTCAGACATTGGTACATTATAGCAAATAGTTGTGAAAGTATGTTATTCTCAGAATAATTTCTATGAGCAAACAGTAAATACATCTTAAAAACAAGAGTTTACCATTAGTAGAATAAAATTTTAGTTACTTAATCATTATCAGTCCTCATCTAACTAGTGTGGAAAAAGAAAGAATACTTCCATGCAGGAAAATATTCAGCACTAATTCTGTGGTTGAATCTGTCATATACACGCCTGAGTTTCTATCCCTTTTCCCGGGGTTATACTTACACTTCTCCTTCTCTGCTGGGTCCCAAGGTCAGTGGTTTCATCCTTATGGTGTGGGCGAAGGATGACCCACCCACCACTACCTTGTTGCATTAGGCTGAGTCGGCAGCAACTGCAGCCTTTGCCAGAAGGACCATGATGGTGATGGCAGTTTCTTCTTCTTGACCTTAAGACTCACTTGTGGTCATTCTTACGTTTCCTAATGCAATTTTACACCTTGTTGTTTCTTCATTGATCTGCAACTCCACATCCGTATGTACCAAATACAGCACCTTTCACATATGCCAGATACTATTCCCTCTGTTACCCCTAAACCTAGTTTTATCCTGCAGGTCTGTATTTTTTTAGCTGACCATGGATCAATGGTTTATAGCCACGCAGTCTCCAGTGCCAGCCCATGGCCCACCTCCTATCATCCCACACCTCCACATTCCTGCATCACATCCCATGCCCCCACTTCTCAAGGCCTCTCTTGCCTTACCAGGGCTGCATTTCTCTATACTACATTGAGTTAGAGTTATAAAACCATGGTGGTAGCATACAAGCATAAACAGAAATAAAACAAATTAGCCATAACCATCTGGTCATTAGAAAAATTGCAGTTGCAGCTAAACCAAGTAAAACAAAGCTGCAGGCGGGTCAAGAGAAGTTCAAACAGAATAAAGACAGATATGAGGCCTTGGAAACTCAACTTAAAACTGTCAGCCTGCTACTAGCATTGGCAATATGATGTTACAGGGCTATGGGGTTACAAGTAGATTTTACTAGCTGGGAAAGGCCAGGACAATCTTGCACTGCTGGTGTTTGTGGTTTTTTGGGGGTGGGGGGGCAGGTTTTGATTTTTGTGGAGGTTGTTGATGTTGTTAATTTATTTTTTTTTCTTTTGATTTTGGAGAAAGTTCTCTACATTAACCTTGCTCCAGAAATGCTTGTAATTCATAGTGTCTGACTGTTTTTTGGGTACAAGCACTTCTAGTCCTTTAGTAGATACTCAAACTCATCTGAATGGACTGATCATGTAGTTACCTGACACCTCCATGCCCTGAATGTCTTGAAATTAGAGGTTAATTTGTTACGCTGGTCCACTAAGAGGTCAGTGGGGAGTTTCCATCCCCATCACTGCATTTGCAAGCCTAGGGAAATTAAATGGTAACTTTCTTCTTAAAAGATGTTTTGGAAGAGAAGGTGGGGATATAACAAAAATTATTTTCTCCTTTACCTAAGCAAGGTACAAAGCCACAAAGCCCAGAAAGCCATGAGGAAATAAGAACAAGATGCCTTGTCCCAAAGAAGAGGGCACTCAGAAAGATATGACAAGACTCTCTCATCTGTGTGGCTTCAAATTACCAGAGGGGAAAGAAACTCATCCTGGGCATGCAAAAACATAATTTGTTAGATAAGTTTCCTGTAAACCAGAGTCAACAGAAGACCAGTGATTGTCATAACTACATGAATGAAAGAATAGCCCTCCTAAACAAGTACAATCTCCATGACTGCTTCTTATGAAAGACTAGTCACAAAGAACTCTCTCAGAGTAATAATAATATGAGTAAAATCTTTAGAGGAACTGAAAGCAGAGCTGACAGAAGATCATTGCCTTCCTTGGATTTCCCTATTTAATTTTGAACTCTGGATCTCAGCAAGTGGAAAACTGTAAAACATGACAAGGAAAATTTAATCCCAGAAAAGCACTGTGTATCCTGTGGAGACTTGGGGTGTGGCTCGTTCCTGTAGAGAGGAATTCCCTTTGGGGACAACACTCCGCCCTTTGGTTTTCAGAGCACTGCACATTTCCAGGGGCTCTCCTTAGGGATAAGGGGTAGCATTTGAATTCTTTAGCTCATTCCTCTCCTCCCACCCAGCTTGGCTCTGACCCCCAACATTGTGCAAAGAAAGGGTGCAGCCTCACATCCAGCTTCATCTTGCATTCACGCTGCCTCCTTTTGCCATCCGAGTGGCACATGCCTCTTCCTCCAGCAGCTGGTGGGCTCATCTGGCTCAGTGTGCAAACTGACTCTGTCTTTTGTTTTCCTCTTGCTGCCCCTAATAACTCTGCCAGGCTTTTCTTCATGCTGGCGATGAATGTCTTAGAAATGGCCATCAGCACATAAATTAAGCAAACACTGGGGGTGTCCTAAAGAGCTTTGCAAAGTAATGTCTGAGATGCCAGCAGGGTTGTGTCTGAGTTAGGCACAGTTTATTACACACTCAACAATAGAGCTTAGACACTGCTCTGGATGAGGAGCAGGGACCCGAGCAGGTTGTCGGCCATCTGAATTTTACTTGCTGAGTTATTTCCCCAGATAGAGTCTTCAGTCACAGCCTGGCAGCTGCCTCAAGCACTGCCAGAAAAGTCGCACCACTTTATTAGCATAACTAATGCCACTGAAGAGGATCTGCAGATATGGAAATCATTCAGCTTCATATGAAATTTCAACATGTCATCATTTAGCCTGTCCAGCCAGCATCACTTATGAGAGCGGCTACCTGGAGAGGCTGTCCTGTCATGTCTAGAAAGGGCAGGAAAAGTGAACTTTCACATCACCTCTTCTCTTTTTCTGTCTGCAGTTCATGACATCTAAAGTTAAAAGGACAAAGGACAATCACATTTCTGGTGCTGGTTTTAGGACTAAAAGCAAAAAAAACAAAAAATCAGGGCTTGGCTAAATAGAACAGAAAGATGCCTGATAAACTGCTTCAAAAAGGTGAGAGAAAAGTGAGAGGGGATTTCTACTTAAAAAAAAAAGAAGAAAAAAATAAAGGTTCTCCTCAATTGGATTTTCAAACTGCATTAATTTTTCTGTATAAATTGTATTGTAACAGAACATCACACTTCCCATTCCTTACGCAGTCAGTGGAACACCAGCTCCAGTGTTCGTCAGCAACAGCAGCCAAAACCAGCTGCTTCCAGAGAAAGTTTAAAATTCTTTGTATGTTTGTAATTGTGACAGATTGGGGTGCACCTGACCCTAGGTACTGATCAGTTTATGCCCTGAAGCATGAGAATACACAGCTCTTGTTATTTTTATTCCAGATAGCAAAACTGCAGATTTTTTTTTTTTCATTTAAAAATGTGCTGAGCTTCCCTCATTCAGCCTATTATGTCCTTTATGCTCATGCCTTGGGCAGGCCATATCTGCATTTCTGAAGGGACATTGAATACAGGGAGACAATAAAGGGAGAAAAAGGAAAAAATGGACATATCAGTGGACTGATTCTGGGCTTGCAGTAAGCCACTGTTCCAAAGCTCTACTTGTAATAAGCACATCCACTTTTTCCCGATAGTAAGATGGGGCTGAAATAGACAAGTATGCCATCAGAAAATCCCAAGCACATAATGATGAGACTGATGAGAGATTGGGTTTAAATGACAGCATTTATCTTAAGGAAAATGATTTGATACTGGAAGTGCTTAGGGTTCAGGTTTCTCTGCAAACCTATGTGACCATATGTGTATTACATGTCCTTGGGCTGCTCACTGGTGTTGGTCTGTCATTCTTGGTATGTGGACTGTTTATATATGTCTGTAAACTTACACACACATGCACTGGAAGAGAGCTGAGGTACCTCTCATCTGCAGATGTTAATGTGCTGTTTTCAACTTTATTTGTATCAATCTGCAGGACTAATTGCCAGGTGATACCTGGGAGTCAGGAGGACTTGCTGGGGGCAGTTATTTGGAGGAAAGGAAAAGTCTGTGATAGTTATAAAGAATTGTGTCTAAAGAGATTTTAGGAATAAAGCAGTATTTGTTCTTCCCAGGCTGAACTTCCTGGTGCTGGCTAGTATAAAAGATGGGGTTAAATGGACCAAAATTTTGATCTGGTATGGCAATTTTTATTTTCTATGTTGCAGAGTCCTTTCAGCTGCCACAATAACACTTTTCCCCATTTCCTCTCTGCAGCTACTATTTATAATAATGTGTTTGCAAACAGCGAGAGACCATCAGTGAGTGTTAGCACAGACCATTCCCATTTGTTCCCATTAATGTCATTGCCACTGTTAAAAGATGAGTCCTTTCGCAAACTGCTGCTTTGAGTTCCTGCTTGTGGGAATGCTCTGGAATGCAGAAACCGTTGGTTTTCCTAATGGAAGAGTTTTAAGTAAGACTTAGAAGAATATAATTAAAACCTATGAATTTGTGCTATCAGGTTTTCTTCTCATTCAGGATTGTCTTTCATACACGTGAATTTATCCCACAACCCCCAACCTTCTAAGTATTTCACAATTATGCTTATGCTACATCTCCTTGGACACTTCCTTCATGCTTCTTCTTAGAATTACACTTTCTTTTCTTTGGAGGTTTCAGGTCAAGATTTTAAAAATTATATGTTTTAAATTTCTGAACTCCAAAATATCCATATACTTCTAATAAAGTTAGCGAGAGATGCTCCAGAATTTCAAAGATCTGATCCTAAACATGATTAGAAAAATCAAAAGCCTGTTTGGAAATATTAACCTTTTCCTGAAATGTTATTTTTATTTACATATTGTAAGCAAAAGATCTCAGCTAAGCTAGATTAATCCAAGCTTATGAAATATTGAAGCCACAAAGGGAAACATAGTATAATAGCAACCAATTCCAAGAAATAATTAATACCGCCAGAAGAGTCAGCCTGACCAGAAGGAACAAGACGAACTGGATTTTAAAAAAGCACAAACACTGGAAATATAATAGGTAGAAAAAACTGCAGCATGAGAAGAGTAGGAAAATGGCATTATATGTGGAATATTACAATTCTCATTTTTAAAAGATCTCTGACTAAGGAGAAAAGGAAAAACATGTATACACCTCATCTGCTTTCCTTCCCCTCAATTGCAGGACAGAGGTGGGAGGTGACAGCAGGTGCTTGAGGGGCTGGGATGGAGATGGAGGAGGATCCTG
>JAWMRA010000090.1:64686453-64700853 GCA_035584735.1 Pseudotriccus pelzelni | reverse complement strand
ATTCCTAAAGGAATAAAGGTAAAGCTGACTGAGGTGCTCCGTGACTGAAGTTATAGATTGGACACCTTTGATTAGTGTGCAAACTGAGGGAAGCTGTGATCTTCCTTACAGTTTCCATCCTAGGACTAGATGATCAGGGCAGATCCACCTGGGGGACATAGCTATAAATAATCAGTTCATTCACCATTTTCTTATTCTTGTTGAAAATCAGAGCATCACAAATCACAACATAGAAAATATATTTTACTGCACTGACTATAGCATGGGAAATTTATGTCATAATAAGGAATGTGAAGAATTATGCTTGTTAACTAAATTTTGCATCTAGATCAAGACAAATTCAGTCTATGTATAAAGAAGAACAAGGTTCATTACCCTGTATAGAAATTTCACTAACTTAGACCCACAGTTAAGCCATGAGCAAGCAGGAAAGTGATGAGGTTATACTTATCTGATTGACTGCTGAGTCAAACCCTAGCACAGTGCTAGATAGCACTCTGACATGGGAATTAAAATCTTTGGGATCAGGCAAAGCTTTGAGCTCTTGGTTTCAGACAGTTAATAGCTCTTGCAAGAATTTGAAACATCAGCCCTTTTAATTTGACCACTTCAGGAAATATTCTTTCTGAGATGTGGTGTAGGTGACATCTCTGTAGACTGTGTTTTGGTTGCATACAGGCTTTGTGCTGCTCCTCGTACTGCACCATAATTGCTCTTCCCCACTGAGTCATTCAGCAGCATCAACTTTAGGGGACTGCCTGTTGGTGTTCCCTCCATGAAGGAGATGATTTATCCTGTTTTCCAGCACATGCTTTCAGTAGGTTCACAGCAGAATGTGCAAGTTCAGCTGGGCACAAAGATATGTCTACTTCTCCAAGGAAAGACTGGACTCTGGATCCAGCTATTCATTTTGAGAACAGGGTGTGTCCTGCCTTCCAGTTCTCAAATCACAGAACTGGGAACTTTTGTGTTTTCAGGGTGGGAGGGGGACAAAAAGGAAAAAGGATCCTAGTGGGAGTACACATATCTTCTTACCCACACCAAGAACATGTTTCTGACCCCATCTAATTTGAAAAGGCACATAAATCAGAAGAGAAGAGATAACTCTTTTTATTCCTTAAAAAACACAAACACACAAAAAAACCAACACACTTGGTCAGCCAAAGATAAACCCTCAAAGGTGACAGCCCAGTGACAGGAAGTGTCCTTATGAAATGATAGAGTGTTTGTCTTACCTCCAAAGATATTGCCTTGTTAGTGCTCTCTCATCTACATCAGAGTTAGCTCTTGAGTGAGCAGCAGTTGGTGTCAGCTATAATATTATGCAGGGGTTATATATGCATATGTCCACCTATATATGTTGAAGTTATTGTTATTTCTACATTTCTACCATAATGAACAGTTGCTCTTTGTTTTTTTCCCCTTCTTCCTTAACTGCGGGGGTTTTTTAGCATACATGACATACAATTTGGCAAAAGTCAAAGCAGGACAGCATTGCTGAGGCAAAGTGATAGCAGTATGTGCTGAGCCTAAGGCTACAGCCAGAAAGCAGCTGTCAGTGGACAAGTAATAGATACCATTGGAAGACAGAAAGCCCATACAGTTACAAGAAGTGGCACATTTCTTGAATATAGTAACAAATAAAAATGTCCAGGAATTCTGAAGCTTAGTTCCCTAACCCCCCGGCTTTTAATTCACAGATTTCATCCAGTTCTTTTCCAAACCCTAATTGCTTCTTATTAGTAAAACTGAATTTATAACTGTCTAGGCAACATTTCTTTAGGCTACTAACTACACCTTTAGGTTTCTACCTAAAAATGAGAAGCAGGTTTGGACAGAATTTTCATATTCAAGGTCAGATTTTGTGCCAACACCTAACTTTTTGAAGAGAGAAAGTGTTCTGACTCCTAACTTTTTCATCACTTTTCTTAATATGTCTCATTCATGGCTTTTAGCTGAGAGATGTAGCAAAGTAATCTGCATAGCTAGATAGCAATGAATTTTTGTTGTTATGCCAAGTTTATGGAAACAGTTAAGGGATGGCACTTTAGCCCTCCAAGCTCCACCTCCTGTAAATGCTACAGTGCTTCAGAGTTTGGTGTTGATCTAGCAGGTGCAAAGGTAGAAGGACTGTGAGAACACACTGATGTTTAATGAGCAGTCTTTGCTCTTTGAGGGGTACATTAACATTTCTAATCCAGTGCAGTATCACGCCGGTTCCAAAGCTGAGTGTTCGCAGAAAGGCACGCAGTCAGTTCAACCAAGCTAGTTGTTTAGTTCAGTAAATTTCCTCCTGACCTCAACTGGAGATATGCTTTTGTTTTGAGGCAAATGTCTTATCTTGTCAGTGTGGGAAAGACAGGAACAGTCAGTTTTAAAGCTAGAAGGTGTGTATTCTGAAGAGGGATACAATGTGCCAGAAGAGCCCAGAGGTTGCACCTCAACGTTGGGCAGAAACAGCACCTGGTCCTGACTCATTTCTATGTACCTGCCAACACCATGGCAGAAAGTGGAACTGCTGGTGTGTGGGAAGAAGCATCGTCCCTACTCTGTGAGGCCTTAGCTGGACAGTGTAAATATTTTCCTGGACTTTTGGAACATTCTTCAACGACTAAACCCTTAGTCCACCTGGTAGAGATCACATCACAGAGAATCATGTTGGTTGAAAATATTCTACAAGGTGATACAATCTTCCTATGAGCCAGACCTATCTTCTTTACATCTTTTCCTATTTACTGGGTAGTCTATATGGAGCAGACTTTCAGACTGTTTAGAAAGTATGGAAAATGTCTTGAAATGGTAACATATTTTAAAGGGCAGTAATAAATGAAGCACATTTTCTTTATAGTATTGCAAAATGCTCAGCATATTTTCTAACTTCTGCCTTCTGTAGGTGTTTTCAATTCTCAATTATGAGATAATTTTATTGAGATTCAAGGTTTCCTTTACTATGAAGTCGTTTTCCCATAAATAACTATTTATATGTACATGGTTTTCCCCAATGATGAAGAATTTGTTGTTTGATTGCTTGAATTTCAACATTATGAGGTCAATGCCTTTGCTCCCCACTTATGAAAGCAGGTAGGAGAACACTTCCCTGTATATTACATCTAATGAGGTGAGCATGAAAAATACGCCAAGGGCTGCAGAAGGACTCTCTATTAAAGCAGTTGTCATGAAATTCCTAGTAAAGAGAAAAATGAGAATAGTTGCCTTGATCACCAGATGCAAAAAGATAACTTTTTCTTGTGAAAATGGAAAAACATCTCATTTTCCCAGGCCTTAAGAACTAATGAGGAACCTTCCATAAAGTCAACAAAAAAGTTGCATGGATATTGTAGTGGGGAAAAAATGGGCATGTATTGCCTCATTGAACAAAGGTGATCATCCAGATGATATCAGCAAGGAAAGACAGTTTCCCTTTCATCTGCAGCTCAGAAGAAGACACGTACCCTGAAATATTTAATATGTGCAATCACTGTGGATGGAAATAAATGATACTTCTCATCTTTCTCTCTCTTCTGCCCCTAGTCATCTAGAAACTCTCATAACTGGCATATGCTATGGCTGAATGACCTGGCTTCATTCACAACTAAATCAGTACTAAAACAGTCAGGATGATAGATAGCGGCTTATCAATAATTGAAAAGAAAGGCTTAGAGATGTCCCATTATCTGAATAATTAATGCTGCACATGGGCTTTGTAATTCCTTAATAAAACTGACTGATTGATTTGCTTAATTAATTCCTTCTTTGACAGGCTTATTGCTTTCTTTGGAGACAGGGCTGGGCAAGAAGAAAAAAAAAAGGAAAAAATAAAAAGAAAAAAAGCACTAAAATGAGGACTCAAAATTCAGAAGGAAAGGAAAGATTTAAAATCTTTCATAAACTTTAACCCTCTAGTGGAGAATAGATGTTAGACAGTTAATTCTGCCTTACATACCAGACTGCCCCCAACCTCCTCTATATCTTGTCAACCACAAAAATGGGTTCATAAGTGATAATATCGACAACAGAAAAAATACCCAACAGATTTTTTGCACCTCCTTTGCATTTCCCCTCTTTTCATGTCCCTCTGCAACTGATCAAGCTTTACGATAAACCATAAAATGTCCCATGACCACACTAGCAGTAAACTTGGCTGAGCCTTAAACACTTTTGAATAAATTGATCTGAATGAAATGTTTAAAGCCCACTTCAGATTAACAGCAATAATTGCTTTGAAAGTTGGCTGCTGCTGCCACTATGCTGCTTCATCATAAACGGACTGCTTCCTCGAGTTGGAGGGTTTACCTTTGCGGAAAAAAAGTAACTGCTGTCTCAAAATCAGCAGGCACTGTCAGCTTGCTGTCCCTATTTTTTTTACTTCTGTTTGTTGTGTTAAATTTGCTTAAACTGCTGCAGGACTAGTGTTGCTATCTGGTGTGAACCTCTCCAAGTACAAGTGGATTCCACCCTTACAGAATCTCCTAGTCTGGACAAAAAAACCTGTGTATTTACAAGGGTCAGTGGATGTACCAATAAGGGCAGTCACTGAAACCTGGCCTTACGGGTCATATAAACAATTCCAATATGGTGAACACCCTTAGAACATGATTCGTGCTTATGTGTCTGAGCAACGATTTTGACCCAGACACATGTTCTTCATTGCTTAGTGGCACAGCAATGCTTGCTGTATATTTGGCTCCATACAAAACTGGATTTATGTCTAAAATCTGGAGACAAGTTGTGCTAAAATATGGCTTTATGGATTGAACTTGGGATTAAACCAATTTCTATTTCTAGATGCTCCTCTTTAATCTAGACAACACAAACCCAGAACCAAGTCAACACCTGTTGCCAAAATGATATTTTGCATTCAAATATATTGCATGGAAAGTCTGTTGATTTAGAGCTGCCTTAGGGAGATTACCCCATTGTCTTCCCCTTTCCTAGATAAGAAAAAAAGGCAAAGAGTGAGCTGAATCTGCTGAAAAGTGAGCAAAGTTAACAGGTTGTCTGTGCTGTGCAGACTCGAAAGGCCAGCATGCCATGCTGTGTGAAGGTGCTCTGCAGGGAAAGTGTAGATTCCTGTGCAGACGTGGTTTCTGGTTTAATTTCTGTTATATGTTAATTCAGAGACCCTTACAGTATATTGAAATCTGCAGTGCAGACATTCTTGTACTTTTTAGCTGTAGAGAGATCATTATGCTTTTGACAAGAAAGGGAAAAAGAATGTGTGGACAAGATGACTCAGATCAATATTCACCACTGTAACTTTGCTGAAAAAAAAAAAAGACAATCATTTAACTAACAAAATGCATTCCAAATTTTCCATGAGATAACTAAATGCAAAGTTTTTGATTTCTTTGAAGATGGTTCTGGGGTTCAGCTGGTTGTTTGTTTGGCCATTTTTTTGTCAAAATTTGGTAGGACAACCTCAGCCTTTTTCTTAGATCTTGACCTCTTTGAGATGAAAGAAAACAGAAGGAGGAAAAACACAAAAGTGGAGAAGGTTGATCAGATCTGATGTTATAAGTTGACACAAAATTTCACTTTAATTATTTTAAACTTAGTGTATTCAGATAGCATTGTGTTGAATGTTGCACATCCTTCTGAACCAAGGCACACATTGAGAGTGAAGAAAAAAACTGTATAGGATGTCTGAGATGGACTTTAGTGCTGAAAGGTAGTTTTGACTCAGGCCTTCAGGTATTTGGAGTATTTCTAATTGTGTTGGCAACAGTGTACCATTTTCTTTCACAACGTTTTCATAAAACAGTCAAAAAGTGATTTTTTTTTCCTGAGAGCCAAGTCTGTATCACCTAGCCTTTACATTCAATCACTTATTCAAATCTTGTGTATGTGCAGAATCTGAATCTCAAATGACACATTAAATTGGATGCACAGTTGAGGGAAATAATTAGTAAAAGAAATGGATTTCTTGAGACTCATGATGAGGTTTCTAGGCTCATCATAGGGGAGATTTTTGACAGAACCAAGACAACTCGTTTTCAGCAGTTCTTCAGCTACATAATCCACTATCCCTCTACTCAGCATTTCAAACCACAAAACCATCGAGACTTACAATTTCAGCATCTTTCAGAGCTGGTGTCTGACATCAGCATTACTCACTGCCTGACATGATCAAGCCAGTTATTTCCTTCTGCCTCATTTGCTCAGGATGGCAGCACCCCTAGAAAAAAAAGATGAACTTTTTAAGCCAGACAGTTCTCCTGCATAAGGCGGAGTCTGACAATTTAACACTCCGTTTAAATAAAATTGCTTCTCTATCCTGTTAAAAATAGTGTAAGGGGAGACTTGATGCGTTATCTAAGTCACATGGTTTGAAAACAGCTACAGTATTTTTTTATTTATAGTAGATTATTTACAAGTATTTGTCTCCTTGTTTGTATTTGTTTTTCACCCATGGAAAAGGTTTTGTGATTCTATCAGGTCCAGGTATTACTTCTCTTCCTCACGCCCCTTTGTTAATCCTTTGTGGAAACACAGGAAAGGGCTTCATCTTTACAGACTGGATTTTAATCTCTAACCCTAACATAATGTGAAATCTTGGATATATATTTGCTAATAATTTCCCCTTAGTTTTCAAAGTGAGCTTCCTAATTGGAAAGCAATGTTTAATACTCAGAAAAAGCTTGTAAATAGTATGACAATAAACCACACTTGAAATATCAACCTAAATGGACAATACAAGCTATTTGTACTACATGCCCACCATAGTCTTCCACCATAGCAGTTTATATGTCTGTGCAAAATACTTTCTTTGTAGTCTGAGATAATTTCTCAGAACATGAAGACTTCTCAGATTTCTCTTCAACTGTGGCAATGGATTGCACAAATTCCCTGACCTTGCCTTGTTGTTGTGGGTTTTTTTGGGTTTTTTTTTGGTTTTTTTTTTAGTGTTTTTTGTTTGTTTGTTTTGTTGGGGTTTTTTTGTTTTGTTTTTTTTTTTTGTTCATGTAATTGCTTTCAAAGACATGTAGAAAATTGGACTCCTTACTACTACCACTCTGATACAAGGCTCTCCTTGGAACTTATCTAGAACAACAGTTGCTGGTACCTGAAGAAGTTCATGCTGGAAGCATAGAGATTTCTGAAGCCATTTTCTATGTTCATGTTCAAAGTCTCCCAAAGATTGTCTGCGCTGGGTCAGGCAGATGGTCTGTGGCAAATGATAGAGCAAAACCCATGCAGTGCTCTTCAGGGCTTCCCATTCTTCCCTTTTCAACTGAGCTGCCTAGTCCTACTCTCTGCTCTCTCCTCATTGCCTCTAACTTTGGGTCAAATGAAAATTCCTTCAGCACAGACCCTGAGCATTTTATAGGGTTGGAATGGACTGTGATGCCTCATGGTTATGTGTGTTTTGCCTAAAAGGTATTGCATCTGCACAGGCTCAGAAAAAAATTTGGCAATGCCTGTCAAGGAAGCTGCTGTCTCAAAGACACAGCCCTCAGCACAATATTTTGGGAGAGACTAGTCATCTGTCTAGTCCACTGGTACGATTCTGCTTTCACTGAGCTGAATATGAATATGAAGCTGAATACCTGCCAGTGGTATTGCATTCATTAAGGGGAGAAAAAATAATGAACTTTAATTTTCAATTTACTGATTAGGATGTTTGTTTATGTTCTGCCTTTAAGGCATCTTGTAACAGCAGACTATCATATTTTAGTTCTCACAAACCTCTGCAGTACAGAATAAAGATGAAGTGTTTACAATTTTTTCTTAATGAAAAAGAACATCATTACATTAAGACTCACTTTGATTGTATTGAAAGAAGTCTCCATTTCAAATAAAAAAAAATTAACCTGACATTTTAGTGTAGGCATGCTTACACATGTGTATGTGTATATCAGAATTGAGACTTTCAGAATGACATGTATATAAACTTAAATATATATATACACTTACACATATTTGCATGAGCTGTATGCATATAAGTGATTATGTATTTTCATACTCATTCTCTCTCATTTTTCTTTTTTTCCCTGAAGTATTTAATAATGTATTCAAAAGAAATTAATTCATACAGTGAGGACTAGTGTTTCAAAAAAGTTTATCATTCCAAGAGCTGAATTTTCCCAAAAATGTAGCCTTTATTCATGCCAAAATTATTAAAATTAAAACATTTTTTTTCTTTCAGAAGTGGAAAGAAATACAGAAAATGAAAGAAACATTGTGTTTTTTCTCTCCACCATTATGCAACTTGTAGTTGTGAGTAGCTAGTGTTGTTTCCTTTTTTTACAGAAATTGGATTTTTTTTTTAAAAAAGTTTCTCAGTTTTCCCACGTAGCAATATCTCCATTTTTCTTAGTACAGGGAAATAATCCTTGAGAACTTATAAATAATGTAAATATATAGATTGTGGCTTTTTTTTTTTTTTTTTGAGAATTCTTTCCTGGGGGAAATAATAATGCAGTTCAGTGATGCTAAAGATTTTATGGGTACCATGTATGAAACAAATGCTTGCTTAATTGTTTCTGGCATATAAACATGAGCTGAAAAATGCAATATCATATTGTCTGCAGAGAAGCAGATCCTAAGGAAGTGGAACTGGGATTCTTGAGCTGTAGCTCTGGGATAAGCCTTTGATTCCAAAGGAATAGCTGGCCATGTTGGTGAGTAGGGTAAAATTGCCTTCATGCACCAGAAACAAGTGTTGTACACAGTTTCTTCAAAATGACTTAAAGGATTGAGAAATACGAGGTGTAGATAAGTCTTCAGTGCAGTTGAAGCAAATTGAAACTTAAGGAACAAGAAGCTGCACAGCAGAGTAATGGGCAAGTCATCTCATCCTACAAGAAAGGTATTCCCTTTCATACCTATAAATTGATCCATGCATTCATAGTTTTACTTAACTATTAAGTATATCACATAATCAAAATGTGATCCGGAAAATGGTCAAGTACAGCATTTATGGATATTTGATTTAATGGTTTAAGAAGGTGCCTAATAAATGATGAGTCTGAATATGTGCTTGGTGCATAAGTGACACCCTCTCACATCAATCTTTAGAGACACATATCAGAAGATAACCAACATGAGCACAGTTCACAGTAACCAGGCATCTGTGTATAAACAGTACCGAGACAATGCTCATAGCGAAGTTTACAAAACCAGAGACACCAGAACCAACCTGTCTGATAGGGTTTGGACACACATGCAAGCTTCTATATTTGCCTGAACCCAACCCTTTTAGTTTTGATGACTCCCAACAAGACCATTGATCCGTATCCCATTTCAGAGTAGAACCACACCAAACATTCAGCTGCAAATTAATAAAGTTTGTTAAGCCATCAGTTGCTCCACATCAAGCCTTAAGAATTTCTGAACTGGCGTTTATTGAAATGCAAATCACTGATCCTAATCCCACAGCCTTCATAACTATCATTTAAAAATTAATTGCACAGACCAAATCATCTCACTGCTTGAGTATCTGCCAGTTGAGAGTTCTTTGACTTCTGGTACTGATAAATTGCTCCAGTCCCTTCCTATAACATGTTCTGTGCTGACTGCAGACAATAAAGAGGAATTAACTGGTTTCAAGGGAATAAGTTTCCTTGTCTTACTGCATATGTTCACTCATAATATAAGGCATAGAGCAACAGAAAACCAACAGGTTGCACTGCCCATGACTTTTCCAATACAGGACTGCTCCTGTTCTGTAGGGTTATTACCGCCTGAGGCAGTTATGGGTTTCCCCAGTGCTTTAGCATGAAAGAAAGGAGGCTCAGGACAACTCCAATAAATTTCCCATTCCCTGTGTCACTGCAGAGGGCAGAAAACAACAATAGCACAATGTGTCATGGCCAGCCTCCCCCTCTGCTTCCAGTCTTTTCTTATACAAACCCCTCACCACAAACTGAGGATGAGAGACAGATTAAACTCTTCATCTAGGTTTGCACTGTTTGGAAAGGTCCTCAAAAGAAATGAGTCAATCCTGAGGCCTTTTACCTTTTTTTTTTCCTCTATGAGAAGAACAAAGGCAGTTTTATATAAGTTAGATTTGAACTCTGTTTATATATATCTTTTCCTAACTTAATCTGGCTGCTGACTGATCATTCTCCTAAATCTCAGATTGCTGTATAGTTGGAAACCTCTTTTTATGCCTTTGGGAAATGCCTTTCATCTTAACTCCTCTAGTTTTATTCCACTGAATGTTTCTCCTCTTGACTGGCAAACATCCTTGTAGCAGAGGAATGAAGGAAGTGTCATGTTTAGCTAAACGATGCCACTGCAGCACTAAAAACAACACAGCCCATTACAGAAGAGGCCAAAAGCCCCACAGGGAACCCTGAGACCAGGAGTCTGTAGTGTCCGTGTATTGATTGCTTTCTCCCAAGTTATTGAACAAAGAATATATTATATTATGACTCCAGCAAATAAGAATGTCCATTAATGTTCAGGGGCTCTGCATGGATTATGTTTTAGATCTCTTTAAACACTGGATATCTCTGAAAACACAGTACCTTTCTTGTTGTTTCGAAGAGAGCAATTTTTTTTTTTTTTTTATGTTTGTTTGGTTTGAGGATTTTTTGGGTATTTTTGTTGTGGTTTTTTTTTTTATAAACAGTAAAAGCTCTAATAAGACATATCATGCAGTGAATAATTATTCTGAACAAACATATCATCATAGTCTAATTATAATCCAAGTTGGACAGGCTTACATATTATATTATGCTTAACTTCATATATAAGTTGCTAGCTAAAAGCAAATAAAATATTATCACCCTTATCATTGCCATCCTTAGGAGTTTTGCTTATTGTTTACATCTAAAGGCTCTATTCACACATCACATTTCCACTGCAGCAAAGATACAATAGGGAACAATAGCCAGTCCTGCCTCAAATAGTTTAGATAATTAATTTAATGAGTAGCAGCCTGACAGGCAAATACAAGAAAATTACAAGATAACATTTATGAAAAAAGAATGTCGTTATAGCCTCCAAGTAAAGATTCAATTTGGTTTTCAGTAAAAGCTGCAATGAAATGTATTCATTTCCTTCATTAAAAGCATAATCAAACTTAAACCTAAATTTTAAAATGGGCTACTAATTTCCGGGGGTTTTTTAATTTCAGGTAGATAGTAAAGGCTGCTTAAATGAACCCACTTTTCAGCACATGGGAATTCAGGCAACTTACAAAATTAGATATTTTGAATTACTGATAATTTTTCAAAATTTAGGCCATACTTGTTAATGAAAATCAGATCACTTAATCTTAAAATGAAGATTTAACTATCTGGAAAGTTACAAGTGAGTCCACTAAAGAGTTTGAACGAGTTTAAAATTACTCCTTTGGGATATTTTATGGATAAGTCAATCTTTTTCCTGCCTTTCTCACAAATGGCTTTACCTTAACACTGGCCGTTTTGGGTGTATGTCAATTTAAAAGATGCTTGAGTGAGTTGTTGTGTCTCACAGCTTAATAAAACAATGGCAACTACAGCAGCAATGGTGAAACTTTAATCCAAGATGGTTTATTATGATTTTCTTCACTGGTGACCTCATTTATGCTAGAAACATTAATGAAAATATGCTTATCTTTTGCAGCTGCAGACAGTTCTGTTTAAACCTAGATTCCCTAAATGGAGTATTTTCCTCCCTGGTTTGAATGGGAAGCGAAGGGGTTGCCACCTCTCCATACTAACAAGTCACTGAAAGTCCAGAGTTTAACTCAGATTCCCTCCACAGTTCACTGCTCATTCCCATAGATCTCATCCAAATGTGAAGCTCCTTTTTCCTCAGCCTGGTTTGTGCAAGCCTAGGTCCCCACCTTCTTCTCTGCTCCTTCTTCTGCCCTGGAAAGGCTGTTCTTTTGGTCCCCGTTCCTGTGCTGTTCCTTTGGTCCCCCCACTGAGTGAAGCCAATCCCTAAAATTTAAGTCCTAGTGATGCAAGATGGACATTTGAGCAGTCGTTCTTGCAACATAGAATCATAAAACCATTAAGGTTGGAAAATACCTCTGAGATCATCAAGTACAAATGTTAACCTTGCACTGCCAGGTCCACCATGAAACCGTGTTCCTGAGCACCGTGAGGGACTTTGCCTTTATGCAATGTGTTTTCTCAGGAAAACAAAACAAAACAGAACTGTATGGACTTATGTGACTGAACAGGACATTTTCTACCACTAAACCAAAGAGTCAGCCACACACATCTTGGAAAGCTGTACAGGTCCTCTGCAAAAGTAGGTCAATATTTCTTTATTGACAGTAGCTGGCAGACTTGGATCCTTGTTTCTTATACAAAAAAAAAAGAAAAAAAAGGACTTCTCCTTGTGGGGCATCCCGTACTGCCTCCATATGTACCAAAAGAGCATCACACTTGATTCCAGTTTGGAAAAGGTGTCTCTGTCAGTGCTTTTTCGTGCTTTCAAGAGTCACTGCACTGGGCCTTAGCCAAGGTGCAGAAAAGGATATGACAAGGTTGCAGTGGCTTTTTGATTTTTCTTTCCTGGCCTGTTGGTCACTGGAGTGCTAATGGACACTGGTGTAAGCAAAAGGATGACAAATCTTAGGACCTCTTAGCACGACAGAATTGTGTCACCCGTACAGTCAACTTGTGGCTTGATATAAGACATTTAATCTCTCTGTAGTTAAACTCCATCTGTAAAATGGATGTTAGGACACTGCTACGGCAGGAGCTGTTGTGAGAGAGAAAGGGTATATAATTAATAGCTGACTAGAGGCTGGATGGCAAAATTCATCGGATGGTGGGTAGGTTCATAATGAATTTCTGACCTGGGGGACAAACATCAGTGGTACTTCATTACTTCAGTCCTGAGAAGAAGAAAAAATCCTGTATCATTAAGCAGCTGGGAAGGAAGTGTAAATTGGGAGGAAAGAGGGAGGTGAAGAATCATCATTTTAGTGCACTGAAGGGAACTGGCCACACTTCACGGGTAACGGAACTCAAGCATTAAAAGGTAGGTTAAAACAACAGTTTAATCTATTTTCTTTATCCTTCTTTTAGGATTCTTGATACTACCTGTAGTAAGATCTGTTTTACCTGTCTGCTTCTTTTGTCCTCCCCTTCTGCTCTGCATTTGCATTCAAAATTTCATGTGAGTTTCCTTCAGAAAGCTCATCTAGATGTCCCTAAAGGTCTTGGTTCAAAGAGTCTTGCATGTCCAGTCCTATCCAGTATTCTTCTTTCATAATTGTCTGCAGTTTAGAGCAACCCTCCTAATCAGATTGTTCATTTTCCTTCATAAAGGTCATTGTCAGCATTGCCATCCATGATACACTTGAATCATTTCTTGGTCCTGGGATTCACAGGTTGAGAAGGTTTTCTCTACTCTCTGATTCAGAACTAAAGGAATGATGTATCTAAGCACACCGAATGTTCTCTGTCATCTCATAAATGATAAACTTTAAAAAATAGAATGGCAACCTGTGTTAAAGTAATTGTTTAGCTACTACCCAATTGTTACAAGAGCATGGTAAAAAAAAAATTCTTCTCCATTTAAAAAACAATTAAATATGCCCCTCCAAAAAATCAACCACTGTTGTTTAATATGCAAAGCTATGTTAATTGCTGCAAGTAGCACAAGGCTAATCAAAACATTTATTTGAAATATGCAGTATTGAATACAGGTTATATTTACACCTCACATGGATGCTCTCTGTCTTGTATCCCTTCAGAAACTATGTAGGATGCTCAAATGTGTGAAGTGGGTGAAGTCAGATGAATACAAACATTGTCAACAAAGGTTCTGCTCTCTACAAATAGATCTATTAGATGCCAGAAAATCCTATGGGAAAAAAGAAAATCAAGTTTTCAGGTTAGCTGAACATAATATATACCTCACATAAAACAAAGTTTTTCAGCCCACAGTGTTGCATAAATTAGGTGCTTTCCTAAATTCTGGATTTTCCTTAGTAAAGTAGGTACAGATTGTACTTCAGAGTAGTACAATCCCAAGTGCTTGAGGAAGGTATAAACGTAGTCAGACACATGGGCAGAGCACTGAACCTATTTCCAAATAGTGACAATTTTCACACCTTAACCTTTTTCTTTTTTTTTAAACACATTTTTTGACTCTTTTGTAGATTTTTTGTCGCTCACAAACTGGACTTTGTATAGCAGAAATATAGATTTTCTGCTGTCTCTATATTCAAACCACAGTAATGGCTGATAACTTTCAGTTCAGAGGTGTCCAGATGATGTGGATGTGATCCCTTAGGACACATCACTGTTATTAGCCAGGTTGATCCAACACTGGCTCTTTACTCCAGCTTCGTGCTACTATTGGGAAAGTGGCCCAAGGGCACAGTTTCAGACGAGTTGTAAGTCCTGTGCCTTTCAAATCCAAATGGCTGAATTTGCATTTTCTCAGTCTGAAGGTGTAATCACCAACAAAACTTTGTATTCTTGTGAGGGAAGAGAAAAAGAA
>JAWMRA010000090.1:64667470-64677889 GCA_035584735.1 Pseudotriccus pelzelni | reverse complement strand
TTCTGTGGGCATGCTGGCTAACAGGTGCCAAAACTGTGCTAAGGACAAGTCTACCTATTTGACTTTATAGACATTTGTATTCCAGAGAGCAGGAATATTTTCTGGCACTGATTGGCTTAGAAGTACAAGCACAATCATTAAATCCTTTGGACTGTGTTGCACTTAATTTGGTCAAAAACCAAATGAAGAAGCAGGTCTTATTGTGTTTCACTCTGAGGAATATCTCTCTGGCTTTATCCTCAGATTAGCCTAAAGACTGTATTCACTCTCTTGGCTGACAGCTCCAGGTGATAGGAAAATTATCCTGCATGTGTCTCTTACATGCTTCTCTGTAAACAAAGCTTACAGTTTGAAAAGGAAGAGAATATATAGTCAAGAAATATAGGAAAAAGCAGTATGCAATTGTGGCTCTTTACAGATAAGATGTGTATCAAGGTTCCCTCATCCTGATTTTGTTCATGGGTAAAGCTACTTTACTTTTATAAATATTAAAAAAAATTGTTACATTAAGTAGATTATTCTTTGCATGAGACTATATTTTTAATTTTAATCTTGTAGGAGCAGAGAAAATTACCTATTACTGTGGTCCAACCCAGATGCAGATGAATAAATAGATAAGTGGGGAGAAAGAAATTGAAAATTATGGAATTTTTTTCTGTTGAATAATTTTAGTTTAGAAGGTAAGATACCATTTTTATTTTTTTTATCTTTCCTTAAATTTTTCAAATCTTTTTGTTGGTCTAGAGACCTTTTTCCTTAGGTTGGTGAAAGCTGTTCCAATAAAAATAAATTTCAAAGGAATATTAAAAAAATATAGATATTTTTTACATTGTCTTATCATAGGTGATACAGGATGACTGGTGTCATAGAAGCTCTACAAACCAACAAAACTTTTAGAGGAACTCTAGAAACACTGAGGAAGCTTTCAGCCCGATCTAACAGAAGATATCCCTGTCCATTGCAGTAGGGTTGGACTTCATGGTTTTTAAAGGTCCCTTCCAATCCAAATTGTTCTGTGATTCTACGATTCAAACCTGAGTGGAAGGACAATTTCACTGGTGATTCTTACACACAGTCCCAAAACCTCATTCTGCAAAGGATTTTAGCTGTAGACCCTCACAGATCAGTATATGTGAATCAGTATGAACCTATTCAAAAGTCCCAGTATCTATTTAAGTACTCAGTATTTATTTAAATAAACGGCTGTATTTCCAAAAACATAGGAAATTATTTCTAAAAAGGAGCCTCAGTATGTAGGAGCTGAGTTGCTTTGAAATCCAGCCATAAATCTACTGGAAAACAGTTAAAATCAAAGTGAGAATGATATTTGGAGCTACACTTTCAAAACAAGTGAATAATTTCTATTGATCACTCTGGAAAACAAAATCCATAGATGTCAGACATTCCCACATATCTTGAGAATCTAGGCAGCTGTCTTTTATGGTAAGGCACAAAATTTTTACTGCTGGTTTTGGTGGAATGCCAAGTTTGGAAGAAAGTTTGTACCTTTCTTACGTCCTTCCCCTCCCCTAAAAGATACAGAAAACCCACAGTGAGTCCATTTTAACTCATAATTGAAATCTTCCTCTCTCTAAACAGAAGCACCCCTTAAAATAAAATAAAATGCCACATAAAATGTAATTCCTACTACAATATAAAATGTGCTTTCACTCAGGCTCTCTGTAGCATTATCTCTAACTGCAGTGTAACTAAAAACTAATAACCTCATTTTTAATTAGCTGGGTTTGTGGCATTTTGCACCCATCTCACAGTTGTTTTTTCTGCAGCGTATATCATTATTAACTCCGGATGTCTTCAAGGATGTCTTAAATATACTTTGCTTGCTTTCTTCTTTTCTTCCTCCTGAAAAATGTTCTCAAAACCCTCATATTCATTAAAAAGAGGGGGAAAAAAAGCAACATTCTAACAGTGATCTTAAGCACAATATGAGTGATTTTGATTTTATGTAGCTATTCTCTTTGTTCTTCCATTATCAGAATTCTTTGGGGTTTTTGGTTTTGTTTTGTTTTTTTTTTTTTAAGTCAGTAGAATACAAATATATTTAAAAAATATTATAGTGTTTCAGTCTGACTGCCCTAAAAGTCATTAAGGTGTGGGTTTAAAAAAGAAAACCACAGATATTAACCATTAGTTCCTTTGATGTCGAAATAGTACTGAGTAATTACAAAGTATACATAATATATCATGGCTTTCAGTTCTTTTAGAGGTGTTAGTTATACTAAGGGCTGATATAAAAGGACACCATAGGACTGAATGTTCACTGCACACCAGTGGTGTAAACAGGAAACTCGGACTACAGCCCTTCGTTACAGGTGCCAGGGAAGATGAGACAAAAAATAAGCACATTTAAAGAAACGTTTAAGACATTTATAATATGACCTGAAGCATACCCAAAAAACAGATGGGTCACGTTACTAACCAATACTGAATCAATCAGAAAGTGATGCAGACTGTGGCCATACCGCCTCCAGCCATTAGCCCATCACCTCTCAGGACCTCCATGGAGCTGAGCAGGGCTCTGTAGGACACTCTGGGTGCAGGTTCAAGCCATGGTGGGCAGTCTCCTTTCAGGCTGGGATGATGTTGGATGTACAATGAAAGAATTACCTGCCCAGAGTTTTGGAATTAGTTGATCTGTAAAGGTCCCTTCCATCCTAGACCTTCCTATGACTCCAGCATTCTAAGATTAAGAAAGGCTCATGATCTGTGCATGCTGACTTGTGCCACAGGGACAACATAATTTTTTTTTGGGGGTCACTTTTAGATAATTTAAAGTATTTCTGGTCAAAATTATTCTTTCTTTTGGGAAAAAAAAAAAAGATGCACCTATTTTTAAATCCATGTCAGGAGGGCTGTTCACACCACTGGTTCTTTGTTATTGATCAGTTAAATTTCTTTGTGTCTTCAGCATGTATTGATCTGGATATAGAATCATTGAATTGTTTAGGTTAGAAAAGATCTCTAAGATCATTAAGTCCAACCACCAACCCAGCACTGCCAAGTTCAGCACTTACCATGTTTCCAAGTGCCACATTTATAAGCCTTTTAAATTCCTCGAGTGCTGGGGACTTCAACACTGCCCCAAGCAGACTCTGCCATGCCTTGACAACCCTTATAGTGGATAAATTTCTCGTGTTATCCAATCTAAACATCCCCTGACACAATTTGAGATCATTTCTTCTTGTCTTGTCCCTTGTTCCCTGGGAGCAGAGCCTGACCTCCACTTTGCTCCATTCCCCTGTCAGGAAGTTGTAGAGAGCCAGGAGGTCCCCCTTGAGCCTCCTTTTCTCCAGGTTGAGCCTCCTCAGCTTCCTCAGCGGCTCCTCATCAGACCTGTGCTCCAGTCCCTTCCTCAACTCCCTTACCCTTCTTTGTCTTGTAAAAAAACTCAAGCAAATATGCTGCTTTGAATTCTGCTGCTTTTTCTTTCTTAATTCTCACTGATTGTCTCCTTTTTCTGTCTCTATGTTCTTTTGTTCAGCGGTTTGGTTTTTTTTTGTTTTGTTTTGTTTTCTGTTTTTATTTTGTTTTGGTTTTTTTGTAATATGGATTTATAATCCTGTTTTTAGAGTGTCCTTGAATAGATTTCTATAATTAGCAATTATAAATAGAGATATAGTCTTGGGTTATGTAGTTTACTTTTATTGACTGCAAGAGAAGGTTTGAGTTCATCTTTCCCTTATCTGATTATATTTACCAGAACTGTGGGAATTTGCTGTGCTATAAAAATGGACCTTGCTTCTAGCTGGCATACCCAAGAACATTTAAATAAAAATAGCAATGAAAACCCAACCAAAAATTATTTATGTCAGTTAGATACCAATGAAATCTAAGGCTTTCAGGGGTAGACAGGATCGATTGTTAAAGTTTTTCTCCCTCTCTATTTTTTTTTTTTTTAATATGACAGAATGACACACTCTTCACTCAGCCACTCAAGCTGAAGAATGACTCAAGAACCCTGTGAAGGTCAAATGCATTTTCACCCAACTGATGCTCTTTTAAAACTGACTTAACCCTCCTTGTGCATTTCTGCACAGCATGGAAGTCAGCTTTGCAGCTCCAAATCAGAGGAAAGTGCGGTGAGACCTTCCTTTCATAAAGCTCTTTTGTATTAAGCAGAACAAATTCCCTATAAGCAGAACTGTAATTTGCGCATTGGAATGCTTTCTGCCTGTAATGATCTCTCCGACACAAAGCACTGTCATTTCACAGATGGCCCCACAGTGCTCCCCAAAGCTGTGCAAAAGTATACAGACACAAACTGAGAAGGAAACTAATACAGGCCCTGATCCTGCAATGGACATCTAGGGTACAATGAGGACAGCACTATCAAATTGGAGAGATAATGCTTTGCTCACAGTATGCCAGAGCAGACATGACAATGTGAGTGGGAAGGAAAAGGAAGTTTGAATCCATTGTGGGTCAGCAGAGAAATGTGTAATCTAAATATCTAAATAGATTTCAGTATATGCATTTAAACCACAGAACGCTTATTTGCAGAATAAAAAAAATAAAATAACAAGACCAGGCACAGTATATTCAGACCTCAGAAGTCCCCAAATCCTCTGAGATGCTTCCTCACCTTGTATTTCCTGAATTCCCCATGCTTTTGGAAGAAAACAGAGATAAAAGCCACAACCAGCTGCCACGTCTCTGCACTGCTGACCTCCAGTTTCCTGAGCAGGGGAATCGAGATGCCAAGGGCACCAGTGGCCCTAGTGGGCCTCATGCTAAAAGAAATCTGACTGGAAGAGAGATGCTGCTCTTTCCGGATCTCCTGCACATCTCATCATGCTCCATGATTTCAGGTTGCAGAATCTCCTCATAATCACTCAGCACCTTGAAGAAATAGCTGGAAATTCTCAAACATCTGGTGACAGCCATCATGACAGGACTGTAGGATTAAGAGGACTCATGGCAGAACATTTTCTCTAACTCCCAGTTCTATGGAACGCAAGATTTTCTAGTCTGTTAAGAGAGTAGTCAGTTCCGAGCATTGTCTCTCATAGAAAAAAAACCTTCCTGCAAGCTAGGACAGTGTAAAAAAGAGAAAAAAAACAGACTTATGTTGAAATTCATGGTTGATCCGGACACTTACATTATAGTTATGACGATTCCCTTTGCAATAAGGAAAGATACCTGTGAAGAGGATGCAGAAGGAGAAAGAGACAAGAAATTAAAATAAAACATAGAGAAACCAAAACCAGTCAAAAAGAATAGACAAAGAATTAAATTTGTAAAAGCATGTATTTCATTCGACTACATGGTCCTGTGCTAGAATCCACCACACCAAATGTGTGATCTGCAAAGGAACTGGAATTTCTACACTGCACATTGTATGTGACATTAAATCTGAGGGGTTTCAGATCACATTTTATGATTGATTCAGTTCCATCATGATTTTCTTGTACATGAGCCATTTGTTTCCACACAGTTTCTCAGCTTTAAAAAGCTCGGGGTCATCCCAAATAAGTTTGGAAATTTAATTACAGGGCCAAATTAACAGGTTTAGTGACTACTGTTATACTGAGTAGAGACACAGAGACACCTTCTATAGATAATTCAATCCTTTGAAGACCCTACTTATTGAATATTCTTCAGTAAGATGTTAATATTTTGTGGACTATGTCTATTTCCGCTGGTATTATCTAAGCTCACCAAATTCAGACACAGTGGCCCTAATTTCTATAATATTGAACAACCTCTCTCTCCTATATCTCTTCCTTTAGAAAATAAAGGCCACTCAAACCTTTCCACACTGCCCAGCAGCCAAAACATGTCATGCTCACTGCCCTCATTTCTCTCAGAATGTTCATCCTTCTCATGGTTTCTCTCCATGGTATCTCTAGGCATGAGAAAATATTATTCCTTTGAATTCACTGTTCCTGGTGATTAAATAACCTTCCTCTTCTCTTCCTCTTCACCATTTCACTAATCTTTACCTCTGGATGTAGATCCCTCCACCCTTCAGCCCATAGATTTTAGTTTGCATCTTCATATTAAAACAAACACAGCTTAGCAGAAAATGAATGACACTAATTTTGAAATCCAGAAAATGTTATCAGGAGTACACACCACCAAAACTTAATGGGCAATTAGTGTGCAACACCTGCACCTAATCAGGCATGCTTCAACCAGCACCAGCAGTGCCATAAACAGTAACTGCCAGTGGGGAGATCTGAGCAAGTCTTGATGAGAAGTATAATTGTACTGAGGAGAAGGTAAGAAGAAAAGAATTTTCTTTTTTGTCATTTTCAACTTGATCATCGTCACCACCTGCTGCCCTGCAGAAGGTGCCCAGAGGAGGAGGCTTGTATAGGTAGCTCATCACTTTCCACCTGGACATGGGGGAGAGAGTTCATTTTCTCTCTTTTTTCCTCCTCTCTGTTTCATTCCCCTGAATGAAGTCTGAATTTTATCTGTGTTGTCACCTAAGGCCCCTTATAATAACCTATGTGCATATAAACCTACTTGAACTTTCACTGTCAGCAAAGGATGGTGTCAAAGGCAGGGCCAAGTAGAGAGCAGGAAGGAGAGAAGTGCAGCTGGATCTCTCTGCAGACCATTTCATGTCCTTGGCTTGACTTGGATCATTAAAGTTATGCCAGAGTCAGGCATCTACCAGGGAAATAGGAGTCTTAAAACAAACAGTTTATCCAAAAATGAGAAACTTCCCTTCTCCCTTCTTCCTCACAATCTGAATCAGTAATGTGAACATCAGGGGGCCATCACATCTCTGGTCAAATTGTTTTGCTGATGATACTTTCTCAGCCTTTTATGTTCTTAAACTCTTAGTCACCTCTTGGAAGGAGCATTTTAGAGGCATTAAGTTGGAAGTCCAGGTGTAATTGTATCTCTAGAAGGTATAAAGCATGCCACTGACAAGTATTTCAAAACTACACCAGGGACATATATAAAGGCAGGGCACCTTTAATGTGGAACCTGTTTAGAGGTAGGAGTGGGGAAGACAAACCCCTCTAAGACTCATTTCAAATATTACAAGCAGACATGTTTTTCCACTATGAAATGTTGATATCTGGAATTCATTTCCATGAGAATGTGTTAATTATGATAAAATTTCATTTTGATAAAAAACTGAAGCAAGAAAGTGAAATCAAATGGAAACTCTTTCTACCTTGGAGGGTTTTGCTTGTTGGTTTGTTTGTTTATTTTAATAAATTATTAATTTAGAATAAGTTTGCTATATTTAAACATAATATTAAGAGACAGATATAAATAGATTACAAATAAAATATTTCATTGACTACAATGTTCCCACCCCCCCCAAATTATAAATATAAAAAGAATTTCAGAACAAAATCTGACTTCAGAGTATTTCTTATTCCATTGTCTGTTTCTGCGAATATGAATTACAGTTATTATTTGTTTCAAAACAGCACAGAACAAGCACACCAGAGGTAAGAATATTCTTGGCTTTTTAAATATGCAGGGAAAGAGGAATGCCCGCTGCCTCAGAGGACTTATAGCCAAAGCAGTCAGAAATGCAAAGGGAAACATTATGTTTGGGCAGGCAGAACAGTTCAACCAGTCCACAGAACATCGGAGAGCAGCAAATAGTCAAAATCAGACCCCAGACAGCACTATCTTTCTTTTTGAAGTGATGGCCATCACTCAGGTATCTAACTGTGCTGATGCACAGCCTGATATAGGGCTGTGATTTGCACAGGGGTAGCACAACTCTGCTTTAACACCAGAGCAAGTCTTCCTCACAATCAGTGCATGATCCCATGGGTATAAATGCCAGCCATTTCAGGGTTTTAAAAATGTCTCTCACCTCAGCCAGCTGTTGCCTCCATTCAGGTGTAGTATGATAACTGCTAACAGGATCTCTTCTAGGCTGATACAGCGCAAAGTTAACAGCCAACTTAAAACACCATCATTCTTGGCAATCTTAAACCACTCAGCAAAGCAGCACTTTGATAGCACTTCTTCAACTATATCTCATACTGACACTGGAAAACAGTGGCTGAAATGAGGACAGCCCCTATCATGACAAGACCAGAGTTTTTATTTTCTACTTTTCTCTCAAAGGTGTTGCGAGGAATGAGGAAATGATAGATGCAAACAATATTCAGGTAAACATATTTTATATTTACAGTTCCAGAAAGGCCTTTGAAGGGAAGGGAAAGTGTGCTTTACAGGGGCTCAATCTTATGTGATACAATTTACCCAGAGGAAAAGTGTTCAGCTGAAAAAAAGAAATTCTAGATTTGTAGAACAAGGCTCATACCTATGTCTTAAAACCCTTTACAAATATGTATGAGACTGGTTTTGCTTACTAATGTGCAGAGGAGACTGAAGTCTGATGTTATTTTAGGACCTAATTTAACCTACAGTTAAATTTTAGCTCCACGACTAGAAGGATGGGCAACTAATAACGGAGAAAAATTCCAGGGTTTCCTATGGATCAAAGGAGTCTTCAGACTGTAAAGTTACTGGGCCAAAACAAGGCTTTCATCCCTTTTGAAGGACACACCTTGTTCAGTTGCTTAATTCCTGAAGAACAGTGTGCCAGAAAAACCCAATACCCCTTTTCTCTCTAGGAGCAGGCAGCATCTATGCTCCACTCTTTCCCCACCATTTCTGTTGCATTAAGCACCATGCATAACTAAATCTCCCTCTCGGAGCATCAGAGGGATTTGCTTATGGAGTGTCACCTCAAATCTGTGACTATCTTATGTTCTAGATGATATGCTGGGCATTACACATGCTTATCTGCTTCTTCATGGATATTGGTAAGTGAAAATACTAGAAGGCAGAAGGAGGCTGTGAAAGCAGCAAGATAGCCTACTCTGGCTTCTGCTCAGCTCACTATCAGCTAAAGTATGGGGTGTACAGAATACAGACTTTCCTGAAGCTCCACATGCAGGACCTTCTTTTGGCCCAGGACAGTTTTAGGAAGGTTATTTAGTTATTTCATTTTGTACTTTTGGGAGTTTTTTTAGATCCATGGATTCACACTGAAGTTTTCAATGAAAGGTACAATTAACAATGTATATATATTTATATATATATGTATATGCATATGTATGACCCTGAGATTAGTTCAGTTGATTAGAGAACGGTGCTACTAAAGCCAAGGTCATGGTTTTGATCTCTGTACAGGCCATTCACTCGAGTTGGACTCAATGACCCTTGTGGACCTCTTCCAACTCAGAATATCCTGTGATTCTGTGGCTGACAATCATCACACTGAATACTTAACTGCCTGCACTTAGCAAGTGCTCCCTTCCTTACACTAATTATGGGATATTTAAGAGTTTAGATATAGCTATTGAAGAGTTCAAGAGTTGTCTGCATGTCAGGTCTGTGTCATGTGAGTAGTTGTGGAGTGATGGTGGTAAGATTTGCTGGTCAGCCTGACTCCACAGCTGGGAGTGAGCCCAAATTTCCTGCTTCTGGATGCTGAAAGCTTACTGCATTCCCAGCCGTTAATGGGAAAAGAAACCTTGGGCTGGGGAAGTAAAACTATTACTTCATGCAATACTATGAGAGAAGATAAGCCTGCCGTGAATTAGTTTATCAAGGAATTCTCTTAAGAACAGGCAGTCTCAGGAGATTTCTGGTAAATTCTGTTTTAAACTGTGTCTAAAATACTGCAAGAAAAGAAAACGTCATCTTTCCACGCAACTGTTTTTACACTTATTCTTACCCCAGTCAGTGCTGGGGATTGCAGATGAAAGTGGAAGTAGTAAGTGTATCAGAAATACATTACAGAACAGCAATGAGGTTTTATCAGCATGAATTTGGAGGAGCTGGAGTGCTTAGGATGCAGCAGAGCTGTGGGGATAGGACAACATGTGTTTCTGTTCCAGTGACATTAAAGCTAGGATCTCTGAACAAAAACCCATGTGGTGAATTGAACTCTGTGTACAAATGATTTTCATTACACCAAAAAACGCTGAACTCACTAGTTTAGCCTTTAGGAAATCTGGGTTTAAAGACTCGTGGTTTCAGACTAGATCACAAGAGCTACATCCATATTACTTGGTTTAAGAAGACTAGGAATATTTTCTACACAGTGAAATTTATTCAATTACTGCATTAAATTGTTAGGAAGTTCTCTGGCCTGTTTGAGACAGAGAGGTTAATCTCACCCCATGTACATTGATTAGCCAAAAGCTAGCAAAGGAGTGCCAGAGCCAGACTTCTGGGGCTATATCAAATTACTCAGGCCCTATTTTTATTTACTTATTTGTTAACTTTTCATGTCATTTATGATCTTGTCTCTGAAAGCTCTGATTTTACCTTTTCTCTTTTCTGAACCCTTTCTAGCCTCGTTCCAAGGTTATTACGGAGCTTATCTTCTTCCATGACTTCTCTGGCATCTTGTCTTTCTTTTTTTTTTTTTTTTTTTTTTTTTTAATTGTTGTCTTT
>JAWMRA010000090.1:64619732-64641321 GCA_035584735.1 Pseudotriccus pelzelni | reverse complement strand
CTTCCTTCCTTCCTTCCTTCCTTCCTTCCTTCCTTCCTCCCTCCCTCCCTCCCTCCCTCCCTCCCTCCCTCCCTCCCTTCCTTTTCTGTCCTTTTGTTGCACTCAGAATCTCTCCCCCCTCTGCTCATTGCTCATCCATGCACAGGCACATGTGCCTCTTCCACATGAATTATCTTCAAAGCTTCGTCTGACTTCTTGTCCAGGAGACTGAAGCTGTGAAAATGATTGGCACCAAAGATTATTTAAAGACTCGTTTGATTTTGCTCAGAACTGGACCAGGAGTGCTCGAATGTGTCCATGTTACATCTTTGCTATGGAAGAAGCATAAAAGCCTGAAGGCAATAAGGGAAAGTTGTGCTATGGCTGCATACACACTTCAGAGCAGATAGCAAGCACTTACCAATCACCTGTGCTGAGGTTCATGTAAGTAAATGTAACTATTAGAGCACTGACATCTGCTTGTAGGCTGCCTTTATATATGGAGGACAGAAAGGGGCATTTCTATATGAGAATCATGTCGTCAAATGACAGGTGTGTAGAACAGTGTCCCCAAAATCCGTATTTCTGTCTGCTGATTATAAGGACTGCAAGACTCCTATCTTAGATACACAGAACAAGTGCAGATGAATTGAATCTTACCCTTTAATTTTGATTATCTTGCTGCTGCTGTGCTGCATTATTGGGTTATTTTTTCACTGACAATATATTACAGCCTTCTTTGCCATGAGTGAGAAATGATCAATGCATGACAGTCTCCTCTAAAGATAATCTTAAAGATGAAAAAAAATCTTGCAGTGCAATTTCCTCATAATAAGAGGTGCCATTTGCTAGGCTGTTACTTCTTATCCATTTGCATATATAACAATATACCCTGTCAATAATACCTTTCCTGTAAGGTATTTCCGGAAAGAATAAGTCACAAAGTGGTGGAGGAAGCGACTTTAGACAGGTTATCATTACCTGAATAAAAATAATGTTTATTTTCAAAGTTGATATTAGGTAGTCATGACGCTTTATTCTGACATTCGATTCATTCTGGTTAGGTTTTGTTCAGCAAACACTCAAAGAATAGATGTCTGACTGAAGTTTTCTCCATTCACATCTGAACTCTTGACTGCTTGGAGGAGGTAAAAGGAACTACAGTCCCAGATCAAATGTTACAGCAGCAATACTCTGAAACACATATTTTCCTCTTAAATATTTTTTTCTATCCAAATTCAGAAAAACATGATACTTTCCTCTTTTCATCACCAGGCTGTGTTCTTTGTTCATTATTTTGTCACTAATTTGTGAAGTTGAACAGCAACTAATGTTTGCAATCATTGGCTATGTGGTGTGAAAAAAGCTGCTGGAGAGGTCAAAATCCAAGCAAAGATTGTCTTAGAGAAAATAGTGTTTAGTTTCTACACTTGCTATTTCCTGTTTACAGCATCCATCGTTACAGAGACTAGTCTGCTGTCACTAACTGATCCAACTGTAATAATTTTCTGTCTTCTCATTCAAATTTTGGAAAATTGACCAAAAAGTCCATTTTGGTTTTCCAAACAACATTTCCTGTTTTGAAAAAAGATCTTTTGACATGTCTTCTGACTCTAGAAGGAGCTGACTTACATCTCCTAAACCACATCTCAATTATCTTTAATATTTCTCAGGAGAGTAGAGCAGAAAAGACAACTTGAAGACCCTGTTATGGACATTTAGATTAAGCAGTCATCCAGGGGAATGTAGAAGGATGGACATAGTCTACTGTGTTTCAACCATCAGAGTTACTCAAATGTTACTCAGAAGCACAACTTTGAAACACATGCCATAAATCACAGCCCTGTGGTCTCAGAGAGGCTGAAAGTACAAATATGGATCTCCAGAATGTCATAATCACACAGAACCCCTAAACATAGAACAACCCATGAGACTGCCATGCAAAGACTACCTCAAACTGAATAATATCTTCTTAAATAGCCCTAGCGTGTGCAGTTTGAACTTGTGAGGGAGAAATAGAAGTGAGAGGAATGGAGAGTTCAATGTGAAAATTTTGGTGCTGCGTGATGCCTAAGTTTTAGTGAAAAAGTGCAACAGGGATGTGACACTAAAGACTTTATTTCTTCAGAAAACACAATCGGAATCAAATTAGACATGCACATTTCACTGGGAATAGCTCACAAATAATTCTCCATGGCCATATGCACTTCATTCAGTCCAGAGTTAATTTTGCATTTTGTTATCCTCAAAGGATAGTTTAACTTTAGCTCTTTTCTAAGGATGTAATGAATAGCTAAGAGGGTAGTTGTGTGTGTGTGAATGTGAAAAAGAAAATACTTGTTTCTTTTTAAAAGGAGGAAAAATGAAAATGAGATTGGTCTTGTCCCTGCTTCTCTTGAGGAGACTATAGGTTAAGAATTTCTTGATTTAAATCAATTTACTGTAAGTTCTGGATTAAACATACTCATATACCTAAAAATCAATTCCATATGTTCAAAAAGCAAATTTTCAACATGTAGAAATCACAGTTTCCCTCGAACAACTAATTTCTTTCCACCAGCTGAAGTGTTTCCACACTTCACTTCTACTAAAGATATCACAGTAAAACCTGAATTTGCCACAAATAGGAAAATGACAGAAAGTTTTGTAAACCAAGGCCATATATTTGAAATGAAATGTACTAGTTTACCTTATTATGGGAGTCTCTATTGTTACAGCGAAAGATGACAATATCATACAGGAATAACTGCATGGTCTTGAGGACAGGAGGAACTGAAATCAAATTAATTTAACAGAGTGAATTGCCAGACTATTCTCTCCGAGAAGGATATTAAGAATTTTTGCTTTTAGAATCAGGACTGATAGGGATGAAGATAATAATTTTGGGTGCATCTGTATTTCATCAGTTATTATTATTAGTTTAATGTGGATAGTTCTGAGAATCGGGTGACATGGGGAAGAACGAATGTCATTTGTACAATGTACTCCTGTGATTCCATAAGAAATACCAGGAATAATTACGAGAACAAAATCAAACAGCAGAAAGCACAAAGGAGGACTGTTACAGAGACCAGGGAATGGAGAATCCTTTGAGCAACTGGAGATGAAAGCAGCTCTGTGTTTTCAGCCTGGCAAAATAAAAGGTGACAAAATACGACTGCAGCAAATAAACATTTTGGGAGGGTAAACAGCAGAAAGCAAGAGAGGTTACTTAGAGAGATATACCAGTAGAGGAGAAAATAGGTATGCAATGGCTGGAGCGCAAATAAGCTATGGTTTTAAAAGACATTTTCTAAGAACAAAAGAATGAGCACCTGGAACTGAATTGGGAATATAGTCACAGGAGCAAAACAGAGGTAAAATGGTTGAGTTTTCAGTGTAGCCCATGTGTCACATTTGCCCACGAGAAGTAAGTCTGGACTCTGTGTCTCAGGAGGTACCTTACTGCCAACATCCCGAGGCCCATGGCTTTTGAAGCTTTGAGGTTTTAATAATTCAATTTTAGAAGCAGAGATGTGAGCAATATATGATCAGACCACAGACAACTGCATAGAAGTTACAAGGAACATGAAGGATGACACCTACATGAGTGAGCAAAAGTCATCAGTAAGTGTGTGGTCCTGGAATAAACCAGCTGACTGAAACAATGAAAGAATGCAGTTGAAATGAGAGGATACCTCCAAAATCAGGAAATACCCCATAGATCTGGAAGTCTTTCAGAAAATATTGCATATTACACACATGTCATTGAGAACTGAAAATAACTTTGAATTTAATTTGCAAAAAATGAATAACATAATTTTTATTTTAATTACCTTTTCCTTTTTCATACTGAAGGAAAGATGTAAGGACATAAGCATAAGAAGTCAGTCTATTTGGTTTCATTCTAATCACTACTACAGGCTATGAAAAATCCAGGACCACCTTTTAGATGTGAATGCAATTTTTATGGATTACTTTTAAAATGAAAGAAAATAATCCCTAAACTGAACGAGAAAAGGATTTCCTGAAAGTCTGTATAGATTTTAACAAAAAAAAAAAAAAAAAAAAAAGAAAAAGAAAAACAAACCCACACTGAATAAATAACTAGGTCTCACTTCAGTTTTGTCAGCTTTTGTGAAAACTGTTCTTTGGTTTCTGTGTAATATTTGATGCTGTGCAGAAGTTTCACGTTTAGCACCTTGTTACTTCTCTGCTGTTATCCTGCTGGCAAAAACTGGCTTTTTTTTTCATACGGTAACTACTCATGGGACATTGGGCTAAAAAATGAAACTAAAACTCTTTAAAAACCTGATGCATGTACTGAGCAACACTTGATTGAGAAAAAGATGCAGATGAAATTTGGTTTCCAAATTTTCAGCTTTTTAAAATAACCATCAAACAGTGCTGATCCCTAAAGGTTTTTGTTTTTCAAGCATGAAAATTCAGTTTATGAGCAAAACATTTTGTAGGGTTCCAGTCACAGCTCACTGGTTGTTGTTCTTCATTTGTCTTCACCACTGGAAGTAACTGTCTGAAAAAGCCCTGTACTCTGTCGACTTCAGAAACGTGTGAGCTTGAACATCACTGGAGTGTCTTAGCTCACCACCTGTGATCTTTTCCTCTGGAGAGGACCTTTTGATTCCAAGGCTGTTCAGCATATGTGGAAAGTAACACTGAACAAATTCTGTGAAAGCAGCTGTTTCATGGAGAAGATTTTTTTTTCCTATGTGTTACAAACCCAGTAATCCAAAAACCTCTTACAGGTTCCTAACCTCTCTGGAGTTAATGCACTGCGCTTGAAAGATGTTTCATGTGTGCTATGTGTCTGTGTGTGTTTAACACATGCTTTTAAATTTTTCAGGGAGATCTAAGTGGAACAGAATCATGGAATGGTTTGGGTTGGAAGAGACCTTAAAAGTGACCCAGTTCCAACTCCCCTGCCATGGGAAGGGACATCTTCCACTGAACCAGGTTGTTCAAAGCCTGATCCAGTCTGACTTTGAACAATTTCCAGGATGGGGAAAAGACATGTCTCAGACAAGATACAAAACCAGATTTCTTTTTTGGTTTAACTATGTTCTCTATTTGGCTTTCATAGTTATTTTAAAGAATCAACCCAGCTCCCTGCTCAGTGAATTCTGTTTCACTTATGCATATTCCTTACCCATGGCAGGGGAGTTGGAACTAGGTGATGCTTAAGGGCAGTTCCAGCCCAAACCATTCTGTGACTCTGTGATTCAAAGTGAATGAACCAATAATAGACACCGTTCTTGTTTATAGGATAACAGCCTTCTACTAAGTAAGGCTCTTCACCACATTTTGTCTCCTAAAGATATGTCATGTGGTGGACTAAGCTCCTTTTTATCCTGTGAAATCTTTCCACAGAGACTTTGAGGACATATCCATCTGGGGAACTTTGAGGGAATATCCACTGAATGTGGAGAAACCCTAACAGAAGGATGTGCTGAACTTGAATCTCCTCCCAGCCCTCTCTGGGTGACACGCCGAAGCCTGTTTGCATGCAAATGCAAAAGGCACAGATACCAGGGAAGTCTATCCTGTTCAGGGGAGATCACAGCTAAGAACCAGACAGATAAATGACTAGCCAACATCTATACTTCTGAAGAGTGATTCAATCAAAGAGTCTCAAAATGTTTTTGATGGAAAGCAGACAGTGGTGAGGAGAACACCTTTCTGAGCTGGGCTTAGTGTTTGATGCAAGCATGCAGAGGGAGAAATGGATTTTGAGAGATAACATGGGAATAACTGAGCATTATTTCCTAATTGTGATGTGTTCAGGTAAGGAAAAAAAAAGAAAGAGTGATAAGAGATGGCGGCATTCCTCTAAATGACTTTAGCCAGTCTGACTGCATAATAAAGAGTTTAGAAAAACTAGGATGTGAACAAAGAGCCTGGCCCCTATGTTTGTCTTTATCTTGTTCCTCCAAAGGGCAAGTATCCCCTGTTCAGAGCAGAGCAAAAATAGTGAGACAAAAAAATGACACAGAGAATGCAAGCTTGTTTACTAAGGAGTACAACTTCTTCCCAGTTTTGCTATCATGGGAAAATATTTTTGTTCAATTGGGAAAAGAAAGTAACAAACTTCCATCCCATTTTGTCTTTGTTTAGAAATACAGATTCTCCAAGAACGATGCCTTTTATCTCACGTTAAGGGAAACATTCCTTTTTTTTCTTTCTTTTTGAACCAGATCTGAATATTAATAGCATAATATTGGTCTGATAGTTTCTCATCATCTTCTGTTTGATGCTCTGCTACAAGACCATAAAACTCTAGCAACAGAAGACAAATGTCCCTCATGTACCACTGTCTGAAATCAAAGTGTTCTCTACCGTGTGTCTGTGCTCTTTGCACTGGTGCTTCTGTTTTCAACTAATTTCCAAGGCTAACAATCTCTTCTCTGCCTCCAGAAATTAATGCTGTTGCAGATGTGCTGGTACAGTTTTGCACAGAGACAGGAAGCCACTTAATGAATGAGTGCACCATGTAGAAAGAGAAAGAGTAACTTCCAGCTGTGGCAAGTTCAGCAGGACGCCTGCTGGCTTTGCTGGCAGGAGGCCCTGCTTCAGCAGAGGGTCTATTATGTCCATACCGTGAACATCAACCTCCTGAGGATGAGGAGGTTCTGTTTTGAGAGCTAGCCTTGGCCTCAGTTCTTTCACACTGCCTTCTTAATTAATATCGGACACTTCAGTCAGTTAAATGCCCTAGCCTTTTCTTAGTTGTCCTTCAGCAGTGAAGAAAAACCACTAATTTCAGCTTTCTGAAGGATGGGTGTGGACAGTTCTGGACAAATATTTTCTCTCTTTAAAACCACATGGGTTCATCAGTTTTTGTCTCCCACCTGAACATTTTGTCAGCCAGTAAAACCTTCAATTGGAACATGAAACAAGTCCAAAATGGACTCAAACTTATGCATTCTAAATCTGCTGTTCAAAAGGGCTGATCCCCTGGAAAAACATAACTCTACCATCTTAACATGTGTTAAGGAACTGTATGTTAGGTTCCAGTTTCAGAAAATCTTAGCTAAGAGGATTAACTAGAGTAGGAAAGGTTAAATCTGCTTTAATTTCTGGCAACAACTGTGATGAATTCATTAGTAAAGAAAATGCAGTAACTGAGCTCTGCAGAAAAGCTATTTTTCCAGAGCTCTTAGTAGGGAGAAAAAAAAAAAAAGAAGATTCTATCAAAACCATTTTTTGTTTAGAAAAACTGAAATGAAATATTTCTTTTTCAGTTTAGTTTAGCTATGGTAAATAGTGCTGTTTTATGAAAGTATCTGCAAGCTTTTGGTTCAGGCAGGCTCTTAAAATAATAATAAAAACAAAAGTAATCATATTATTTGTCATTATTGTGATTTTTCTGATCGAAACTCTAGTTTTGCGATCCATGATATCAAGTGGCTTAGGTTTCTGGAGGAATGTATATAAAGTAAATATTCTTTCTGTGGTGCATGATTTTGTATTTACAACTCACTCCTCTATAGTACCAAAAAACATGGCTCTGTACAAATATTGGAAGATCTGAGTGGAGTCATCAGTCACTTGATGCAGAAAAGGATTTTTCTCTTTTAATTCACTAGTAAAATATCCATTCTGTTTTATTTTTCCCCCTTTAGTATCATAATGTAAATTGTAAAGACCAATTAATATAGTCTTTCATTGGACTGTTTTGCTATATGAATGAGCGTGATGGGAAGAACACTAACTAGTAATGAGATCTAAATGGAAAAGGGACAAGTTTTGATGAGTTTCAGAAATCTTAGAAATGATTCTTCACAGTGAAGTTTATTGTGCTATGCAATAGCTCTCTAAAGCAGGAAATACTTTTCTTCAAACAGTTTGTACTACAACCTGCATAACCAGTGCTGCCCGTGTTCAGTTCTGGGATTGCCTTTGTTCAGCATTAGTGCACAGATCTGTCATGGCAGGCAGGCAATATTTATGAACTTGGAAGCCAGAGCCAGATTTTCCTGGTTTTATGCTGGATGGCAAATGTACTATATAACTCAAGTTGGCTGGAAACTTCTGTAAAAGTTTGCAGTCAAAATTAGTAAATATTTCCAGTTATGTTAGGTCTTTTGCAGAAATACATTTTTGTTGGAAAAAAAGGCTCATATCTTGGCTTTCCTCCCTATCCTCATCATTTTCTTCTTTAAATATGAAGCAAGCAAAAGGAAAAAGAGAAATAAAGATACAGAAGCGGAAAATGTTATTCTGATTTTAGAAAATAGAGTAAAATCAGTCAAAAGTATAAAAAATGGTCATGTTAAAGAGCCATTAAAATATTTCACATAAAATGCTCACCAGTTGCAGCATTCTGGTAAAGATGTGTTTCTACATCTATTGCAGCTTAAATGAGCATGGTGATGTGATGTCCCATGTTTTCTCCTAGAGAGACAACTTTAATGTCTGTAACTTCTGAAACAATCCCCAGCTTTGTGGTTCTTTTAACAAATCATCACTTTGAATTCCTTTTTCAACTTTCTGTGGTTTTTTGGGGTTTTTTTTTGCATTAACTCAGACGAACACTATCTGTGTAAGCTATAGAAGACATAAGGAACACAAATTATTAGAAAAAAAAAATCTGGATATCAAAACAGAAGTTCCATTTACTAGGAGAGTCAGAAAGAAACTGTTATCCCAATAAAACGTTCTATTCTGAACAATGACTGATGACATTTTGCTGGTGGATGGTCACTTATCTTTAAGAAAAAAAAGAAGCAATGAACATAGTCCTTCTTAGGCTTTTACATTAGTGCCTTTTACTTTATGTTGTAGTTTAGTCTCTGTAAAATCCAAAGTCTGAGACTATCTTACTGGGAGAAAGAATCCCCAGTTACCCTTAAAAGACCATCACTTACGTGTTTATCACACAAAAATTTGTAGTAATAATACATGTTTTAGACTCTAAGGACAATTGCTCTCACAGATCCTCCTACTGAAAAATTGGATGTACATTAACTTCTCTTGCTCCCTCTCAGTCTGTTTTCTGCATCCTTAAATTTAATTTTGCTCATAAACAGACACATTTGTATATACATATTCTACCCTTCACCCTTTGACTCTGTTGCACATTCTACATATTTTCTTTCCCTTTTCTTTTTTTAAAGGATGACTTTTTTTTTTTTGTCTGGATTCCAGCTACTTGCCAATTTATGTTTAATAGACTAGCAAGTTTTCTTCTTTAGTGGCATAAGTAGTTCTTTTCCAGAAGGAAAAGAATGAAGAATATTGCATTAATGAAGCAAGCAAATGTGTAATAAGGGCACCAGATAGGTAGGAATAAATGAAATACATGTTCATAATTTATGAGAATTGTTAAAGAGATAATGATACAATATTGCATGTTCTATGTCATTATTTTCAGTAAAGACACAGAAGAATAAAGCCAATTGATTTTAATTCTAATTCTTTTTATTGAATCTAGTCTGTTACTCATTCCATAAAGCAGCAAAGAACACTGTAGTACCGAGCAAAGAATTAAACAATATTTCAAAGACACCTTTAAGTGAATAAACAGCCACAGGCAGGAAAATATATGCTACCATCAAGGGCAGAGCAAAAGCTCTTCTTGAACCTTTTTCAGGCTGAGAGCAACAAAATATTAGCCTAGGATTTATTTTTAATAAAAAACAGACTTTTTCTAAGAATACCAAAAATAAGTATATAAATAAATTTCTATGAATTCATGAACACAGGTGTACAAGTGAATACATGAAAACATCAGAGTCAGAGTAGAAGAAAATGGGGAAAAAATGGGAAGTAGAAATTCTAAACATGTATAAAATATCCTCTGCATTCTCAGAAAACCTTGTTAAGTATATCAAGCAAACTACAGACTGGTCTAAATCACGACATTTCAATGGAGTTCTCCATTATGCCTGAATTTATCTGCCTTTGATTCTGGAGACCGAGTTTAAACCTCTCTTTACTTTATAGGGGAAAAAATTCTTTTACTGTTCAGCTTTGTGCAGGAAGGAGCACATCAACCATTTGGGCAACGCACCAAGACAGGTGTGTACAACAGTTTGGAATAGGGGTGGTCCTTTTTTTGGTTGTTCTGATCTGTGCAGGTAAGGCCACAATGTTAACACACCCAGCTACAAACTTCAGCCTACATTACTTCAATGCTCTGGAAATCCCTGGTGTCTCCATTGCCTACTGAGGCTTTGCATCACCACAGAGAACTTTGACTCACCTTAGAAAATTCAGTGTTTCCTGGAAAAAAAGAGCCAAAAGGAATCCCATCTTAAGAGTCTTTGTTCTCTGCTTCATAAGGGGTTATATTCTCAGATGTTCCTATTTGGAAAAGCAAAACAAACAAGTGAAAAAAAAGGCTGAAATGGCTTTATCAAATTCGTGTTTCCAAAAGTATTATTCACTTTGCAACATAAATGAAACATTTCCAATGTCTTCCTACAGATGCTCTTGAAAATGTGCATGGGGAAGTTGTGAATAACAGAGAGAGAAACAAGGACTATATCTCTCCACAGAACATCAAAAGATGTAAAATAACAGAGGAAAACAATTCCACAGGAGTCAAGAAATTAATATCTTGCCATTGATGGCAGAAGACCGGACATAGTGACAGAAAACAGTCCTTGCCATCATGTCGCTATGATTAATAGCTCCATTTCTGCAGTTGGTTAAAAACAAAGAGTCAGTGATTGCATTTTCTTTTTTAATGATTTCCTGCTTTTGTCAGACTGTTTTTTTATATTTGTTGGTTAATTAATCAAAATAAGTCATGACAACTTATTAAACATTCTCCCCACTATTTTCTCAATGCTGAAAATGTCAGATTTCCATTGCGTCAACATACCGAAATATGAATAATTTGGTCAAACTTTATCCTTTTTACCTCTGAATTTTGATTTTGGTTAAAATGGTCTAAAGTAGAATTAGTTTCAGGTTTGAGAATCTGCCGAACAGTGAGATTTATGAGGTTGTGCTACATTTTCTTTAGGGAAATAGTACACTTTTCAAACCAAAGGCAAAGGAACTACAGAAAACAATATAGTGAGAATTCATCATGAAAGTGAACATTGCATAATATCATAGCACTGGTCTACTTTTTATTTCCAAAAGAAGGTTGTGGGAAAAAATGAAGAAATATCTTTGGAGAGAAAAAAAAAAAAAAGTGGGTTCATTTATGTATTTTCTCCAGTTTTAATTTCCTGTGTTTCAGACTGGGAAATAGATAAACAGGCAGATAGAAAGAGTGTAAGTATGAGAGAGAAATTACAGATCACTCAGATATGATGAATTCATAGACTTCCTTGCTTCTCACAATCTTAGCTGGGCTGTTCAGAAATTAATGGCATCACTTTGTAATTTGTTCTCATCAAGGGTCATGGTAAAAATCCCCAAAATTTCCACCAGATTGATGTTAATGCATTAACTTTTCAGAAGGCGCTTTTTTTTAAAAGGTTCTGTCTAACACAAATGTTTCTGTTACCCTGTTTTTTCCCCTCTTGCTCCAAGCTTTTCACAATTTCTCTTCAGACAGTGTAGCAACCATTTTTTTCTGAAGCTTTTTGTCATGAGCTCCCCTATTGCTTAAGAAAACAATTTTTCAGACCCTGATCCCAATCCAAAGAAGCACTGAAATGTGTACTGGACATCACTGAACCATCCTCTAGTTAAAACATGACTTTTACCAGATATGTGTCTAAATGATTTCTTAGAAAGGAGATAGACAGGTCTTGAATTCTTGAATCTGCTTTTCTATACTTTTTTTTCTTTCTTATAAAATATTTTGCTTCCCAGATTTCAAATAAAATTGAGTTATGTTTTTCTTATATATTACTCTCTATTCCTCTTTTTCTCTCTTGTGTTTTTCACTATTTAACTTTTGTAGCTGTGTTGTATACCAAGAGTTTCTAAAAAACTAAGTTATATTGTGCTGGAGTAAATCAGTGGACTCAGTGGACTCTTTCTGTCAGTGCCAAACACAATATACAATCCTGATAACTCGGAAAATATCTTAATCCCAAGTAAGTCTGTGTGTTTTTCCCAAAGAAGGAATATCTTCCCTGCAGAAGAGCACCATGTGCATCTATTTATTGAGTTACTATGATATAAAAGTTTGAAAGTCATGCTCTACTGTGTTCATTCACATACGGTTGCTATATTGTTGCTTGTGCCTCTAAAGCTCTGTTTCACATTATTTATAGCTGGAGAAGGTTCTTCCTTTCCAACTGATAACCCCTGATATTACCTGGGAAGCACACAAATGTATACCACTTTTGTAATTTAAGTGTAAGATTTTTCTCAACAGTCATACATTACTCAGTGCTAAGTGAATTAGTTTTGTGAGACGGTTTTGTACCATTATTCCATTTCTTAATCATTGATCTTAGCTCATAGCTCACCTATTCTAGAAATAGTACCACAAAAACTTTATTTCAGCACATCAACAGACATTTTGGCAAAAATAAAACAGTTTATATTCACACCCCTCTCCCCAGGAATTGGGACAGTTAATTTGGCTATGCACTTATTTCTGCTTAAATATGTTATATTTTATCCATTTATTTTTATTGATAGACAAAAATATGAAGAGAAAAAATATTTTTGACACAAAGACTCATGCAGTTTTTACACTTATTAATAATATTAATAACATCCACCACTTTGTCCATTTGAAGTTCGCACTCACAGGACCTTAGTTACTCCTTTCTCATTGACTACTCCCCTTCAGGATAAAGCTTCCACCCTTTGTGACTCACTGCATGAATTAGACAACTATTTGACATCATGGCACTCAGCTCAATATTCACTGAAGGCAGTGAAAAACTCTCATAGATTGAAGGTGCCTGGATAGGTTCCATCTTGAATCACTATAATGTGCCAATTTGACTATATTTCTGTCAAACATCAAATCTCTGACAGACTCTTCACTATTAGTGTGGTCATCTTAATCCACGAATGCTCTCCCCTCATGTTGAGAGCACTGTTAGGATGATACTGGACACAGCACAATGCAGAGTCTGGAGAAGCACTGGTGTTAAAAAGCAAATATTAAGTATACACTAAGTATATGGTAAGCTCCCATTCCCTTTTTACGTGGACAGTGGCTATGGTAGCCCTGAACACAGGAATTGCAGTGAAACACCTGGAGAGAAGTGAGGTGAAACCACACTCGACTCTCCAGCACTCAGGACATTCTTTCTGAGGAAATGTTTCTCTCTCTTGACCGCGAGAAGCTCCCTTCTAATTAGGCATGTAGCATTACTGCGAATGTGTCTCTGCCACAGAGCCAGGCTACTGGTGTGGATCTTCCTTTCATATTGCTGTTGATAACTGTGGGACACTCCTAAAGAGGATTTGCCAGATCATTTCCCCTTCCTTCTTCAAAGACATAGAGAAGCATTCCTATTTCTTTATGAGCATATCTTGTTCTGTTTAGATCATTTCTGCTCATTTCTGCATTCTTGCTTCTGACATATTACCTCCAGCTTCTGCTTTCCTGCTGCGATTCCTGTTGCACGTATTTAAGCCCCAAAGGCAATACTCGGATAAAATTATCATTGTCAGGGCACTAACTTCCATTACTATCTCTGCTCATTATTTACATTCTTTGTGTTGCAAATTACACACCAGCAAAGGAAGTCTAGTTTAATTTACCTACCTCAGAGTTATTCTCTGAGGTGTAATATGTTAATAAAGAGAAGCAAGTAATTAACAACTAATAAATTACATGACTAATAAATTCTGGTGTGCTTTTTTCTCTCATAGAATACCTACATAAATTCTAACACTTCTTGTGCTGGTTTTGGCTAGGATAGAGTTAATTTTTTTCCCAGTAACTGGTACAACACTCTGTTTGGATTTAGTATGAGAATAATGTAGATAACATGCTGATGTTTTAAATGTCTCTGTGTAATATTTATAATAAATCAAAGCTTGTTCTGCTTCTCACGCAGCCAAAGAAGGAGGCTGGCAGTGTGCAAGAAGTTGGGAGGTGACACTGCAGAGAGAGCAGACCCCAACTGACCACAGGGATATTCCACACCCTACAGTGTTGTGCTCACCATAGAAAGCTGGTGGAAGAAGAAATGAGGAGATAACCAGAATGATGGCATTTTCCCTCCCGAGTAACCATTCTGTGTGTTGGAGCCCTCCTTTCCTGGGGGTGGCTGAACACCTGCCTGCCCATGGGAAGCAGTGAATGAATTCCTTGTTTTGCTTTGTTTGTGTTCACAGCTTCTGCTTTGCCTGTTAAACTTTGCCTTTATCTCAACCCACAAGTTTTCTCACTTTTCCAGTTCTCCCTGCCATTGACAGGCTGTGTGAGGCTGAGTTGTGGGCTGGGGTTAAAACGCTACACTTCTACTCACAGTATTCATCCAACACCCTTCTTTAGTCTTTTTAGATGGTATTCACTTAATAAGACCAAGTGCAATGTGCTAAACCTGGGACAGGGTGACCCTGGCATCAGTCCAGGTTGGAGTATGAACAGACTGAGACCAGTCCTGCCAAGGAGGACTTGGGGTGCTGGTGGATGAGAGGCTGGACACAACCCAGCCGTGTGAGCCCAGAAACCAAACATGTCCTGGGCTGCATTAAAAGAAGTGTGGGCTGAGGGAGGGGATTCTGCCCCTCTGCTGTGCTTTGATGAGACCCATCTGGAGTGCTGCATCCAGCTCTGCAGTCCTAAGAACAGGAAGGGCATGCACCTGTTGGAGCCAGTCCAGAGGAGACCACCAGGTTGGTAATTGATTAGAGTGATGGAGCACCTCTCATAAGAGGAAAGACTGAGGGAATTGGGATTGTTCAGCCTGGAGAAAAAGAAGGTTTCAGAGTGACCTAATTGCAGCCTTCCAGTACCTGAAAGGAACCTGCAAGAAAGATGGACTATTTGCAAAGGGTGTATAGTGACAGGACAGGGGGAATGGCTTTAAACTGAAAGAAAGTAGGTTTAGATTAAATATTAGGAAAAAAATACTTTTCTGTGAGGTGGTGAGGCCCTGGCACAGGTTGCCCAGAGAAGCTGTGGCTGCCCTACCACTGGAAGTGCTCAAAGCCAGGTTGGATGGAGCTCTGAGCAACTTGATCTAATGAAAGGTGTCCCTGTCCATGGCAGGGGGTTGGAATGAGATGATCTTTAAGGACCCTTCCAACCCAGGCCATTCTATGATTCTATGATCCACTTCATTGAGTTTCTGACTCCAGAAAGTTAAATATATAGTAAAAGTCACTTTCTTACATTGTAGATCTTTGTAGGACAGCTTACCTCAGACTTGGATAACTAGTTTAGGCCAGGTGTCAGCTTTGACATGGGCAAGGTTGATCCAGTGTGGATCAAATGTGGTCTGCCCTCGGGAATTACTTATTTCTTGTCATCCAGCTACCATGTTTCTGCAGTTGCTCTGCGAATCCTTGCTCTGCCATGTCTGTTTGTTGACTGGATGAAAATGAACAGTACTTTCTTATTTTCCTTCTACTCTCTTTTTTCTTGAAGTAGAGGATTTTGGGTGGGTTGTTGCATATTAACCCAGAAATCCTCATTTATGTAGGTGTGCTAGGCTCACACGTGCATTAGTTGTTAGACTATATCACCACTGGCTTCCATGGCCTGCAAACCCAGAGACCACTTGAGACATTTCTATTAATCTCTTATGGGCCTATTAAAAATAACTATTTTTATTCACTAGCTAGTACAGGCAATCCTGGGATTTATTTACATTTTCTCTTGCATTTCTTAGCCAATTTAGATTAGTTTTAATTAGGATTTTTCTCTCTTCTATACCCCAGCAACACAGCTGGAGAAATAGTATATGGAAATATCCATAAATGCATAACAGTTAAGTGTCTCTGCTAAATATTCATGGACCACTGTATGGGAAAGCCTTCTATATTCACACTTTGTAAGTATTTCAGTTTATAAAATCAGTGTATGTAACAGCTGATTGAGTCCTTTGTTTTTGTAGGTGACTTGAAGTTCAAACTAGGCAAGAGCACTGGTTCCAGCAGGTGACGGAGAAAAAGAAAATTACAGGTCAGCACTTTAAAATCAGAATACTTAGCACAAGAAGATTACATCTAGACTATTAAAATCCTTGTCCTTTATGTACTTACCTTTACATGCTGACTTACAGCAGAGTTTGGGTGGAGACACGCAGCGTTATTAGAAGGAGTTCTTAGATCAGTTGTTATTTCACCACTATGGGTGTGGTGCTAGTTCATCCTGTAACAGAGACAAGAATGATGAAAGAAAACTTTTTCTTGTGTATGGAAAATTCCCCTTGACTCTTTCAAAAGCAGTTTTGGGGTGGGGGGGGAACAAACGAACAAACAAACCATATCAAAACAAAAAAACATACTACAAACAAACAACAACACCAAAGCCTTGTTTAGGATAGAAACCAGGGCATATTTCTCTGAGAATGCTGGACACATCACTGGGTTCTTTATAAATATCTTTGGAATTAATTACAATTACCACTGCGTGCATAATGTACCGTACACTAAGAATTCACAGCAATGTTATCTGCTTGTGAAGGTGATGCTGTAAAAAGTCCATAGGAGCTGAAAAATGACTACTAATGTTTGAAAGGTTCAAACAAGCTAAGATGTATAAAACTGGACAATATGCATTTTTCATCTAATACTAAACTTGAAAATTATTTTTTTTTAATTCTCTTCCCATATTTTTGGGGGGGGAGGGTTTAGGTGTAGCCAGGCACAGTAGCACCAGACATAGTACAGTCTGGTGTTAATTATGTTTACATCTTAGATTAGGGCTTGATCTCATGCTTGATGTAGCTGTTTATTTGGCTTCACTGGACATTGGATTTGGCCTTAGGGACTAAATTCACTGATGTACCTATATGTGTTCCCTAGCTATAAATTCATGACAAGCTTCATTAAGTTCTTTTTAGTCTATTTACATGCTAATAGTTAAGTACAAGTGTAGCAAATTTAGGATTTCAGAGACAAATTGCTGCAAATTCATGAAGGCGTTGTTTCCAGAAGATGACTGTGTTCTGGGTTCTTGTGCTCAAATTGCTTTTTACCAGCATATCAACCCAGGTACCTCATCCTCGCCTTTCACAGCAGTACAGGAACACATCTTTTATTTCAAAGAAACTAGTTGCACCCTTCATGGCAGGCAGGCAAGACAGGTTTAACTGAACCCAATTTCTTAGCTATTTACGTTTTCCTATAAATGCCTTCATTTTTTTTTTCCTCTGGAGTGGTTCAACATCTTTCCTTTCCAGGAGTCATGTTATTTTGTGTTATACCGAGGGCTCTATGCAAGAGCTACTTATGCTGAGCATGGGTATTGACAATCTGCTGATGTAATTGCTGTATGCCCAAAAGAGAAACCAGTGTTCAATTTCTCATCCCTGCCAAATACTTAATGGGCTTGCTTTCTTACAAAAAGCATTAAACCCAAATCCTCTTTGCTGTTGAACCAGTCTCTACTCTCCAGTCTTGATGCCCTTGTGAAAACTATTTCCTTCAGGACTTTAAAACATCAGTTTGATAAAACTACATCTTCCATTAGCTGAACTCTACCAAACTGTAAAATGTTAAGATGTTGCCTACAGCACTCAGAGAATAATACATATGGAGCTAAGCAAGTAGGATGAAACAGGTTTTAGTGTCTGGGGATTCTTTGAGGAAGTAAAAATGAAAGAGTTGCAATAAAAGAACTCAAATGATAGATGATATACAGAGAAAACTGGTGGGTTTAGGGCACTTGTTTATGTTTGATAATACTGTACATAAAGATCCCTACAGGCTTTTGCAGTATATCATACAATGCAGTTCCATGGGTGTTGTTACCCGGATGCTGTTGATGGTCCACCAAAATCTCTGGTCAGGGAAGATTACAAGAGGAAAAAAACCATCAAATGGCTGAATGATTTTCATTCAAGTACAAGGCTGGACCATTAATTTGGGGCTTCTCTAGTTGAAACTTCACTTACCATTTTTTTCTTTACAGTAATATTTTCAACTGATTTATCATACTAAGTGAAAACTAATTGGGACCACTGTTCTTACTTCTTCCTTTAATTCAAAAATATTCATCTGTGGGGAGGCATCTCGCTCAGATTCAGTCAATAGTATAGACACACTCAGTATTTGGTATTGAACAATTAATGGCTTCTCTGTTTTGGTATTCCGATCTATAATTGGGGTGAGGAATATTTGCTTGTCTGTCAGAGATGTTCAGAAGAGTGCTTAACTCATTAGTCTTAAGTTTTGAAAAAAACATTCTTGTATCCAGGTTTGCCTGTAAATCTGACTGTGCAAGTCTGTAATGGCATATCCAATCCTTTGCCTTGTTGTAATATTTAGTATTTCTAAATGATCTGTCTTGCCAGACTAAAAGACTATATGAAGAAAGGACTCATCTTAGGTAATTAGTCCAAAAGACTGCAGTGAAACTAGTTGTAGAAATATGCTAATATGCTTTATCCCTTTGGGTGAAATTCTCCCAGCTACATATTGCCTATGAGCCACGTAAGTCCCTCTTAAATCCTATTCTGAGGGCTTGAGTGGGATTTAGGAGGTGCAAAACCCTTGTTCTGAATTCTTATATATGAAGTAATTTTATTCTTAATTTGTATTTAGGGCTTCAATACCTGTAAAGTCCTATAAGAAAGATAAATCTTTAATATTTGAAAATATGTATTCACTATTTCCACAATGAAATGCATATTGTAATTTCAAAATTATATGGGTGAATTCACATATTTTCAGGTACCTATTTCTGAAAACTTAGCTCATAATTCTTTATGTATTTTCTCCATTCCTTCTCCCTGTCCCTTTTTCTTTTTCTCAAGTTTTGCTTCAATTTGCATATTCAAACATGCAGTATTTCTGCCTGATCTCTGAAAAGAAACACTCACTGAATTCCTGGCAGGATTATTTCCTTTCTCTTTTCCTGTTTTTTTGTTATTTGGGTTTTCTGTTTGGTTCCCCCCCCCTTTTTTTTTCTTTCTTTCTGTTGGTCTTTTTGGGGATTTTGTTGCCTTTTTTTTTCTCTATCCTTGGGATTGTGATTTGAATAACAACTGGAACAGAAAGCAGAAGTTCTGCAATGCTTTTCATAAACAAAATTAGCAAGTTTCTACAATTTAAAGGTTCTATTTGTAATTCTAAAAACCTTTTCCATTCCCCTTGCTTAGCTCGGGGCATGAATATAAGGGGGAGCTGTTTGCTTTGCTTCTTGTTAATGGATAAGAGATAACTAAATGCTGAATTTACAAAATACTTGCCTGTTGTGAGTTTTATGCATAAGTACCATATTAATATTATCTCCAGATCTTAACTGAATAATATCTGTAAAGTCAGTTCACCATGTATTGGAAAAAATCTACATTGTTTAACTCTGTAGGACTTTTAAATGTTATCCACAAGTATTCAGCATTAAAACCTTCTTTTGGAATTTGAATTGCAAATGCTGAATTTTCCATCCAATGTTCTAGTCTGTCACACAGTCAGAAACAGGCTTGGAATAGAAAAACAAAAAGAAATTTCAAATATAATTAGAGTGAAACCTTTTGCAACGGTATTGGATGAAATAAAATCTACCAATTTTAAGGTGCAAATGATCTAGGTCAGGGAACACTGTTAAGTGATTAGAGCCCAGGGCTTGTGTGTATTCTGATGCTAAAACTACAGTGCTTTGTGGAATTAGAAAAATCACTTTGTTTCTCTGTAGCTAATTCTATACATCCAAAGGAATCTATCTAAATGACATTTTCAGACATAACCAATAATATCAATATTTACAACAGCAATTAAATTAACTAAATAAGGCTAGTAATGCCTTTTAGATTGTATAGTTGACTGCAAGATCCGCAAAATGTTGAAATCCTTGTTTCTCAGATGAGCCAGTTAAAAAAAATAGAGTGGGTCCCACTTACCTGACAATTGTGTAAACTCATTCATGAATGTCTATCATTAAGCACTGACTCAGATGACTGAAAACAGTGGAAAACATTCCTGACTGCATTTCTTCAAACCCTGCTTCCAAAACATTCCTGGCTGCATCTCTTCAAACTGCCTCCATTTTCCCTTGAACAGTTTGCTGAGGCATTTATTTTAAATGGTTACTGTTTTGCTGCCTAAAATTTTACTCATAAGCAGAGCACCAAAGTTTGGCAGTCTTGAAAGAGGTTTTGGCTCTGCTGAGGTGTTTAGGTAATGATTTGAAAAGGCAGATGTTATTAATGCATCTGAGGGGGCGGGTTGAGGGAGAATTGCCATATCAGTCATGTCATGGACTACAAAAGCCCTGGTGTGGTAGAAGCCGTCTCTCTTCTCACTGGCGCAAGGGAAAACTGAAACATCCCTTATGAGAAAAGCTTATAAGGATTCTTCAGTCTTTCATCTTTTGCCTTAAAACTGTGCAGATGGGGACCTGAAAGGAGAGAAGATCCATTATTTTCTTTGGCAGTTAAGCCAGAAAACTAAATGCTGTTATTTATGATTCAGAGCTTGTCTTTGGTTCCCTTTAATCTTCATAAATATTTGCATCCCAACCTTTCTGTTTCTGATGTGGGCTACACCAACTTGAAAAAGACCCTTTCCTTTACAAACCTCTTACCAAAGTGCGTTGTCATCCCATTTATTTGCCACTGTAACTCCTTCTTCTCTGTGTGACCCGTGTGACTACTTCTATGAGTCACATGAAAGGCTGAGGATGAAACTTTTCTCATACCTTACAGCCCAGTAATGCCATTTCCCTCTCATCAATACTCTGTTCTTACAAAACTCTGTGTATTGTCTTTATTTTCACTGATATCCACATGTTCTGTCTTCAAGACAGTAATGAAGTCCACCTTAGCAATTCAACTCTCTTTTTCCTCTGTTTCTTCTTCTTGTTACTTACATTCCCTTAAGGTTTGACTTACTTATTTGGCTCTGGCTCCAGTCTTTTAACTTACTTCAGTATGCACTTTCTTTTAGTAGACTCACTACTATGTTCTCCTTTTCTCACCTCTTCTCTTTCTGATTCCTTCCTGTTCTTACAATGTGAAAATCAAATAACACATTTGAACACATTCCAGTCTGATATGAATATTTTGACTTCTTTCTGCTCTTTATCTCATCAAAGTCAATGGTTCCATTTGTGACATGCAACCTTTCAGTGAGGTTATATCTATATGCATTTCTTTTAGTTTGCCTGGTTGTATTTTTTAATATGCTTTACATTACAGGCACAAAAAGGCATAAACTGATTTGGATTTCATCCTCTAATCTACAAAAATACCTATCTAAGTATCAGTTGCCAAGACTAAAGTAGTGATCAAGAGTCCCTTTACGGTCAATGACATGAGAAATGAATGTCCACAAGAAGATTTTTGTCCGTTTAACACAGAGACCTAACATTATGAGTTGAATCTCCTTAAGGTGGTTTCTAAATTTCTCTATTGACTATCAGCTGGGAATGCACACCTAAATGTCTGAGTTTATAAAAGTTATGAGAGATGTGTGCCACTCCTGAATGGGAAACTGCAGTATTGAACTGCTATGTGAGAACACCCTTTTCATCAACATCTGCCACAATTCTTCCCGGTGAAGGCAGCCTGGAAACATATACTCCCATCTGTACTTACTCACATGGATCTGTAACCAAGTTTCT
>JAWMRA010000090.1:64519568-64594081 GCA_035584735.1 Pseudotriccus pelzelni | reverse complement strand
AATTTAGAAAATAAAATGTCAGACTACAAGAAGAAAATTCAATTACTTGAGCCCTCAATCATGCCTACAAGTAAAAGAAAGCAGATCAATAGATTTTCCTGTAATGTGGCCCATTAAGTGTTTCTCCTTCACGCTGTATCTCTGTGAAGATTTCTATTTCCCAGAGATATATGGAAGAATTCACTGTTTAATGTGGGGAACTGACAAGAAGCAAGAACAAGGTCAATAGGACTGATCTGAGGAACTTTTCTTTGTGTGACCACTTGATTTTTTTTACTACTATTTTTTCACCTTCTGGTGAGAGTACAGGCATAAAAACTATGCACACAAACTCCAGTATTAAGCCTGTACTATATTTTCATAGCTCCCTTGACATTCCTGGCTATCAAGGACAAAAAGGCCATCTAGTCTGAAACCTTATACCACGTGGGTAATAAAGTTTCTCCTACAGACCTTTGTGCCAATCCAAACAAATTAAGTAGAAGAAAAATTACCCAGGAATGAGGTGCTAGTGTCAAACTTGGGAAAGTTGTTCTGGTCCTTGCTTCTTCCTAGACCTCCTGGTGAAGGTCACTCAACTATTCCCTGCCTAAGGTGCTTGTTTGCATTATGCAGGCATTCAAAGTTGCATTTCTTGAGAAATGTATATTAAAGTTATATACAAAAGGTGTTCCTGATTGTGAGGCAAATTGATTTTTTATGGAGTGCATTACTCAGAAGAGGTAACCTAATCCCAGACTCATTAGCCCGTCCCTGCAATCAGTTTAATTAGACTTGAAAAAAAAGGTGACTTCTCAGTTTGGGTAGAGTGCACACTTTCAGAATGAAAGTGAGTGTGTTCACAAAGCAAACCAGCTGGTCTGTAGCCAGTTAACTTACATGAGTACACAACTGAACTTCTGATTCAATATTAATGCATCAGACAAGCTATAACAGGAAGACCATACAAGTAGCTCAGAGCAGAACAGAACTATTCTGCTCTACAGGAAAACATGTAGCTTTAATGCTTAATCTTTAAATAATGAATAAATCAGATAAGTATTCTTTTAAGATCTTCCATTTTTTAATAATTAATCTTAATTAATGTGAAGAAATATTACTTTGATACTTGATATTATCCAATTAATATTAAATTATATTAATCACATTTAATTAAGGTTAATTACTAGTTAATGTACTGGTAAAATGTCCTGCAACAGTTTTGGTTTACATGGTTACCTTCATTTTTCAAAAAAAATTCTCTTTGATCCCCATGGAAATTCTATCAGTTGTACTATTCAGGAGGACCACCTATCCCTCCCCATCTACATATATTTTGCAATCAATTTTCCATGAAAGGCATGCAATTCCTTGACCATCCATTTCCTTAGGTTCTTGCGTGCTTTTTAAGTGTTTGTATAAGTTTCATTTTAAAACAAACAAACAAATAAACAGATGATGTTTCAGATTTAGAAATTAAACTCCTTGAAACTTTAGGCACACATTAAGAAATTTGTCTGGTACATAATCTAACAATTGAAAACTGGCTAATACTTTGTACATAGAGCATTCTGCCAACTTGAAGATTTCACAGAAAAACTGACCACGTGGGGCAGCTAATCATATGGAATCTCTTGTTTCCACCTGTAATAACCTGTGTATGTTCTGAACATACACAAACAAAACGCCACAACACAAAAAAAAACAAAACAACAACAAACCGAGGTAAAAAGAACAAGCAAAGCCAGAACAGTAAATGTATCCATCCTCTTTTCATTCAAAGCTTATTTACAGTTTCTGTTGGGGGTGGGGGTGGGAGGCAGGGGAAAGATAAAAAATCCTCTTCTCTGAACAACCCAGACAAAGGTACTTTTATACTGAAATGCCCTAAGGCTGTCAAAAAGGACCTTGACTGGCATCTGGAATGAGCCATTATCCTGGCAATGGTTTGGCATATCCCAGGATGGTATGTATTAGCATATCCCTGGATATTAGAAGTTATCATATGCCTTAGTAGCACAACTTGCAGATTTTGGATTGTGTTCATGAGAACAGATTTTTCCAACAAGTAACTTGCCAAAGGCTTGATATAAAAAGTACTTATGCCTAATGTCTGTCATTCTGTCTATGCCAGTTCATTCTTCCTGGGCTGGACTGGATCCACCCTGGCACCTGAAATGGAGTAAACAAAGTCACTAGCTGCTGAAGACTTTGATGTGCCCTGTGTTATTTTTACAGGCAGTTGTCATAGGGATGGTGACTTTATGTACCATGTCATGGTTGACCAGTGGTCTGAGGTTGTCTGACATTTCTATGGACCTGATCATCTAAAAAAGACGTCAAAATGCCTTATAATCTGGATTTATCCTGAAATTGTCATCTCTGTGAAAGAACACAGCTGCTGGTAAGACAATTTCAACAATGGATATACATCCATCCTGAACCTCTAAGGCATGTATTCATATACTCTAAAGTACCCACAGTAGTACACGTATTTGGGGAGTAAACACATTTTTTGACATTTCAAGTCATGCCAGAGTAATAAATTTCCAAACCAAATAAATTCTGCCTAGACTGAGAAATTTTATCTTTGTGGGGGGAAGAATGGACTGATGGAGAGACTGACAGATGCATCTATCTATTTTAAAGATTTCCAAATTATTTCATGGCCTACTGGAAACTTTTATTTTTTTATGTGCCCCAGAATGGGACATCTTGGGGTCTCTCCATCTGTTTGCCCCAATTACAAGAGATCTTTGTATGAATTTTATCCTTTTAGTCTTCTTCTAAAAGTTTTTCGTAACCTAAATATAGAAAGTAAATGACATAAAGACCAAAACAATCTTACCTTATTGTATTATGCTGATTTGCAGTGAGTTCAAGACGTTTTTGAATGAAATAAAGGTAGCTCTACCTGAGGAGAGCACCACAATTATCTCCCAAATAAGATGCATTTTATTTTCTTCTGGTCCTTTATTTAAAAATCAGTAAAAATAAATTAGGGGTACATGTTAGTGTCACTAATTCAGGCTAGTATAGTTTAGAGAATATGAGCAAAACTCTATCATCTTCAGAACTGGAGAATGATCATGTATATTTTGAAAAGGAAATATAATTAAAGTGGAGCAAAATTGCATTGTTTTGTCAGTGGCTTCAGGACAGTCAGGATTTTAACAATAGTAAGTAAGAAAAGCACAGATTAGATCATTGTTCAAACAGAAATCCCATGTATGCTTGCTGATTCCTTAGAGATTGGTATTCATAATCTCTTGACTCTGTTTCAGTAAGGTTAGGGGTTTAGCTCAATATTTTTCCAGCTGCAGAAAGAAACTTTTATAAACAGTATCTGATTGCTTGTAAGAGACTACGTGTTTTTCACCTCCATGGTTTCCTTTCCAAACAGCCTTTCATCTCAGTGCTTTCCAAAAGAAACAGCAAAAAAAGTGATGTAAATGTGAGACTTATTTTGCTTTCCCTTAAAGTAACTTATCTTTTTACAGATAACCTACAAAATCAAATGTGGATAATGCAGACTTGTGTTGGGTTTTTTTTCCCTATACACGTTCCTTGTATTATTTTGTCTGAAAGTTCTACTACTATTATCTTGACAGTATTTTTCCATAAATATTTAGATTGTTTTATTTTGTCTACAGGCATTATACTTGTAACAGCTCCATATTCTCTTAAGATATATGATGTTTCATTTGGGATGGTTAGTGAATGATCTTGCAAAATTTGTTCACTTTAGCATCTTTATTCACTCAAATATTTCTGTTAAGCTAGTGAGAAACTCTGGGTTGGAGTGATCTTAAAAAATCCCTGTGATTAAAATGCTGGTGGTGTTGAAGTCAGTAATAATATTTGTACTGACTTCACTGAAAGCATGAGCTTGTCCCATGACTCCTGTGTTTGTCGTTGATAAAAAATTCCCTGGGACCAGATTCTCAATGAGCATCCGACGGGGTAACACCACCCAAGTCAATAGGCCTCTGTGGATTTACATCTTCTGGGGTTTCAAGGAAAATGCTCTGCAGGACATGTATAGAAATTCTGAAGTCTGTAGGAGGGAAAACGCCTAAAAGCTTTGACTGAGGTGCGTGGTTGCAGTACAAGGATGAGGCTGTGGTGACTTACCTTCTCAAAGCCTTGAAATCTGACCTGCTCTGCAGTGCCACGTTTTTACTGCTCAGTACAGAATTCTGGGCATGACACTGCTCCTGCTGGGTAGGAGCGCACGCCGCACAGATCCACAAGGACTTCAGCAAACCCAGGCCACGGCAGAGGTAGAAACAGTGCTGCAAGTAATAGACACAGTTATTTCACAGATCACAGATGACACTTTCCATTACATTAGATCCCCTTCAGTTAGCATTATTTTTCATACTTCTATAATTTAGATAGAATATCTTCATGCCAGATAGATGTCTTGGGATTATAACAATTTTTTTAATTAGGAGAGTAATTTTTTTTTAAAACTTGCTGACTTACTTGTTTACCCTACCATACTCCTATTATTTCTTCACGTATTTTCATCAAGGAATGTTTTCCACATAACAAATGAGGTCATTGTTTGGAACAACTGAGATGCTATTCCCAATTCCCTCTCCCATTTGATATCAAATAATTTCAATTAAAATGTTATGTGGCAGCAGTTCCCTGATGAAAGACACTCCAAAAATGGGACTTATTTCATGTAAAACCATCTGAAAGTTTTATAGGGAGCCTACATGAGTAATTTTCATTAAACATCTAATTTAACTTTTAGGAGGCTCTAGCTAAAAAAAGAATATGTGTGTGTTATTATGCCCTTACTAAAAGTTTTAAGCAGTTCCTTGAAATATTGTTGAACTAATGAAGCTTTTGACCCTACTTCTGAATGGAAGATACAATGAAGATACATCATATTGCATATTTACTTACATCACACTCCTCTGCTTGAAAACACCTGACTCATCTTGGCAGGAGTGATGAAACTCCTCATTAAGCTGTTAAAAAAAAGAGAGAGAGAGGGAAAGAACTCTAATTAAGCAGCTTGATAAAAATTCTGACCCATAATAGATTAAATAAGCTTTCTGTTCAGCAATAATTCCTGGTACTAAGTGAGTCCACTGGGAGCAGGTATATCCGATACTGCAGGTTGATAAATAAATGCATTTACTGTTTGGAAAAGCTTCAGGAGGAAGCCTGTTTCTTTTATTTTAACTTTATTATTATAGACTTTAGAACACATTTCAATTTTTGACATGTGGGAAGAAACCACTGACATTTGTGGCTTTGCTAATTCTTTAAGGTGACTGATATATGCTTTTGAAGGGTCAAATCTCTCTACTTTTTTTTTTTATATATAATTTTTGGTAATATGTATTTTTTTTTTCCTTCTCAAAGAAAAAATGTCTCTTACTGCTTGCTGGAGAAAAGGAGGCTCAGGGGGGACCTCCTTGCTCTTTACAACGACCTGTCAGGAGGCTGTAGCCAGGTGGGGTAGTTGTGCTGAGTTACAAGTGACAGGATGAGAGAAAATGTCCTCAGGTGGGAGCAGAAGAGCCTTAGATTGGATATTAAGAAAGATTCCTTCACTGATAGGATGATCAGGCATTGAAACAGACTGCCCAGGGTAATCTTGGAGTCACCATCCCTGGAGGTGTTCAAAGACTTGGATGCGGCACTTTGGGACATGGCTTAGTGGTGATTATGGTGGTGCTGGGTTAATCATGGGACTTGACAATCTTGGAGGTCTCTTCCAGTCCTAATGATAGTGTAACTCTGTCCTCACAAAGCAGAGCTTCTTCTTTTGTTCTTCCCAATTGAGATATAATGACCTTCAGGCTGGTGGGATGAAAAATGCACAAGGTTATATCCCTGTTCTGAATTCTTTCTACGAATAAATTGTTTGCTTCTCTGCCCCTCATTGATGGTTTACTGCTGTGGATATAATTTGCCCAGAATGAAGTCTTACAGAAAATATGCACAACAATGAAAATTTTATTTGGGATCCATTGCAAGCAAGAATTTCCAAACTTTCACCAGAAAGAAAATAAATATTAAAAAAATTAAACAAAGATATTTTCACATAAATGTATATATTCCCATTTGAAATTACTCTAAGCCTCTCCACTGCTTATTTATGTCTACCTACACCACACCATGCTGAAGTTGAACCTTAATCATGAACTAAGCAGCATGAGTTCAACCATTGACAAGGGGTTATCTTACGTCAGAACACTGTGGAATAGATACAGCTATACATTTCCCCTCCAAAACTGTAAATTAACTCATTGATAAATAAAAAAAAATGTGTTGATGCATGGTGTCATGGGGCTTTGGCAGAGACGTGAGAGTCCTTTTATATTCTAGCCTCGTGCTCCTACTTTCAATTAAAAATGAAAAGCTTGCTCAAACTGGGAAGATATTTCAACCAGGTTGCTTCACTTGAAGTCAGTTTCCGAGCAGAGTCTCAGTTGCCTTGAAGCCTCAGGGCACCTTTCTTTGAGGATCATTGGTTGATTTACACAAAACAGTTCATTGTTATAAATCAAAAATCCAAAGAGTATGTTGATTTATTCTGGGCTGTTTACAGGAATCTCTCTTTTTTTCAAGACAGAAATAATCTCTGAAAAGCAAATCCTTGCAAACTCTGGTTTATACCTGTGAATATGGAGTAAAGAAGCTTAGCAAGTTTACAGTTTTTAAACAGGTTAGAAGGAAAAATCCACCTTATTTTAGCATTCTGGCAACAATTGAGAGATGAAGTTTACTATGTGAGCTTTATGTAAGCTCTTTAAAAATATGCAGAAAAATTATTTTCCTGTAATTTGGGAAATGTTTTATTTACTCTGTATAAATATTGCCCTGAAATACAGAAAAGCAGAGAGTAAGAGCAATTTGCCAGTAGATAAGAGCTGAAAGTGAAATCAACCATTAACAGCAATGAATCCAACCATGAAAAAAAAGCGATGGAGTGGTAGATATTTAAGGTAGGACTCATCTCACTTAATTCTATCTGTCTAAGAGTTAGGCATCAAATTTACCCTGCTATTTCAGACTTTCTTCATAGTCAATGGAGAAAAACAGTCACTGGAAGAGGGTGATTGATCTTTCCGACCCTATCTCAGATATCTTTTGTTGATTCATTTGTTGTTCATAAATTTTGTTGTTCATTTGGAAGTGATATAGTTTCTCTTCTAACTGCAGAAGGTGTCTTGACGCTTAACTTAAACTGCTTGCCTCCCTCCTAGACAGACAAATTTAATGCACTGAATACCATACTGAATGTTTGTTGTTTTATTCGGTATAGTGTTTAATCTAGATCCTTTTTCCTCTGTTTAAAAGCATACCTAACTTACTGTTTCAAACACCAAATTAGCTGAAGTTTTGGTTGTGGCTTTTTGAATTTTCCCAACACTCTTGCATGTGTTTTCTAGTCAGTACTATCTCACTAAACCTGTGTAATTCTTGTGTCAAAGAACCACTGGTTCTATTTCATAATACAAGGTTTGATTTTCTGTCAGATCCCAGATTCCTTCTTTGCTATCAATTTGGTGATGAACATACACACCTCTACCTGGTATCAAAAGGAATCTCATAACGGCAGAATATTTTCTACTTCCAGTTCTGATTTTCATTACATCAAATATCAGACTGTCTGCCACCAACAGAAGATACTGAGGATGAAATAAGGATAAAAAGAGTCCCTTGATGTTGAATAAGATGGTATGAATGGAGTCTATGTCTCATTAAGCCCTGGGCACCAGTGAGGCCACATCTCATATCCTGGGTTCAATTTTGGGCCCCTCATGAGTCATATGAGGAGTAGCTGTGGGAGCTGGGGGTGTTTAACTGGAGAAATGGAGGATCAGAGGTTACCTTATTTTTCTCTACAACTACTTCAAAGGAGGTTGTAGCAAGGTGGGAGTCAGTTTCTTCTCCTGAGTAAGAAACAATAGGAAAAGAGGAAATGGCATCAATCTGTACCAGAGCAAGTTTAGATTGGATATTAAGGGAAATCTGGTCATGAAGAGGGTTATTAAACATTGGAACAGACTGCCCAGGGAAGTGGTGATCTCAATGGGCTTGATATTAAAGGTCTTTTCCAAACTAAACCAATCTATGATTCAATGATGCTAAATATTCAAACACTTTGCAGAAATCTGGCATACTTTTTACATGCCCTGATTTCATATACCCTTTTTACAGATGCCTTATGACAACCATTTGTAGATGTTAAACCCTAAATACATAGTCGAGCTCCAAATATTTTCATAAAGATTTTAAATAAAACAACAAGAAAATAACACACAAAACAACAAAAAACCAAAAACACACACACAAAAAGACAATAAATGGCAATCATTATGCCATGGTTTTTTTGCATCTTAAATACTAACAATTATAAAAGCAGCTGAGGAAATAAAGTATAGCAATTCACAGTAAAAAACAACAACTACATATTGGAGTATCATTTTATCCACTTGTGTTTTATGATGTGTATCTTGGAACATACTGCTTCAGATAATTTTGGTCTTTTTTCATCTTCCTCTGGAGCATTTGGAGCTAATTCAGAGTGATGAAGGAGCCGGATGGATGAGCCATGATATCCTTTAGTATAATTCTAACTTTCTAGAAAGTTTTCGAAACACTTGTCGTGTTACAACAAAGGATCTACATTCGAAAAGCTGATTAACGTGTTTAAAAAAATTCTTCTTGCATACCACAAGAAGATATTTAATATTTGGAAATCTTCAGGCCAATTGTTTGTCCTTACAAATATATTGTGAGACAAGATATAGATGAAAATTCAGGGGAAAGTTATACTGGTGATTTCCTAATCCATAACTATGGTAAAAAAATCATAGTATAAAGAAGTAGAATTACTTGTGTCAGGAAGAAGGAGAGTGCTACAAACTCATTAGCTGCTAGTTGATTAATAACTTCATGCCAGTCCTGCTGTATTTGCCTCTTTGTGGCAGGAACAACATTCCTAGACACCTCAGCTTTGGGGTTTGGATATCACCAAAGAAGTAGTGTTGCTTAGGATCAGATCACCATACCAAATTACTCTGGGCAACTCTGTGTTAAAAGCTCCTATTTCTTAATGTATGTTTAAAGTATTTCTAATTTTCCAGCTGCAGACATTTTGAGGTTTTCTAAGACATGTCTTTATCTCCAAGCTTACTCTTGCCTTTTGTTCCCTAAAAACTGGCAACTCCTCACACTAACTAGTAAAACAATACCAACACAACAAAATAACTGAGTAGCAACATCTTTAGCAGAATTCCTTCCTACCTGACAAGGCTGTCAATTGATCTAGCACTGAGAAGAAGAAACGACCATAAACCAAGAGTCTGGAAACTTGTAGGACCAGAATGAAGTCTGATCAGGAGAGGAAAGCTTATTTATGTAACTTTATGTGAGGAAAAACACACACGAAACGAAGCTGATAAAGAGCAAGTTCTGCAAGTCTTTCTTAATCTAGTGGAGAATATTACAGTAGTTTGAGTTCAAGACATAAATGGGGTGTCAAATGCTGTATTGTCAGAACAGATACCAAGGATAGCCAAGGTAAGAAGATCAAGGAATGTAGAGAGAGAGAAAAACACCTTCCCTTGGGTCTCACATTTCACGAGACAAGAAGAAATGGCCACAAGTTGCACCAGATGAGGTTTAGATTTGATATTAGGACAAACTTTTTCACTGAAAGAGTGGTCAGACTTTGGAAACTGCCCAGGGAAGTGGTGTAAGAACCACCCCTGGAAATGTTCAAAAAGGTGAATATGGCACTCAGGAATATGGTTCAGTAGTGAACACAGTGGTGCTGGTTTAATGGTTGAACTTGATGTCAGAGATCTTTCCCAACCTAAACAGTTCCATGATTCCATGACTTCCAGAGGGGTTGAAGCTGGTCTGTGGCTATTTCTGGCAGACGTTCTTTCACATTCTTTTTGAAAACCAGAACTTTACGGTGCACAGATAAACCCTACAACCACCTCTAATGTCTGACATGGTAACCCCAGAAAATGAGCCACACTTTAGCAGGGTTCAAGCCACAGGTAACTTTTTAGCATTAGGTTGACCACGCGTGATATAAAGCAGATGCGAGGCAAGCCTTCCTTGTCAGACAAGAGAATTCTTTTTCTACTTGGACCTAAAATTCCCAGACCAGTGCTTCAGAACACAGTAATCTAGTAGTCTTCATTATTTTTTCAGTAATGACCCATAACTATCCTGGCCCCTTCTGTGTCAGCAGCATTACATGTTGTGTGGTAAAAGCTTTGTTTGATGCCACTACACAGGAATTACCACAGAAAACTGTTCAGGTTTTGGGACTTGTCAAGTTGCTCTTCCAGCTCATGGTTCTTGATCAAAGTCTGTATCCCTTCTAATCTGCAGCTGCCCAAACTATTTCATATGGGAAACGATCTTTGTGCAGATATATTTTTTTACTTGGGATTTTTTTGTTTTTTGTTGGGGTTTTTTTGTTTTTTTTTTTTTTTTTTAAAATTAGTTTAGAGTAATGATCATTTATTTCTTTATCCAGGTGTAGTCATGTAGGCAGCTCTGGTATTACTTCATAGAGATGTGGAAAAGGGCTTAAGGAGTGGAAGCTGTAGGAATAGTTTGGGGTTTTTGTACATGTTCTCGACTATTCCCCCCATATGCTATGTCTACACAGAAGACTATGATGTAGCCTTGATTGCCCTATTTTCCTGAGCATTTCCACATCCCACTGTGTCCATAAGGAGAGTCTAAGATACAAGGAGCAATTCTGAGGTACAGAATGGCTTTTATGAATATAAGAAACACCCATCTCCTTGTGACTTGCTTTCAGTAAAAAACTTACAGAGCTGAGTCTGGAACTCTCAAATGAACGAGAAGAGCCTGGAAATTAAAACAGATTACCAGGTGACAGCTCAGGATTGCCACCAGCACTAGGTCTTTTTCTTATATGAGAAGAAAAACAGCTTACAGTTAAAAGGAGATAAAGAAAATGGTGAGAAATAGAGTATTCTGAAACTCGAAATAATGAAGGTCTCATCACATTTCTGCAGCCTCAAGGAAAAAGCTGCTTAGATTTAAGCGTTTTCTTCAATCTAGGACAAAGATAAGCTCTTAACCTCTCAGGTAAACCTTTCCCCTAAACCTCTAGAGCCCCCAAACAAACATAGATGGACCTTTCAGCTCCCTTAAATCAGATCCTCCTTCCTTTGTTTTTTTGCTGTTTGTTAAGATGAATAGGGTTACTTTGCAACGCTGTGGCAGTGGTGAGGCAGCACATGTGTCAAGCAGCAGATCTTGAGCTCCAAGCCTACCTGGAAAGATGAGAACAATTGTAGCTGTTGTTTAACGTGTCTATTATGGTGGTGCCTAAATGGTTTGTCCAGCCTGGGACTCTACCAAGGTCAGTTTTGTATAGACTAAAGCAAAAATAATAGTCCAACAAATATACAATCTGTAACACTAAGCTAAACCAGGAGGGTAAGAAATTATGACTTATGAGGCAGCATTAAACTGTGTGGTATCTGACTGAGTGACTCTTACTATGAAACCTTGGCCCTGCTAAATGCACCAGGGGAATAAAAACTGCATCCATGAAGTCTGGATAATATCTTTCCACTTAATGAGTCTGGCATCCAAACAAACTATATAAGGTCATCTAACATCACCAGCATTAATGATGAAATCTGCCGTAACAGCTGCAATTCCTCAGTCATCATATAAATACACTGCAAACTTTGTGTTGTGAGTCTACTGAGCTTAGCACAGTAGGGTGCTGCTGCACACAGGGACAGCTGACAACAGTATTATTGGCAATTAGTTATTCTGCAGTGGCTGAAATAATTTCCTTATCTTATGTAAGATCATAACCACGTTATTCTTGCAAGGGTGGAAGCAAGAGATAACACAGACATTGTTTTAGGACATGCAATTTTAAATTATGGATGAAATACCCTGCTTGATTCAGCTGACATTCAGCCAAAATCCACTAGCTCACATTCTTCCATAATAACTATATTTACCACTACTAGAACAGAATTCAAATCATCCAGTATGTAGCCCTAATAATAAACCTATATGACTAGGGGCTGCTTCTTCAACATTATTTCCACCTAATTTATAATCAAGATGTTCAATTAATAATTTCAGCATTTTACGCAGTGTTAAGTCAGCTGAAAAGCATGTGATTTTTTTCCATTTTTCATTTTTCACAATGCTGAGGAATGCATAATAACCCAACAGAACAAGAATGCTAGGAAAGCAACAATTATTAACAGACTAATGGGAAAAATAAAAGGTTCAAAAAGAAAAGCTGGAAAGTTGATTGAGTTTCACAGAAAATGTAAATGTACTAAACGGTTCCAGAATAAAAGCAGCAAAGTCTACAGTGCATTTCCACGGGTATTATAGCCTCCTTGTGAATGACAGGTGAGATTAGAATTTTTTGGGTGAGTACCACACATGCACTCCTGTCATATTTGACTGCTTTGCACCAGGGTGACTGAACTGAAGGAGTCACATGGGATGCCCAGATGTGGGGGACAATCAGATCAAGGTAAACCACTCCTGCTTTGCTGGGAGTGGTGTTTTCTTTAGGCTTCTTTGTATTTACTTACCAAATAGCTGTTGTGCTGATTCAGACACGGCCCAATCAGACAGGGCTGTCTTCTAGTTTGCCTTGTTGGTGACTTTGTGAACAGGCCACGAAGTCATTGAATGTAACACAGAGGAGAAATGTTGAGATCTGTGGCTTGTATCATATACAGTTTTCATTCACATAACTGCACTGACCTCTTCCAACCTTTGAAGGGACAAATCTATGAAATATACTGGTAGCTTCACTCAGAAGAACCAAACTCAAGTCCCTAAATCCATAATCCCTGGCACTCAATGTTCTCTTCATCAGAAAGGCCAAAGACTGAACGGGTACAAAACAAACAGCAACATCGTTGGTGCACCTTTTGTTTCTAGGCAGAAAGAAGACACATTATCATGAAGAATTTTGCTCAGGTACTTAATACTGCTGTCATATGTATCATGCAACTAACTTTAGAAGACTCTTCTAAAGTCTTTCATCATAACTAAATGGATTTAATCCATATTTCAGTGGAAGCTACTAGGAAATGTATTAATCATACATTGCAGCTGGATCAGCTTTCTTAAATGCTTTTACTCAACAGTCTAAGCACCTTGTTCCATTTGCAATGGCTGGAAGGTGAAAAAAATTACATGTAGTCTGCAGAGTTTGAAAACTTAATTCAGTGTTTTCTTCTGTATACCTTCATGTCATCACTGGCATTTTAATTGGAAAACATCCCATTTGTGATTAAGAATTTGAAGCTTGTGGGGGCTTTGCTATTTTCCCTAGCTGAGCAAGATATCACTATTCAATATCATCAATGTAAGATCTTTTTTTCAATATTCTTTCTCTCTTGTTGATTAGAAAGTGTCTCACCAAACTGTGTCTTAACAAATGATTGCTTTTCTATATCTAATAACTCTCCAAAATTCATGAAATTTAAATGTTTTTCACTCTTTAATTTTCTGTAGAGGGCCAGGCTACATATCCAATTTGATAATACTGAATCATTTAACAATATTAGGCCTAGAACTAGATTCCTTAGGTTGTTGTTGTTTTTTTTTTAATTAGTCACCTACTCCTTCTGTGACCTGTTTCAGTCAATTAAGTGGTCACTGAAGACTTCTAAAAAATATGTAAGAAATATTTTTGTAACTCTGAAAGGGACTTAAAAGCTAAATAAATTAATAGCGAGGACACTGGTGGAACTCTCATAAATCTTTGTTGCTTTGCACTGCCTACTCAAACACTTTATTTATCTATTTTAAATTGATATTTTTATGAAATCCTCAAAGGCTTCTTAGTGAAATACTGTCCTAGCTGGAGATAAGAAGGGAAGCACATCTCCTGACAGGTGAGGCCTACTAATGCCTGAATTAAAGTGTTTACTCTGGTAATGATATAGCAGTAAGTGTTGTCTTTTTCTCCACATTTTCTGTCTTCTGCTTGTGGCGTATTTAATTTTGTGAGGCATTACTCAGTTGAGTTTGTCCTTGAAGGTGCACACTTCTCTCTACATCGGAGACCTCACTTGTATTCTTCGTATAAACAGAGTCATCTGGACAGGGCTGTTAATAAGAGGACGTGCCTGAGACCTTCCCAGTTTTACTGGCTGGTGGATGCTTTCTCAGAGTCTTTAAAGACCACTGATTGCTGATTATCTAAAGAGCACATATTTCACGCTTCTGTGGAAGGCACCACATCACGCGTGAGGAGATCGTGACAGAGCTTCAGCTTCTCTCACCGAGTTTCTTCACCGTATGAACTCCCCTCTGTCAAGCACTTCTATTTCTGCATGCCTAGAGGACCAGACGGCCTAACTGAGCCTTCTTTTCTGTTGTTTTTTTTGGTGGCTATCAAATACGATTCTCTGTAGCCCATCGCTTCTGGCCAGTCCGTGAACTCAAGCAGACTTGAAATTTCACTAAGAAGCAAAGACTTCCAGTCAGATTTTGCTCATGCAAAAGGATTTAAGGTTTCTGAATATCATTCTGGCATTTGGGTCAGAATGAATCCCACTATGTTTTGGGAACTTCATACTTCATTAATTATGTCTGGCTTCAGCAAGTGGCTTACTTTCAAAATTTAGGGACAGCATATATTCTTGAAAATGGAGAAAAATATCCTGCCTATATTTCTGCTTTTCTTCTGTCATGCATCTCTAATCACACAATTAAAGAGTTTTGTTTGTTTTCTTGTTTGTTTGTTTGTTTTGCTGTTATTTACAGTGTCTTCCAAAGATCTTCTCAAAGGATATATTAAGGTTAGGGTGAGGAGAAATTTTAGGCAGCATGGCAATGTTGAAATTGTGCTACTGACAGTGTTTCTAAATATTTTCGGCATTGATAAGTCTTGGGGTAAAGAAATTAGATAGCTAAAAGGGAAAAAAAGAAGGTATTTTAAAGGAATGGACCATGAAACCACAGGCAAGGAGTACTACTGCTAATGATTCATTTTACATCCCTGGAAATCCCAAAGATTCACATTTTCCAATTCAGCATTTGGTTACAGTTTTACAAAGTGATGATTTTGCTAGATAAGGCAAAGCCTCAGCAACACAAATACCCCTTTCCATCCCATTCTGAGGACTAATTTCCTTCCCAATACTGCAAAACTTCCATCCATTTTAATGAGAAATGAGGAACATCCATCATGTTGAAGGAAGGAAGGAAGGAAATTTTGTAACTCCCAGCTTTACAAGCTATTTAAAAAAGAAAAATAAAAAAATTTGGTCTCACAATTTGATGGCCATGTTGGTGTTTATCATAACACCAACACGTTTTCTTCTTTTAGCAACAACACATACCTATGTTTATGCCTAGGTTTATTGGTCACTCATCACATACTCTCCCCATTCCCACCCATCCAGCAAGGGGGAGAATTGCTAGAAAAATTGACAAACACAGCTTTATCCCTCCCACAAGAAGGGGGCATCATCCTGCCCCAAAGCTTGATTTTTTGCCAGTGAAATTCACTCAGCAGGGAGAAAAATCTTCTGCAGCAAAAGGAGAATTTTAATGGGCCCATTTTATAGATAGATTTGACAAGAAAATATCCCCAGTTCCTTCCTTCCCGTGGATCGATTTAAAAGTTTCGCTGAGCTTTTCATCCTTCAAGCTTCCTAAAGCTGCCCTTGATTTCTTTTTAATAAGATGCATTGAAAATATCCTACCACCCTAGAACATTATACTGAGGCTGCTAAGGTCTGGGGGAGGGAAATGCATAGGGTTAATTTTCAGCTGCCATCGTGAGTGGCATTAAACATCAAAAGTGCTTTAAATTAACTTCTTCCTCAGAAGAAATATTTAACAATTGCTGATGTGATGTGTGCCTTGACATTTTGAAGGATTATTCAAAATCTTTTTGTGTTTAGGATAATGACTTTCAAAGCACTTACCATCCTGTGCCAGTCAAATGCAGCACTTTTGATTCATCATCATGGAGGTATTAATAATTAGATGTGTTAAGATAATGGTAAGATTGTGTGGCTAAGGTCTCACTATACCCCAAACTCGTGTTTATGTTCTCAGTTATTATTCAGTTGCAAATGAGTTCACATTTATATACCTTTTTTCATTTCTATGGACTTTTCTTGGCAGTTCACTTCCTTCATACAATGTTATAAGCCTAGGGATCACACAGGCCTAAACTCTCCTAGTTTCACAGCTTTCTTTCCTGCAAGCACATGGGGAATGGCATGTGTAATATTCCAGATGTGGAACTGTAAGGTAAACTAGCTGTACATACCCAATTTCTGTTTTGTTAATTCCATGCCCTGTCAACAGCATCATTCTGAGAGCAACATTCACTAACTTGAATCCCCTCATGGACATAAACTGAGTCTGTCTATTTAAAAATCTTCTTTACTCTTATTTTTGATCCAATTCAACACTGTTCACCAAGCTCAGAGTCCTAACATGCCATGCACAGGACCTCTGTCAATAATCTTAACTTCTCCAGCAGATTCTGTTTGAAAAGAGATGGATGAAAAGAGTCAGAAAATTATAATTGCTTGCCAGTTTACAGCATTGAACAATAAAGTTTTGATTTAGTTGAGAAAATGAGCTGAGATTTCTTCAGTCCACATTTGAAAATGAGGGGATGGAGGTGGCAATTTGGCCTTCTCCTGCCTTGGGGCCATTGATAGCTTTACTTTTGTAGGTATGTCATTGGATGTAGGGGGCAGCCCACGGCAGGTCCCGACATGTTGTGTAGACCCCTGAGCCGGAACCTTTGTTCCAAGAAAGCTCAGAACCACTAACTTTTTGACAGAGCTGCAAATACCCATCGTCCAGAAGCTTTAGGAAGAAAGGGATTCATTCAGGTTAGGTGACAGCGAGAAGCACTATTAAGAACTTGACTTTCTTTCAGGTTTTATATTCCAGTTTGAGGGTAGAAAGAAGATGAAGGTGTCAAGTGAATCATTCTGAATTCCCCATAGGTCCAAATTAGGCTCAGAGTATTTAATTTGAAGGATGGGTTAACCTCCAGTGAAGTGAAGCTGAAAAGACTACCACCAGAGTATTACTGACAGAGATAAAATCCAGACGCATTAGAAATCTCCAATATTTTTTCTGCCACAAATGGAAAGATTGATATCAGTTTATGTACAAAAAAAGCAGAAAGGAAGAGGTCTTTTAAAATGCTCTTTTAAAAGTTCCAACAGACTTACAAAGAGTAAAAAGAAACGTTAGGTGTTTTTGGAATGCAAAAAGTGTTCTATGAATCAGCATACCTGTGCTTTTGTACATAAAAGGCAAATGGCAGATTAACAGGAGGTGTCTTGTACCAAACCCAAGGATATCTGAACCTGGTTTTTGGATATTCAGTCTTTCACTTGCATAAGCATCTTAAGATGCAAGTAAAGTTAAAAAAAAAAAATATTTTGCAAGTAGTTTTCACTTTTAAGTTTTGAGTTATTGACTGAAATGCACACAATATTGAGATACTCTTGTAACTCATGACTTTTCTTAAAGTATAGGCTCCTAGACACAGGTGTCAGGATAAAACAATGGTAGCCAGTCTAGCTGAATTGATGCACTGATGTCTTGGTTCTTTATCTTCTTTAATCTTCCCTGATTTCTTGGTTCTTTAACTGTTTTGTTTCAATAACACCCATCTCACACCCAATACTGGAGTCAAAGGGCTGATGATGATAAACCCATGGGAAGTGCTCATTCATGGAGATATTCCATTCTAGTCTGTGGTATGTTAGTCTGTGTGAATGCAGAAACTTTCTCAATTTTATAATAAATCCTTGTCCTCAGATCTAGAACTGAGCACCATATTTTTACAATAAAACATGTTTTACCAGTTGCATGCATGAAATTTAGAGTGAGCAAATGTGCTCTTCACCTCCAGGGTACCAACTTCAAATCCATGGCTACTCGGTAAGAACTGTAACGCTGAAGCCTTATTGTCATCATGGGACTTCAGATGTCCTGAAATGCCTCAATTCTACTGTCTTCACTACTTCCAAGATTGCTACTAACAAAAATATCCTTTGACAAAACCAGTGAAGAATCCAAGGACTGTGTATATTGGGTCTTTTCATGTCAAAGTAAAGGTATCTGTTGATGCTGGTGGAGCGGATATGCCTCCTTGCCACTCTCCTCCAGGCTAAAACCTCACAACTTTCAACAAAGCTTTAAACACAGGATTTACTGTATGTATTTTTATTCTCCTCCTCTGCCTGTATCTACTGTTTTGTCCCCTTCGTTTGACTTACTAGAACCTCCAAAAAAGTTATGTTAATTTGGAAAGAGAGGAGCAGCTGCCAGACTTGAAACATATGTTCAATTCCAAATGCTGCAAGTTGCTGGAAAAACTCAACTAGCTGCTCCCAGGGCTCATTAGTTCCCCAAGGAAGTCTCCAAAAACAAAAAAGATAACTGTAGAAATAATAAAAGAGTTGTGTTTTCTCCATTACATCCCATTTTGCTCTAATTTTTATTCTTCATTTTATTCCCTACATACAAAGGACTTTTGTACTCATTTCCACATACTTCCATTGTTTATTCTACAGGCAGATTTTCAAAGATAAGCCATTTTAGGGGCCAAAAGTGAAGGGCAGATGTTATGCACTAATCTACTGTTATAAAAAATATTTACTATTGGGGAATCCCAGTTTTCATTTAATCATTTCCAAATAATTCAGTGGCCTCCGTCCCTAGATAGGGCAAATTACTCCTGTCTTACTTTCTGAGTTCATGAAAACTTTTCACTGTGACTGGCATATGGATGACATTTCACTCTGCTGTGAAAGTTGACTACAGAAGTTGAAAATATAGCAAGTAAGTTTCTTGAAAAAAAGTGGGAAAATAAAGCCTTTTAATGGAAAATATTATCTATAAGACTGTACAGTTTATTAAAATATTTTGCTGATGTCTGTTGTGTTGACATAATAGTGTCTAGCTCATTTACAGGGTAATTTTATCTTTGTTAAGACATTTAATCTAAGTTACTCTTTTCCTCCCTCTTTTTTTGTCTTTCCTCAAGTTTGTCCTCTTTATCTGGAAATAGTAGTACTTATTTTTCCTTTGTTTTTGCTGCTCCCTAGAAAGTCATCACTACATATGATCACGTTTCCCTAGAGATTTTTTTGATTGTGGTAAATATGGGCTAAATTCAATGGATGAATTTCAGGTGTACATTTAAGTTCAGTGAAGTAAAATTAGTAATAAAAGAAATTGCATCAAATTTACCTATCCTTTGAGGAAAAGATTTTGCATTTGCAGTTGAACATTTGCCTTAACTTTTGCTTTTTTCGTTCATTGTTTCATAACTTTTACTGTTTTGACAAAGTTTGCACTGTGCTTAAAGTGTTCTTTGTAGTCTGCTGAGCAGAAATCAAAATCGAAATAAGAAGGATAGATGAGAAAGTATATTTCTGCTTTACTGATTCAGAATATCAAAGTCAATTAATACTTCATTTTGCTTTCTATTTTTCCCCCCAACATTTCTCAGTTCCTCAGGTGTTTAGGCCTAACTACTCTACAACTAATTCACTCATTTCAGTAGACCTATAGAAGCTTGTTTATTTCTGTGAACCCTAGGATAATAATGATCAAGTCATAAGAGGTTTTTTTGAAGGCTGCATAATAAAAATATTAAAGATTTGAAAATCTAGGAAACTGTATTTGGGTTCCTGTCTCCTACTGATTTTATAAAGATCCGGACTTTAGAGATTAGGAGATAAAGTGCAGATCTCTAAACAAAATCAACACTTCAGCTTCACTGTAGGCACAGGTTTGAAACATGATCTGACAGGTAATACTTAAAACCTTACTTTTCTTATACACATTAAGAATGCAATACATTATCCATAATTTTATACAGCTAAAAATGAACTACCTAAGCCAGGGAAAGATAATAATCTAATATATAAAAATCTCCCTGTAGGTCCCCACTGAATTTAGAGTCTATACAAATAACTTTGAAAAGCAGATTGCAACTTTTGAATGGCTAAAATTAGCTGAAAGAAATCTCAGTGTAGTTATCTCCAAGCTCATAACTCTTAACCAAAAGAGTCTTTGAATTTTTAAATATTTGTTTTGCAGTTATTCTACAGATCCACCGAGATCATGGCTGGTTTGAATACCTTGGGGCCTTTCTCTGTCTCTGGATATTCGATATTCAACAGCTACTGACTTTTTCACCAAAACGTTTTTCAGTCCTCGAGGATGATGGTTCAGTAAGTACGACATGTAGTGGACAAGACTGAGTTCACCTCCCAGGTGCTGCAAACATATTAATTTTTATCTAGAAATGTGGAGAGGCAGTTTCCTCTTCCATTGTATCGGTCAGAGCACTCGTCTGAGTGTTCACTTCTCGTGTTCACTTCTCTTCCTCCTGCTAAGGGTAAGTCATGTTCAGGATGGCCTGTAGGACCTTTGAGAGGCAAGCAAGAATGAATCCTGCTCTGGAGCCTAGTGATGTGGATGACCCTCAAGAAAGGAAAAGATCTGTGCTAGAGAAAGTGTAGTATGAGCACAAGATCATGCAAGAGCTGGGAACTGGAGAGAAAATAGAATCCCGCCAGAAAACAACCTTGGTCAATCTCATCATGAGAGGACAAGTTTACACTGCTCAGCTAATGCTGAGATATTTTACTCCTTCAAAGGTGGAAACAACCTTTTGGCCTCTGTGCATTGATAGTCTGTACTTAATGAGCATAAAAGTCAGTCTCTGAAGCAAACAGTCCAACGTGATTTAAAGAGGCAATACACCTAGAACAAATGCATGAAGTGTCTATATGGCTAAATCCATTGCAATCAGGCACAGGGAAAATGTTTCTGTCCTACACATGAATCAAGCTGTCACTTCTACATACTGCACAACTCAGAGTATAAAGAGATCTTGCAAAATTTTCAAAATCCTGGTAAACTTCTGGATTTCAAGCTGTGTCCCACATATAGTTTCTTTTAAAATAATAATAAAAATAATAAATAATAATAATAACAAAACCTCACAACAAAAAAACCAAATAAACAAACAAAATACCCTCCTAACTCTCTTAACACTGGGGTAATTTCAAACTAGTCTTGATGCCATGTAGAAATTCCAAAGTTCAGCTATGAAACTGATATTTTCATTTTTCTCTATTTTTCACTATCAGGCTCACAGACTCATTCAGCATGAGAACACGTCAAATATAAAAGTGGAAAAACAAATCCCCTCCAAATGAAAACGTGTAATAGGGAAACAGCACAGAATATGCTGTGAGCCTGTCTTTTGCATTGAGATTGTTGTCTCTCTTTGTACAGCCATTGTCTGGAGATGGGTGTAACTTGCCTCTTCTCTCATAAGATTTTACAACTCTTATGGGAAGGATGACCTTTGAGTTTGTGTTTTTGTAGCATACATCACTAAAAAAGGACCTGAATAACGATCTGGGTTCCTCTGTGATGAGAAATTAATATAGCCCTGTAATTTTTCTATTATTAACTAGAGGGGTAGCTTTGGGATGAACTGTTCAGTGACAGACCATAATTTGTGTTTGGAGACTGAAAGGTGTCTAAAAAATAAGGGGCAATTAAGCAACTAAAATAGGCTGCTTATTTCTCTTCCAAAAATGTCTTATATATTCAGAATTAAAGGGACTGTTTGGGATTAACTCACAAGCCTAAAGCAAAGATGTGTGGAGGTAAATTTAACACAGAGGTGATATGTTCAGTCTCTGGGGAGAGAGATAGAAATGATGGTTGTCATTTTCACCTTATCTCCTTTGACAGAGAAAAGGTTCAGCAATTATGGCCCCGTGGAAAAAAAAGAAAAAAAAAAGAAAAAAAAAGAAGAAACTATAATTTAAAAACCAGACAAAAAGAAGAGGAAAGAAAGCACCTCAGTGCATTTTCTTCTAATGATATAAATTTCAATTAACTCAATTGATAAATTAAGCTATAAAGCAATGCAAACATGCAGAAGAAAAATTCAAATAATTTTTTTCTTCATGCTTCCAATTCTTTATAGTACATTACATCAGTTAATGGCAATTTGTATAATTTGTGTAATGACATAAATTGCCATAAACTCTCACAGTGAAATGTTGTAAAAATGATAAATCAGGGATAAAGAATGGAGCACCAGGTTCATAGCTGCTGTAAATTCCGTTAATGTTATTGCAGGTACTCTAGTTTATACCTGCTCACACCCCACTACTACCCCACTCCCCAGACGCGGACGGGAAGGAATCAAGGGAAGAAGATGGGAATTGTAAGTAGTGTCATAAGGTGCCAAAGCTGAATGTTAAGTTGCTGAAGATCCAAAATGGAAGAGACATGACAAGGCAAGTGTGATCTGTGATGCTGCAAACACGTGGCAGGACTGGGTCCCTTGTCACAGTGTCTGACACACACACACCAGTCACTGCTGTGACCCTGGTCCTCTCTGGCAGAGCCAGTTCTTGCTCTGGTTGGAGTTTCAGACATCCAGCAGAGACCTGGTTCTGCACCATTCGCTGACCACACCACATGTCAGGTGTGCTGCTGGTCAGAAGGAAGCACGACACCAAACCACCTCTTTTTCTGGTGTCTTTCTGAACACTGGCATGGACTCCCAAAGTAACCTCATTCTTTCAAATCAGCGTCCTATCCCAGCCTGTCAGGCCGTACCTAAAGCTTGACCTGCTGCACCTTCAAAAGCTGTGTCTCCACTGTCAGACATGACAAGAGGTGGAGGCGGACTTACAGCCAACACTGCAACTCATTCTTAATGTGTCCCCAAGCCTGCTGAGGTGCTCCAAGCCCAGCTAATTTCTTTGTCAAGGTGAATTTGGGCATCGTGGTCATGCCATAGTTTTTTGCAGTGTCTGATTCTAAAATGCACCTCCCCACATGACACCAACACTGAGACACTGTCACAAGGCAGTGTGTGCACAGTCCTTCTCACCATATTTTTAGCACAAAAAAAATACTATATCTGGACCCATGAAAGGAAGGAATGGGAATTCAAGACTTTCTCCTCATTCAAAAGGTAACATGAAGGTTGTTCATAGTGGGATTAGTGTCCAGTGAACTGTTAGTCATCTGTGGGCCTCCACTTAAACAACAATCTGGTTGCACTGACTATTCTGAAGTTCAGTGATGATTTTCATTCAGTTGCACTGCATCTGCTATGATGTGGGGGTTTTTATTACTATCCCTTCTTTGTTGCAGAGAAGGTGGAAAAAAACATGCAAGCATATTATAATAATTCAGTGTGGCCAGTAGACCCTCGTCAAAAATTGACTGAACTATACTCGAAGCACTGAGTGGGTGTAAACGTCAACTAAGTAAGTGAGCTTGTAGTATTTTTCAAAAGAGTCAAAAGTACAATTAATGTGACACAACTGAGTGAATAAAAAAAGAAAAATATGGCTTTTCAGAAAAAGTGAGAAGTTTAGTTTTGTGGTGGGTGCACCTGTTCCTGTGGGGGTTGAGAACCCTCCCCTTACTGGGTGAATAGTTGTGTATTTTGGGTTATCCTTTCTATAATCTTGAGAATTCTTAAGCCAGTCAGGTGGTACCAATTCCATTTGACATCACAAATTTGTATTCAATTATAGGCAGATCCATAATTGGTTTAATTGGTCTATATGGTTTAAAAACTAAATCTCCTGTAAATATAAGATGTCTCCATTTTACAAGTCTACATGACAAGTATCGACACACATTTTTTTTCTGGAGTCTGGGATAATTTTCCAATGAAGTTGTGTACATTGTGAGCTGCCACACTAGTGGTGGCCAAATCAGTGAGTGTTTCAGGGTACTACACTCACTGAAATGAGGGGACTCTCATGGCTCCAGAAATTTACATCTCAATAACTCCTATGGCTCATGATTTCAAAGAATTTTAACACTATTAATTCAGCCTCATAAACCCACTTGTTTCAAAGCCCCTTGGCCTTCTTTACATTGAGATCTGGTGTCCATCAAATGAAGACCGTTATCCTCATCCCCATTCTTGAGCTGGAGAAATGAAGGCAAAACCAAAACTTGCAAAGCTGACAGGGACTTTTACCAAGCAGTAGCTTGTCTTTTTCCATCAAGGTCTCCTTCCAAAGGTAGATGGGATTATGGAAATTGAAGCCCTTTTTTGGAAAGATTATTTTTTAAGGTAATGTCTTCCAAGAATGTGTTCACAGGCTAGGGGAAAAGAGCTTAAAGCAGGGATTTATGCCTTGAGCTCTTATACCAGTGGAGAATGCCCTAAATGTGCAAATACTGATAATGCAGCCAAAGCACTTCTCTGAATTGTCATGAATAAGTTTGGAAAGAATGCATTTCTCTAAGTCTAAAGTAGAACTGTGGTAGAACTTATTGCTAATAGAGTGCCCATTTTGTAGACCTAGATACAGTCACAAACACAGTTTCTGTGCAAGCCAGTTAACAGTCAAAACAGAACAGAAATAGTAATATAGAATCACAGAACAGCCTGAATTGGAAGGGACTCACAAGGCTCATAGAAGTCCAACTCCATACTCTGCAAGGACAACTCCAAAGATCTCATTCTGTGCCTGAGAATATTGAATAACAAACCTGATACGGGCAGGGAAAGTAATTCGACCTGAAAATAAATTATTTCATATTTTACATATTTAATTTTTTTCTCTGAAAGGACATATTTAGATTAATAATGTCATATAAATGAAACAAAACAGCTCTGTTCCCTCATTTTTTCATAGTCCACTAGAACTGTGTTTTCAGGCCCTTCCCTTTCTTTCTTTCTTTTTGACCGAGAGAGATACAAAAGTAAATTATAAGAAGCAATCCCCCACTTCGATCAGACATTAATTCCCACAGTGAGAAAAGACCAAGAGGGGCAGATACTGACTTTGAGAAAACTGGAAATTTCAGGTAAAATGCAGAGATGTGTTTATAAGCACTAAAACAAATGCTTGAAGGCAAATATAGAGAGAGTAAAGGCTGCTGTGCTTTGGGATAGTAACACAGAACTTATTTGTTCTAGTAGTTCAGAGATGATCCAGTTTCTGCTATTATAAAAGATAATTAGGAAAAACTGTCAAGTCTGCAGATTAATCCTGCATACATCTGCCTGCAGTTTGCTTTGAAACCTTTTGGATCTAGAAAGACAATCTTGTGTAATTAGCTGAGGCCACTATAATCCATAAAAACATCTGATCACATTGATTTTCAGTCAATCAGGCTCTATCTGTCAACAGCAATTCTAAAGATCATACGAGAGGTCTTACAAGTACACAACTTAGCCCTCTAAGGTCATTTAAACTTTTCTCTGGCTTTTAAACACAGAATCATTTTAAGTCACCAGCTGCCAAAAGTTCCAAATAAAATGAAAAAGTCATAGAAGCAAATAAAAAAAAAAAAAAGCCAGTGAATGTGTATCTCTTTCTGTACAAAAATATAAATATAATTATGTAAACGAGGTACTTTTATATCTATGCATGGTGCCACAGACTTAATTGAGAAGGAACCTTTACATCTGTGCTCTTCTTGTTTTATTAGAGGAGGTCTTATTATTTTTATGGAGCACAGGAAGCCAACAGTCCATTTAAACTCCTATTCTGCCTCCAACTGTGATGCATACCACAAATATCTTAGGATAGCAAAAACTCTAATAATGCAGCTAATATAGTGTGTAAGTCTTCATGGGAAGGGAGTACTTTTGAGTCTAGATTATATACATCTAGCCCTGTTTGAGGACAGTTAGTAAGATACTCAAAGTATTTCACTGCAGAAATTTTGTCTTCTGAGCTCCATGATCATCTCAGTTGCCCCAACCTACTCTTTTTTGTGCTGTGGTGCACCTGTTAATTTGCTGTGTTAACTAGTGTTGTTCCAGGGTAGCTGTCCCTGACTTTTCCTACCCTTACAATGTTGACACCTTTGATTCCTGTCATCTGGGCCACTGCTGTTGAGAGGAAGGGAGCTCAAAGTACCAGGTCCTGGTGTAAAGCAGCAGGAAACAAGATTCCCCATCCCCAGCTCCGCAGAAGTTACTAAATTTTATTTCTTGTTTTGGAGAAACTTCAACAGGAGAAGGCTGAGATCATCAAGTTGTCACACAGATTGCTACTAAAATTGTTCTTTATGCCACCTAAGTTTAGCCATCTAAAAGTTGGTTTACAGTCAAAACTAGCCATCTAACTGTCCTTATACAGAATACAAAGATGAACTTCTGCAGAGACAAAGTCAAGCCGGTTGATTTTCATGAGTGTTTTTATAGGGTAATCTTTTCTCTAACATCCCCTCCCCCCTTCAACACTGCTAAAGTTAGGCTAAAAACCTATTTAAAAACCTTTATTTGGCTGAATTTAATCCCAGGCTTAGTGATTCAAGCCTAATGGTGAATAGTTACCTAGAAGAGATAAGGGAAAAACTGAGGATTTTGACACTAAGAAATTTTCTTAGTACAGTGTTGAAAAGTATCCCTAAGTATTTTATTTTCACTAAAAGACATGTGACATCTATAAATGGCATAGTTAGATACAAATTTACAAGACATCAAACCAATTATTACCAAACAAAATTCAGACAGGCTTTCTGCAACCTGCAGGAAAAAATCCTGACAATATTCCAGTAAGACCAAAGATCAAGGAATTTACAGGTTTTGTTTATAAATATCTCAAATATTTCAACTGACCAGAACCTCCTTTGTAATGACTAAAAACTATACATAGATTGGGTGACAAAATGAAGGATTTCAGGTGTCCAAAACCACATTTATGAGGTAATGGAAAGTCTTATAAAATATTTAAAATTTTCCAGTAAAACTGAGGCATAAAGATTCAGTTCCTCAGCGGGTCCAAAATAAACACTTTTTATCTGTGAAGTGGTATAGAAAAAAGGTAATGTTCTTGAGAATCCCTGAATAAATGTCATAAAGAAGCAACACTGTGTAATTTCTGAGTTCTGCTTATGCAATGAAGTTTCATAACCTTGAATGTCCTGCTCAGACTGAAGATCTTAAATTAAAATGATCAGCATCTTCAGCAACCTTAGGAATCAGCACTAAGCTTGGCTGATAGAAGGCTTTTCTGAGGGATACAGTTGACAGCAATTGTTTTGAAGAAGCAGTTTCTGTCTGGACTGTAGATTTCCTTAGGCTTTGAACTGGTGAAGTCAGTAAAAATGAGTTGGTATGTAAGTGAACCGAGAGTTCCTGTATGGCTTAAAGCACTAGTTATAAGTCAAAATTGAGATGTCATGGGTAAAGGACTATGAATCATGACTCTGGTAGTCTGGTCTTTCTGCTACCAACTTGTTTTGCAGATCTGAGGAATATCTTTGAGTTCTCTGTGACACAGTTTGTGGCTCACATGTGACATTAAATTTGTTTCTCACACAACTGGAAGGAGACAAATTTTGTTTCAGAGAGAAAGGCAAATCTAATGATTTAGAGTTTTTTTGGTCTTGCTGAAAACACAGAACTGCTGTATCTGGGGGGAGGGGGTAGTTTCTTTTTCATCCCTATGGGTAAGGGTACATTAAAGCATTCATGGTTTACAGTCAAAACTAGTAATCTACACTATCCTCCTACTTTTGTCACCACACAAAAGTGAACTTCTGTAGTGACAAACTCAAGCCACCTGAGTGTATGTACACTTCATCCTCTAGACATAAGATCATGGGAAAAATCTTCCCTTTTCTTCCTACAGTTTATTCAAGCCACAGATGCTGCCAAATTTGGAAGCAGATTTCTTTCTTTCAGAATCATTTTGACATATGATTAGTAACTTCTTTCTAAATTCTCCTGCACACAGTCTTTCTTCCTCCCTCTCTTTGTCCATTTTCTGTTTATTTGGTTTTTTTTCATATAAATCCTCATGTAAATACCCCTAAAAAAATTGAAAGGGTATGGAGACGAGAGATTTTTATGCTATCATTTCCATAAAAAACAATTTTAATGGATGCTGAACAATTGACTTCTGACTTAATGATGAATCTGTGCTGGGATATCTCACATGAAAAGGACCATTTTCCTGTACAAGGGAAACTCAAGAGCATTTGTGCTGCCAAAGTACCTCAAACTCAACATAGGAAAAAAAGTATGGCAAAGATTATTTCTTTTGCATTGAAACATTTGTTATTAAAATAGTGTTTATGAGGGAGAGCTCTTTTTCCAAAATTACTTGATTTCCTAAGCCAGAGAAGAATAAATGTGGAGTATGTGTATATGTGAACATAACCAAAAAACACTCACACAACCAGACAGCTCCTAAATTATATGTTTGCTTAGGGACATGCATGACAGAGCTGTGTAGCTTACCCAGGGCTTGAAAAGAGTACGAAATCTGAGCAACATACTGTGTGACAGCAGAACAGAGCCCCGAGTGCTTGTTTAACTTCAATATAAAAGTAATTATATTAAAGAAGGCATTAAATGCATGTTTGAAACAGGTTTGGGAAGGATTCAGGGTAAGTTTGCCTTTGTAAAAGATTGCTTGATTCATTAAAATCAGAATTCTGGCTTTGCCCTTGATTTGTTCCTTTTACAGTTTAAAACTTTCATAATTTTTTTTTTTCCTATTTGAATGACATGGTCTACTCAAGGCCATTTCAATTGTTAATAACAAAACCAGACTACAGGAAAGAGATTTTTTTTTTTTTTTAATAAAGACCTCAACATGTAACTTAGCAGCCTTAACTGGATGTGATGGGACCAGATGATCCTGCAGAAATTTGAGTTATTGACACCCTTTCACTTTACACAGCTCTTTGTTTTGTTTTAAGTAAGGAATTCTCTGGGGTGGGAAACATTAGTGTTTTGTTCAGATTAGAAATTCTAAATCTCAGTGGAGAAGCACAGGTTCAATTGATGTAGGAAATTATGCCATACTGACTAACCCTTGGAATTAATAAAGAGGTGTAAGGGCCCCTCTACTGCTTGACCTAAAGAGAGGTGTTATGATACTTAACAGATAACAAAAACACACAGAGTGGAAAATAAAAAGGACATGTCAACACATGCCAAAGGTCAGGAGATGGCAAGAAAACAGTCACACTCCAGGATCAATGCTCCCCATCCCCTAGTAACCAGTGTTACTTTCCCCCCTAGAAGGGATGCAGAGAAATCTGAGAGAAAAGCAAGTACAGAACTAAGAATACTACTTTTTTAGTTTTTGCTGATCTTAATAGTTTCACAGATAAGTGGTATGCAGTAACTTTTATTAGTCTTTGTGGGAGATATGAATATCTATATGAAGAGAGTAAAGAATGATTCTGCCTGTACTGAATGTACTCAATAAGATCTACACACAAAGTCAGAAGGTTACAGAACTTGCTTGGTTTAGGAAAAGAACAATTCTGACTGTGAGGAAGTAAATTGGGTCTGTCTTTAGGCAAGGAAGCAGAAAGGTGGAAAGGGGAAGGGACTCTCCCTTCTACATCAGGAACATATGTAATCAATGTCATCATGTTCCCAGAACAGTGTTGTTTTACCCAACACTGACTTGATTTTTAGGAAAAACTGTGTGTTCCTGACACTCTGTTTGCCAAGTCTTTGCACCTAGAGATGACCAAGAATTAAAAAAAAAAAAAAAAAAAGGAAAATTATAAAAATGAGTAAAGGGGGAAACACTGTGTATGAAACAGAGCATTATGTAGACATTGTGTATGAAACAGACATGAAACCTGTCACTTGTGTATTCTATGGGTTCCATAAAATTTACATGTTCATCTAGTCTCAGGATAGGGACTTGATTAACTTGATTAACAAATTAATCAAGTTTAACTAACCTATGTGAATTAGACCAGGCTTAACTCCTGTCTTTCCAAATATATAATCTTTGCTACTTTGCTACAAGCCTACAGACTGTTTAGGGAACAGTACAAAACAACTCTTATGTTAGCTGGACAGTCCTACAGAATTCAGAAAATAGGGCAATTCTATTCCAATACTAAAATACTGCTCATTTAATAATTGTTATACATATATACATATATATCTGTATGTGTGCACAAAATACCAGCCATCTTAAAGATAGATATACAGACAAATGCACCAGCTGTGTCTTTTAACCACTTTCAATGAAACAATACTTTATCTGCTTATTTTTAAATGGCAGTACCTGTGCCCCCCTTTAAAAGTATTGCATGACGACGTTGTCCTGGCACCTTCTTTTCTGAATTGCAAACTCTGCTCATATAGAGATGGTTCTAGAGAATGACATACCAATATCTCTGCAGATCTAGAACCAAACTGCCCCCAAATTAACTGCTAATCAAGACCCCAGTTTACATGAAATATGCCAGAAATATGTCAGAAATATGACCAGAAATATGTTGAGGGATCCACCAAAACTGATGAAACTGAAACATAAACCCTGACAGTCTGTAATTCCTCATATCTGAATTGCAGGACACCATAATGACTTAGAAGCTTCACCATCCATTGTTTATTGCTAAGGGTGAGGGTTTTTTTGGAATTCAGTCTATGTGCAAATGTAAACAACGCATGATAAATAATTTGGATTATATTTCTAATCTTGCACAGATTAATGCAATTGCAAAAACAAAACAGAGTTCAAAGCAATAAGCGGAGTAGGAAAATCATTCCTTCTTTTACTCCGACAGAGGAGAAGGAGTGTAATTCCACCATGACAGTTCTAATGTAAAACCAGAACTGAAGGAAAAGAATCAAGTATTGAAAATGAAAAGATAGCAAACTGCAGAGAAGGGACCAAAATCAACTGGGCAGAATATTTATCACCTGTCTGTTGGGTTAGCTGTAGCAGAAGAACAGCTCTATAAAGGGCTTTACCACAAATACTTACATAACCCCATTAATTATCTAAATATCACAGAATCTTTAATATTTTAAAGCCCATAAAATCTGGAGAAGGGAAATCTTATTACTCTATTGAGACCTGAGAAACTGAGGCAAAGGTGAAGACATTTCAGAATACACCAGAAAAGAAGAAACTGAACTGAAGCCTCTCAAGTCCTAGAAATGTATCCTCAGAACTAAATCATTATTCTTTACATGCCAACTGTTAGACTGGGAGCCTGAATGCAAACTTTTGTGAAATCATAGAACTATTTATTCAGGAAAAAGCTTAAGATCAAGTCCAAGTGTTAAGTCAGCACTGTCAAACCAACTACTAACCATGTCCTCAAGTGCCCCACCCACATGTCTTTTAAATACCTGCAGAAATGGTGATGTCACCACCTCCCTGGGCAGCCTGTTCCCAAAGACAATGAAGAAATTTTCCCTAATATCCAATCTAAATTTCCCCATGTGTAATTTGCTGTTGTTTCCTCTTGTCTTATCTGGGAGAAAAGCCTGACCCCCACCTGGCTACAACCTCCTTTCAAGAAGTTGCAGAGGGCAAGAAGTTCCCCCTGAGCCTCCCTTTTTTTCCAGGCTGAGCCTCCTCAACTCACTCAGCTGCTCCTCATCAGACTTGTGCTCCAGACCCTTCCCCAGCTCTGTTGTCCTTCTCTGGACTTGCTCCATCACCTCAATGTCTTCCTTGTCATGAGAAGCCCAAAACTGAATCCAGGATTTGAGGTGCAGCCTCACCAGTGCCCAGTACAGGGGGACAGTCACTGCCCTGGTCCTGCTGATCACACTATTGGTGACATCAGGTGCCTTCTTGTCCACCCGGACTCTCTGTGGCTGCCGTTCAGCTGCAGGTACTTTTTTGCTGGGAAGCTTTTAAGCGTCTGGTGTTGCCTGGGATTGCTGTGACCCAAGGACAGGACTAAGACAGTAGATAATATACATACAAACACAACAATACGTTCATTGCCTTTACCAGGCTTCAGTGGGGTTTTCAAAATGTTCAGCTAATAAATATTTGCTCATGAGTATCTTCCAGTTTTACTGCTTTACTTGATTTCAGAGGCATCCAAAATTTCCTTGGAGACAACTCCACCAGTTCCCAGTATCCATTAACCCTGCCTACCCCTTCTTTCCGTTCAAGAAAAAGGGAAAAAAAAATTAAAAGGGAATAGACCAAAAAAAAAAAAAGAAAGGCCGTTAATTCCTTTTCCCACTGTGTGACCTTGCAGAGTTGTAGGAGTTAAATGGAGCACAGTTTGGGAACATCCATTGTTCTAATCACAGCTGCTCCAATACCATATTGTCAGTGAAATGGAAAAGAAATTAGCAGCTCATTTTGTGCGACGTGAACTTTCTCTCTCGCTCTCCTGCTTGATGAGAACACTCTCTTTGATAAATCAGCCATCATACCTTATTGCCATGCAGAGACTGGAAGTAAAAAAATGTCAACAACATTTTTTCCCTGAGTCTTCTGGAAGCAATCAAGTTTCACTGCTGCAAAGGTAATGCTTAATTTTCTGTCGTTTTTTTTGTTTTTTTTTTTTTTTTTTTTTTTTTTGGCACGTAGAAAGTTAACAGAGGACATATCTTTTAAAGCTACAAAAATTGATTGGACTTGCAACAGACGAGACGTCGGCAATGAATGAGATAAAGAGCAGATTCGGCACATTATTGCAAGAGAGGTTCCCATCGGTGCGTACCATTCACCGCCTTGTGCACAGACTTCAATTAGCAGTTAAGGATGTGTTGAAATATGTTGCAGGAATTAGTCATTTCAAAGTCCTGGTAGGGAAACTAAACTATGTAGTGTTTGCAGTCAGCCACAAAAAAAGAAAAAAAAAAAGAAAGAAAGAAGAAAGGAAAGAAGAGAAACTCTCAGCAAGAAGTAGCTGAATGGGCATATGTGGTATCATTGGAGCGTCTAAAGAGCAAGCCAGTAGTCAAGATGTGCTGAGTAGCCTGCAGTTCCAAGACAGTAAAGGCTGTTTTAAGGTCACAGAAATCACTACCTAAACACTTTGCATTTCCAAGAGACACTAGGAAAAAAAAAAGTCACTTTCTCAAATAAACAGGGTGAAGTTCCTTTTTAGATCCAGGCAAGCAATGTTGGAAATTTACATTCTTTAGAAGGGTTTTCTTCTCACAGATCATGTCTTAATGTGCCGTTGCCATCCTGGTCACTCATTGTGTTGCATCATATTTACTCACTAATTAGCTGTGTAACTGAAGAACACTCATTAACAGGAAGAAAAAAAGCTCTGGAAGGGACTGAAATTTTCTTTAGAAGGTTTTTTCCACTGCTTAGAAAAGAGAGTAAATTTAAAATATAGCGTGTAGAAATAGATTTGGTAGACTTAGAGAGAAGCTTTTTTCTCTTGAATTGTAAAGTCTGATACAGCAAATTCTTGCACTGTAAAATATTCTGCAAGTAGAAATGTGTGTGTATATGTGTGTTGGTCTTCGTTCAGTTTTGTGGGTTTTTTTTTGCACACAGTAAAAGGACAACCAGGGCAAAATTGTCAACATAGCTTGATTTGTTTTCTCTTAATTAAATTATATGAACTTTTTCACAGGTTCACCCAAGCTATACATTCATATGTGCCTGGGACAAAAAGATCATGAGGGGTAACTAGACCATTTTTTGGTCCCAAGGCTGAATCATCTATATCTAACTATTCCACTAAACCTCTAATGGTGCTTGAGTGTCTGTGACTTTCCTAGGCAATCCATCCAGTTGCTTATTTACCCTTACTATATAAATATTCCCTTCAAACCTCATACTTTAGCCTATATTTTCTCTTACTACAACTAAAGGCATCCTGTTCTTTTCTTACCTTCTATAAAGAAGGAGAGCAATTTTTTCTTTTTCTTGTTAAAACAACTTTTAAGCATATTTAGATGGCCTTCAGTGACCAGGATAGGACAGTTATTCCTAAGCCCTGGTATTCCAGAGTGAAGTAAACCAACAGATGTCACAAAGAAGTGTAAACATAATCAGTCATGAAAAAGTAACCACTGCGAAATTTGTAAGAGGGATAACTTAATAATAGAAGCCCTAAAATAACCTCTGCAATGTTTCTTGAAGATCATAGAATCATCAAATGGCCTGGATTGGAAGGGATCATCTCATTCCAACCCACCTACCATGGGCAGGAACACTTTCCAGCAGACCAGCTTGGTCAGAGCCACATCCAACCTGGCCTTGGACACTTCCAGGGGTGGGGCAGGCACAGCTTCTCTGAACAACCTGTTCCAGTGCCTCACCACCTTCAGGTAAAGTATTTCTTCCTAATCTCCAATCTAAATTTACTCTCTGTCAATTTGAAGCCATTCCCCCATTTTCTTGTCACGCCAGACTCTTGTAAATAGTCTCTCTTCATCTTTCTTTTAGCTCCCTTCAGGTACTGAAAGACTGCAATTAGGCCACCCTGAAGCCATCTCTTTTCCAGGCTGAACACACCCAATTGTCTCAGCCTTTCCTTATGGGAGAGGTGCTCCATCTCTCTAATCATATTGATGGCCTCCTCTGGACTAGCTCCAGTGAGTCGATGTCCCTCCTGTGCTGCGACCCCAGAGCTGGATGCAGCTCTGCAGGTGGGGTCTCACCAGAGGAGAGCAGAGGGGCAGAATCACCTCCCTCAACCTGCTGATCATACTTCTTTATTAAAATTGTAAGGGCTAAATGGACAAGCAGCTGAATCATTTATACCTATGGAAACTTGAGAAGAGTTTATGTGTATTACAGTCTATAAAACATTGCAAAAAGTTTAGAAAAAGGTATTTTAATCTGTAGGCCTGATTCTGTCCTCAGACTTGGCGGGGAAAAAAAATAAAGCAAAACAAAACAAACACAAAACCACAAAAAACAGAAGGAACTTCACATAAAACTAGTAGTGTAAGCAAGAAGCAAATCAGACCTTATGCCTCTACATAAAGAAGATTTAAGCTACTTAAGAGATTTACAGCAGACACTCGCACATCAATGTTATGAAGGCTTTTTAGCTGCAAATATTAATGAACTCCCTTTGCTGAAACAGACTGACTATTGAACATCTGCAAATGGCAGCATGAAGTTTGAACCCTAGACAGTTCATTAAACCAGTTTGACCCAAAGCCAAATTGTTCAATACTGGCTTACAAAAGGTAAGAGAGACTTACTGCCAGTTGGAAAACAAATGAATCTCAGCACTGGTTCTATAAAGATCGACGGTGACTTAAAAATAGCCCGAGGTTAATATTATAAATCTTTCTAAAAGAGATTTGAGTGCATATTCTTCATGCCAGCCTTGGATCAATCTCACAAAACGATATCCTCTCAAACGACACTGATACAAAACATCGGATGCCATAAAAAGTGAGGCTTATTAGGTAGCCAGGAATCTTTTCCTTTCCCACTGATGGAACAATCACCAGAGCACCCCAGACAAGGCCAGTTGGCACCAGCTGGACACTATTGTATCAGCCTCTGGAGCTCTGGGTGGCCTGATGCCTGAACACAGATACACTATTATGACAAAATAAATAAATAAAAAGGGTGCATGGGAAGCCAAACAAATCACTGAAGAAAGGAACTGCATTGGTATGAAGAGCAGACCACTGTTCATACCTCACAGGGCTATACTGAATGTTGACTTAATGGTAAACTCACCCCAAAAAATGCTCTGAACAAAATGCAGTCAGTGCGCTCCAGCCATATCACTTCTTGTGGCTGCTGCCCAGTGAGAGGGACAGCTAGGTTATGCTGGCAGAGGGAGAAGCATCTTTCAGGGGATGCAGTATTAGACATGCTAAAATCTCCCATAATGGCTGCGCTTGCTCCACTGGAAAAATAAATAGTGCCAATTTTTTCTACTCCCCAAGGAAAAACTGATTCAGGCATTTCCCAAGCTGTGTGCACGGAGAGGAGCATAGTTTTCTTTCTAGGTTGCTTCTTTTTCTATCTCTTTTCATATATAGAGATATTTCTGACAGTTCAGATTTGTTCCCCAATAACTGGATATTGCTAATTTATTTCTAGACCATCATGCAAATGCATTTATTCCATCCATTTGTCTGTCTGTAGCAACAAAGTAAATATGCATAGCTCTAACAGCACAAATATTATAGGTGAATGATAAATGCTGCTTAGGGTTGGTATACAGGGAGTTTCAGCTCTGGTATGCCACCCCACATATCATCGTTATCTATGTTACAGAAGGATGTCTATTTATAGTGGATAATGTTCTACAGATAGACCTCTTTATCATAATCTGGAAGCAAGAAATCATTTCTTGATGCCAGATTTGCTAATCTGAAACAGCAATAACCACTGTTAATCAGTGGTCTGTTTCTCAAACTTCAGACACATTTGACACTGGAGATGGCTGTGCAGCTCCCGGTACTGTCCACAGGAGATGTCCATAGGCTCTGGAGAGCTGAAGAGACCCCGTACATTTCACAGCACTGGGGAAATCCATGCAAATCAGAGTAACATGGTCTGATGTGAGAAGACATTTTGGCTATGCTGCAGTAAATATTGTGATGTTAACCTCAGTGTTGAATGGACACCACTCGTATTCAAGGTATTGTAAGGGTTTTTTCCTAAACAATTTCCCTTAGCTGAACGTGGTAGAAGCTTTGTTAAGCAGCATGTCACATGCTTCTGAGATTTTGTGCTAGCATTTGGTCTCATCCAGAACTCTCCTTGGGATTCCCAGGCAGGGTTGCATGGCTGAAACTGCTGGGAGCACGAGGAATAATCTCTATCATTGGTAATCTTTTCCATGTAAAGTACTTCTCTATCACTAGAAGAAACCTGAACAGAGCTCCAGTTTTAGCTTTGTTCAAACCCATTCACAAAAAAGCCTGAACTACTCTCTTGGGAGGCTTTGAAAATCAGAGGACAGGAGGCTTGAAGTAGCCCATCATATGCCATACTGGTTTGTGAGACTCCTCAGCTTTGACTGATTACTAAGTTCCTTCCTCTTCCTTAAACATTGGACTAGGCATAGTATAAAACACGTGTCCTTAATTCTTCCTTCCAGGAGTTTTCTCATTTCAGTCAAGTTCAGTCGCAGTGCTATACGTGTCTTAAGTAAGACTTCCTACACCCATTGTCACAAAAAAGGTAGGGTTCACAGTTTCACCTCCACACACATATGTTCTCTGCCTTGCAGTTTTCTCACAAGGCCAGGTGAGTGTGCTGTCTGCATGGGATTTCAGTGATGAAAATACTAATATAAAGAAATATGATTTTTTTGTGAGATATGATGGACTGTGCTTACCACGCCACAAGCAGAATATAGACATAGAGTGTACAGGACCCCGCAAAATGCATGGATATGATTATATACATGAAAATAAACTTTAAATGCTACTTGAGTGGTGTAATTCGAGATGAAACCTGGTCAGTGAGTATAAACAATTGCACATCCTTGAGACCAGAAAAGATCACTCTTAATCTCTTATGGTGATGTTCTTGGTGGTTGCAATGTTATGTCTGTTTTGTACATTTATTAGTAAGTTTAGTGCTTATGAAAGCCACAGTCTGGTCAGCTTTGAAAACAATTGTGTTTGCTCTATGCAGAGAACAGAAGCAGATTAATGGCAAAGTCTTGTCTTCCAGAGTGCCCCAACCATGGCCTCCAAGTCAGCCCTTAAGTCATAGCCACGGCCTATTCAGTTCTCGGCCTTTCTCCTGACAGTTTTTCTCCAGAGACTAAATTGCCACTGAATATCAGTTCAGAGAGAGCTTTAGAAGCTCTTGTTTGCTGAAAACTACAGCAAGATCAACAGTAGCTTCTTTTTCTTTTTTTCCTTTTTTGTTTTCTCTTTTTTATTTTTTTCTCATTTGGAGAGATCAGAACAGCAATATGATAGAAAAAGCTTTACTCATTGTGCTAAGAGGAGTGGAGATGTTTACCTACCTCAATTACAGCATCTAGAAATGCTTTCTAGCATTCAGCTCCCAGATTAAGGTACTTAAACATAGATTTTCATAAGGAGGTATCTACAGCTGAAGTGAAGAGAGTCTAAGCTCCCACTGTAGTCAATGAAAAAGAAGTCATTATATTTAATGAAATCTAAAGGTTTATTCACTTGGTCAAATACGGAAATTAATCCCTTTTGGGATACGTTTGAATAAACTGTCATACATCCCCTCTATTTTTATAGAGGGAGATTATTCATTCTCTTAAAAGATAGGTCTCCAAAGGCAGACCAGAGTAATGATTCATTGGTCATGCTGATTTCTTTTCAATAATTAGAAAACACATAAAGTGTCTAGTCTGCTTCTGAGGAGTTTGGTTTTTTTAGACACTATAGCTCATGCTAATGAATTGCATGAGAAATGCTACCCATACCATATCTCCAGTCACGCAGAGGTGGTCTCTGTATTAGCAGACAACAAGATTTTTCTTAAATAGTTACATTTTCCATCTGTCAATGTACTTGCAGTGATGCAGACCACATTGGATCAACTCTTATTCACTGAGGCCTCCCCAGCAAAACATCTCCTTTGTTCTCTGAAACACCTATCTCACAGCATAGAATCCAGACAGCGGGACAGACATACCAGAGCTGACTGCCTCACCACAAGTGAGTCCCTTACTGGAGTCTGGGTCTAGAGCAGTTTGGGAGTTTCCAGAACATTTTTTCATTGGAAAATATGGTTCCATCTAAGCCAGTGAAAGTGAAAGTTCCAATGAATTTTCCAGTTTGGGGGTATTTCAATGAGAAACTGCTGATACCCACAAAGGGAATGTTCAAAACTTATTTCACAAATGTAAATACATTGAAGAGTAAAACTTTCATATTGAATTAGTTAGAACTTGACTTGGGTTTGGTCCTCTGTTCAGGTTTTGATTTGTGTAATTACTGTTGTTATTGCTATGGTTTCCATGGTGAGATTTTGACTACTTGTGATTTGTGATGAACAGAATCTCAAGATCACACTTACTAGGTTCACGTTGAAACTAAACTAAACAAATTTCTTCACTGATTTTAGGCCTTTTGTGTTGCTGAGGTGACTTAAAGTTAAGAGGGACAATTCCAGGTCAAATGTCAATCATACTTGTAAAATAATTTATCTGAGAGTTTCTCAGAACATACCTGTAATACACAGTGCTGAAGCTGTGGTTAGCACAGATCCAGAGAAACTGAGAAAATGAATGAGATTTAACCCCTCTTTGTCTCATGTCCTCTGTCCTGGCTGTGACTCCTGGGGCAGCTGAAGTCCCTGTTGCCTAGATAGTTCTATCCATCATTTCAAACAGTACTGTCCAGAAGGATTTTTCATCTTCAGCCCTCCTGCCAATGTTTGTAATTAATAGCATAGTGAGAGTGGCAACAAGTATTATTCCCACTTAGAAAATGAAGTAATTAACATAAGTTATCCTTGTAGTACAATCAAAATAGGTTGGGTGGGTGTTGCGACTGAAATAAATACTCTGATGAAAAAGGTAACTTTTTTTTCAGGTAGATCAGACTTGACCAGTTTTACAAAAAAAAAAAAAAAAAGAAAAGAAAAAGTCATTTTACAAAGTATAGCTAATTTTAGGATGAAAAACCACAAGACAAAACCAAACTGAATGCCTTTTTCCTGTTGTGTCAACCAAATATTTTCACACTGTAGAAGAAAGACGAGTGTAAGACAGAATATCAAAGTAGTGAGTGCAATCAGCTCCTGAATTGACAGGTCTTTTCTGTAAGAAAATAAATCTACCAAATCCCAGAATATTTCAGCACACTAAATTACTTTTTCCTAGTATTATTTCTGTCTGCATAAGCAGCAGTGGGTTTGAATTTTCCTTTAAACGGTTTCCAGGAATTCTTTAAGTGTCACCACAGCCTCCGCTAAGCCATCCCATATTTGTGCCAGTTAGGAGAATAGAAATTGGATACCTAATTGCCATGAGTTTTTATGATCCCATGTCTAAAATACATTTAGTCAACCTGGATAGACAGGTTCTATTCTCAAAACGCACACAGAAATCCTACATTTAGCTGTTTGTAAAGAAGCATTCATTAAAAGCAAGCAACCAGCCAGCTGACAACAACAACAAAATCAAAACCCCAAAACAACAGCAAAAGCAACCAAAAAACCCAAAGACATAAAAAACAAACAAAAAGACCCCAAGCACCCTCCCCCCAAAAAAAAGCCAAAACATAAAAAAGGGAATGAGAAATGTGGGTGAGGAGAAAGAAGAAACTTCATTGTGTCATTTTATGTATCGGAAAAGAAAAAGGACTCATGTTGAAGTCTCCCAAAACTAACTTGTCTTGAGCTGACTATATGTGGTTTTTATTTTCCACACCATTTCTTGAGGCATTTCTCATTTCCTCCAAGGTCTGCTAATAGGTTTTTGTTGTTGATTGTTGACTTGTAAGCTGCTTTGTTTATTTTGTTCGTTGGTTTTGGGTTTTTTTTTAGGGGGGGTGAAAGAGGGGCTCTGTTTGTAGAATGAATAGCAAATTGGATTACAACATCTATTTCTGTTGTTGCTACACTGACTCTTCACAGATTCTGAACTATGGTTTATGGAAGCCTTTGTGCAGATGAGTTGCAGCTCAGCACCCAGGATATCAGCATTATAATCTGTATGGGGCCCTGGCTCTCCCCATTATGTCTGACAACCTTCTGACACAACCACTCAGCCGTTTAAGCCCAGCATGAGAAGTGCTCATATAGGGAGGGAGAGAAAGCAAGAAAAGGCCATTTCCATTTGAGATAGAAAGAAAAAGATCAAACTTCCACAATAGTTAATAACGTTTTTCTCTGTAGAATATATATTTTAAAAAAAAGAAAGGGGAAATGTATAAAAGAATTCCTGGGTGACTGAACAGCAACAAAACATGCAGCTTTCAGGAACTCAATGGTCAGCTTTCACAGAATTACAAATTTTCTTTTAGGTGGCAAAATGCAACTGCTGTTGTAAGGCACAAGTAATTATGTTGGAAAATTAGTTTATCTCACCACACTAGGAATCTCCACTGAACAGTCCTAATACCCCGGCAGAAGACATGCTCTATTGGAAGGAAGGAAAGTGGGGTGCAAAAGAAATCATCCATTGCTGAGGATAATTTTCTCTGTCACACTCAATCAATGAAATTTGTGTGCCGTAGGATCAGGAATGGGATGCTTCATATGTCCTTCTTGGGTGACACTGCAGAACCTCTGAACTTTTTATGCTTTGGTTCCTCTCCTCTGAAATATGAGCATTACTCAGAGCTGGCCAAAACCAAACCCAACAAAATACACAGCTTCAAAGAATGTGGAATCTTTTCAAACATTTACAAAAATTAATGTAGTCACCAATGCCACATAAGTTTTGTACTCAATATTTTAATTTTATAAAATGCAAGTGTATATTTCTCTTTCTGACTCAGACCTTTGTGAAAACTAAACCAAATGCATAAAAGGACTGTTTGGAAGGTAAGTAATTCTCTGCAAATTTCATCAAAACAGGTAGGTATATAAAAACACAGACCCATGTAAAGTGTCTTATCAAAGGTAAAGGGCCTGTACATGAGCCTTACTGAATACCAGAGAATTCACAAAGGAAAGATATCCAATTAAGGAAAGATATTTTCATCTGAATATTTCCCTGTGCCAAAGACAACACACCATATGAGGAACCTGTAGGGGAAACCAAGAGGCAATGGCCTTGCAGGTCATGGAATTACACTCTTGGCAGCCTGGTTTTCTATGGAGCCATGGATAGTGTGACTATCCATAACAGGGTGTCTCTGTGCCCCACTTGGTGCCTTCCAAACCAAGGTAGGTCTGATGGGAGGATCAATCTATGCAGTTTCGCTGACACATATCCCAGTGACAAGCGAATGCTATGGCAAAGACTGGAGTTGCAATGCACAGTGCAGTAGGTTTTATTTCACTATCAAAATAATTATTGGGAAAAAAATTAGGTGTGTGTAAAAAAGGCAGAAACTATTATCATAGCTTGGTGAAGTACGGAAAATCCCAGAGGCTCTAGTCCAAAATCAATGGCTTTGGGGCATCTTTTTATATTTTTGTTTGTTTGTTTGTTTGTTTGTTTTTATTTCCCCTCACTTTGCAAGAAAAAGGAGAAAGAAAATAGACAAAATTTTTTTTTCTATTTATTCAAAACAGTTGAAAAACAACACAAAATTCTTAGTTTGGACAAAGATTGAAAACAAAAGCTTAACATATAGAAAAGTTCCAGTTGTTAGATTTGCGGAATATACTGACTGATAGTGAATGGGATCTAGGACAGAAGTAAAATATTTATTATCTGACTGGTCCTTCAACTAAGCCACCACTTTATTTTAACTGTTTTCATGCTCCTTGGATGATTTTATTTCAAGTAATAATTAAAATTATGCGTCAGCTTTAAGACTCTTTTCTAAGTGGAATGAAGAGGTCACTTACTTTGCTACAGAATCACTTAAATAAGAACATTGGTTTAATTACTTATCAAGGTTTTTCCCTCTGTTTTATCACATGAAAGTATTGGTTTATTTAAGCCAATTTTGCCGTCTTTCTTGATGTATCTTCTGTCAGAAACCTGTTTTGTATGTTAAGATTAACTAACTATAAGCAAATCAACTGGATCTAAAATTTTAGTAAACTCACCCGTACTAAATAGTGGCATACATTAAGTTCAATAATTCAAGGATATTTCATCTTCAGTAAAAACACAATAATATCATCATTATATGGGCAGGTTTTAGGTCAAAGCCTTAGCTAAATCACTGTAACAATGTTCAATTATTATTTAGGCTTTGTTTAGATTTCACAAATATTTCAAATTTAAACTAGTCCCTTGAATTTTGGTACAGAACACATGATGCCGTGGGAAGTATTTACTCACGTTAATTCATGATGGTTACAGTGCTCATGAGACGTGATTATGCCAGTCACTTCAAATTCTTACTGATTAAAATATTGCTGCAACACCTTCATTTATTCAACAGGACTAAAAATCCATAGCTGTTCATCAGCTGACAGAAATACTCCTTCTGTCCATAGGTAAAACAGTCTCAGCTGGTTGTCAGTCAGCGAGTAACATATACAAGATGTAGCCCCAACATCTGTGGCATTCCCACCAATGCAGCCTCCAAGGACTGCATGCCAGTAACCTGACTTTCCCTGAGGTACGAGGGCCAGCCAGGATCACTGCTGTGAAGGGACAAAAAATCAAACACAGGAATTTCTGCAGACACGTCAACAGCTGAAAGGCAGAACTCTTAGTGTTTTCTTCTGGTGAGCGCTGTTGACTCCCTGTGCTGCCTTAGGAGTGCTAAACTGAGAGTCCTTCAGGCACAAAACTGAAAACCAGTATTGCCACTGGTTTTAAAGAAACAGCCCATATCAGACTTTGCCTACAGGATTCCATTTAGAAAAGTTGTGCTCTTGACTTCAGCAGAATCAAGATAAAGCTGATTAACCTCTGACTTCTTCAGCTTTCGCCTCTTAAGATGCAAATAATCTTTGCATTGGTCTTATTGAAGTGCTATGTGACTGAAAACATTTCTGCAAGAAAGGCATATGATTCCTAGAAAAAGGTATTGTATATGCATGTCTGTGTATACAACATTATTTATAAATGCTTTAGCAAGTGGGTAACTTGCTTTGGGCTTTTTCTGAATAGAAGTTTCTATATAAATGCAAATTATTTATTTCTAGTAGTAATATTTGTTTTTCAGGCAAGTTTATTTTCCCTTTGTTTCCTGGCTCTGAACACCCAACAGATTCCACTTCACCTGTATTTTATTCAAAGTTTGTTTCACTTATGCCCACAATCTCCTTGTTCTATAGAAGAAATTGCTTTCAATTACACATATATCACAGCACTTAAACATTAGTCTCACTTTCCTGTGGTTAATAATTCACCTTATATTCTAACATCCATCAACATAAAATCAGCATAACAACTTTTATGAATCCCTTTATCATCAACACATTCCAACTGCTTATACAATTCACACTACAGATTCACATAGGAACTGGCTTAATAGCCCTTAAAGTTGCTATAATGTTCTCATCCTTTCAGTCATAGAATTATTGTTCATGTTTTCAGACAAGACCCTTTTTAGTCATTTTAGGTTATTATCTCATATTTCTTTACACCCCTCAAGCTGGATCTGCATGTCAATAAAGCTGGGGGAAACTGGTGTGAAACCACTATTTTTTAGGGAGTTACTCCACATTTGCACTGAATAGCTGAAGGAAACTTACCTGGGCACTGGTAATACTTTGTGCGAGGAGACTTGGAAGGTGGGAGAAGGAACAGATTCTCAATGGGATTTCTATAGTTTTTCAGAGGGTAACAGACTTTCTCTGCTCTAACTTTAAAAGAGATTTCTTTTTCTTATTGAAAACATCTTACTCACCCACATTTTTCAGCCATGGGTTGTTGAACAGCACTAAAGCCAATGTTTTTACCAAGAGATTTTCATTTCTCATGCTCAGTCTCCTTCCACGAGCACAGTTCAGTGGTTCTAACATTTGGTTTCCCCATCAGTGACATGCACACACACCTCCTATTGAAGTCAATGGGAGTCTCTTGCACATCTGTCAGGATAATCAAGTCCTAAGTTTAACATCACCATCAATTTAAGACTTAATTTTATCATTTCCATAGGCCATCTGGGCTTTTTCCCTGCTGGAGTTTTCACAGTGACTTTACCTACTTACATTTGCTTCTGCTTCTGTCCCACTTCAGCACCACTTTCTCTTCTGAGGGTACTGCTTTTCCACACATCATCTCTTCCTTCTACCCAAACCAAACTTTATTACCATAGTCCGTGCAAAAGCCCTAGAAACAGCCACCAGTGAGGTGTGACAGAGAGACTGCTGAGACTTTTCTTTGTCAGGCATTGTTGGCTAGTACTCTGCTCCATTTTTAATTAATGGCAATTATTAATTCATTAATTCATACTGCATTAGTACCTTGAAGCTCTATTATGAGCCCCCATTGTGCTTATTAATGTACACCCACCTAACAAGCTGTTAACTTCACATTTTGGAGCACTGTATGAATAAAAAATGCAATTACAACTGCGACTATATTAATGGCCTGATTCTTCATCCTTTTACACTGTGTATATGCCAGAATAGCTCAATAGGAGTATAGAGAGACCAATGCATCAATATGCTGGATTTCTAACTATGGTGAGTATTAAAGGATTATTATCAGAGAATAAGTGACTCTTCTACTCCATGGATGCCACAGTGATGGGGTTCCCCAAAAGACATGTACCTTAAATACAGGAATATATCTGTTCCCTGATTATCTCTTCAGAATACAAATCAATCTACATAGAAATTATCCACTGGAGAACTGAGTTCTGAAGTCTAAAAGCAACTAGTTACAAATATATGAGGGTGTCAAGTTGTAGCCAGTTTACATAATTCTGTGCCTTTTGTTGTCCAAATGTTGTCTGTGAATCCCTAAATGCTTGCACAAATTTATTGAATTCATTAAGATAACCCTGAAATAATGAAAATAAGCCAGTGTTATTCTTTGTCTAATATCCTATTATGTTATTAGATAATTAGGAACCTAAATTATGTCTCAGGACTGTGTTAATGTTGATTCTTATCCCCCGCAGATTAGGAGAATGGTGCCCAAAACATTTTTTTTCTTTATAGGTGACAAAATCCAGAAAAAAAAGAGGTTATGCCAAGGACTCTTTTAACCCCAGGAAGTCATACATTTGAGGGACACTTCGAGTCCCCCAGAATGATGTATAATTATTTATCATGGGAAATTGTCTTATTCTGGGGTGTGGGATAGCAGTAAATGTCTTCCTAGAAGGCGATGAAGCTGGTAGTTTGCATAAAAATAATACAAAGATATTTAAATGCCCAATTCTGGTTGGACACCAGAGGAACGGTGGTTTGAGACAAACACTGAACACTGCTCCCTTACACTCTTCTCCATATATTTGACCTGTAGAAATATTTGGCCTTTTCTACGTACGTTAGGTTTCCAAATTATGTATATATATCCAAACTTCATCATCTAGTAGGATCTGTAGGACCTACCGTTACGTTTACTTCAAGTACCAGACCTCTGGAATTTAGATTCTTCTAACAGGAATTGTCCTTCAGAAAAGTTTGGGGATGCCCAAGCACTGTGACTATATGAGCCCTAAGAATAACCTAAACACTAAAACCATGCCATGTGCTCAGATAAAGTTTAGGATCAAAAGGCTGCATTTTCCTACAGAAAGGATTTTTGTAGGCAGACAGTTCCAAGGCTGACCTCAAAATAATGTGTTTCCTTAAGAATAAATTGTTTCAATCAACAAATAATTTGGAACATAATTTGGTCATAATTTGTTCAGTTGGTTGTTCAAGCACACGCTTCTTTCTCTGCACTTCAGGGCAATTAAGCTGGGAGGCACAGAGGAGAAACCTATGGGTGAAAAGGTTTTTTCTTCATTCTTCAGGAACGTTTGGCATTGGTAATTTTAATTATTTTTATTTTGTATTGTATTATCTTTATGCAGATGGAAACTGGGGATGATCTCTCTACGAAGTTCTTGTGTAACCTTTAAAAGTCTCATGTTCTAATATCCACTGGCATTGTATTGCTACAGCCTGTACGGGCTGGAGAAGAGCTGCAACATCTCTAAATTATTATCTGACTCCAGAATTTAGACCAGATTTGCTGTTTTTCAGGTATAACCATTTTGATAGTTATGTGATGTCTCAGCCATCCTAGCACCTGGGACCACAGGGAGCTCCAGCTATCTTCCAACACGTGGAGGGCTTTGCATCCTCTAGTCTTCCTTCTTCCTTCCCTGAAGCCCTAGTGTGAGAAAAAGAAGTGGGATGTACAGCAAGACACTGTAGGCCAGAAACATTGCTCAAGATGATTCTGATACCCCTGGGTTCTCCAATCTTTTCTGCCAGATAAATGCCTGAGATTCCTACCCCCAGGTAGAAGCTTGGGAAATAGGCTACTGCACTGACAGGCATGCCACAGAAAACATGGCCAACTTCACCCACCCCTTCTCAATAGATTTTTTTTTCCCCCCTGTTCTTTCCCCCTTATAGCTACAGCAGTAAGTGCATTAAAGAAGTACATTGAGGTCACTTCAGACCAGAACATTAAAACAAATGCTGATAGTTCAAGGTTAATAGATGCATAAAACAAAAGTAATTCCATGTCAAAGCTGAGATGACAGGTGATTTGACTTGAGACTGCCTTGCAATCACTCTTTTACATGTGCTCTGTACTGAGACTGGCGGAAGGTGTTATGTTTCTGACATTTACTTGTCAGAAAGGTATGACAATAGAAATTGTTTCTATCTCTGCTGGTCCCAGATGTTAACCTTCTAGCTTTATTTTGTAATTGGGGTTCCACGGAGCTTTAACATTTTCTATTGATTCAATAGAAGCGATAACATTTCCAATCATAAGAAGGCATTATAGAAATATCAGGCAATTCACATATCAAAATGTTTGATAGCTGGGCTCACCACATTAATTTCTGTCACCTTTGCTAGGAACCCTTTATCCTCTTTTTAATACTGAAGGACACCTGAGAGTAGTTCCTGTCACTTTTATTGTTCAATAAAGTAGACAAAAGTTTCAATTAACAACCAAGGAGCCTCTAGGAAATTGTGAATGAGAGTATATTTTATTCATTTTACTGTATTTCTTTTTTCTAATGTGCCAGCTGTGACTTCTAAGCCGTGTTTCACAAGGGGGGGGGTGTGAAGTTAATATAAGCTTACACAGTCTAAAGGCCATATTTTTAAAACAACTTTTTATTAGCTTCATGAGTCAAGTATTACACATATTTTGAAAATTCAGCTTTGCATCTGCATGCCAATAACTTTAAGACTGATATGACCCCTAAGGTTCAGTGCAGATAAAAAAAAAAAAAAAAAGGGAAGCATGAATGTCATATGTTGTATGTATTACATTAGGAATAAGGTAGAAGTCTGATATCCCTTATAAAGCAGTGCCTTACAGCAACATATTATTTAAAAGCTTGGATTATACAGGAATATGTCTTTCTGGCTGCTAAACAGCTCAAGGCTGACCTGATAGGTCTCAATGCCATTTCCATGCCACACATCCTTTCCTGCAGTCAACACTGGTAAGATCATAGAGGCAGATGTCATGGCCAGACTGTCACTTTACCCTCAAAAGAACTCTCTGTAGTCATAATCCTTTCAGGCTTTGATAGAATGTCCAACCCTTCCACCAATCCAAGAGGTGCAAATACCATATCACTTCTAGTTGCTTGTTCCTTGGATACATCCCACTGTCATACACCTCTGGCTGAACAGACGGTGAAGCAGAGTGTAACGTCACCCTCTCTCTGCAGCTCTGAAGCCCTCCTGACTTCAATTCCTCCAACACCTCCCCCTCCAAGGTGTCACAGCTGAAGGACAATGTCACAGCTCTTACCAAGCCTGAGTAACCACAAAAACAGTTTTCATACAGTTTTGGGACCACCTTGGTTACCACTTACTTCAAAGGATGCACTGAAAAGAAAGACCAGTAAAGAAGGAACTGATGATTTCTATTTTGGAATCTCTGTTTATTTGTGGTTTTATTTTAAAGTCTGCACATATATTCTGTGACTGATATTGGAGCCTAAATCATTTTTTATATGTTTCCCTGAAGGTTGTAAAACACCTCAATAACACTGCTCTTTCCCTCTTTTCCCCTTCATCCCCAGCTTGTGAAAGCAGAGAATTTATATAAAATTTCAATCCATCTAAAAGCCATCAGTGTATAAAACAGGATAACCATTCCAGAATGTAATAAATATAAACACAGTACAATAGACATCAGTTTCACAAAAACAACTGTTAAATTTCAGAAAGAAACACTCCTTATCACTGTATAAACTACCTGTCACAGTAATTGTATAGGGTAGGATCTGCATCTGTTCTTAGTTGTTTTACTTTTCCTTTATTATCGTAGCAGGACATACAAGCTCTGTGAAAAAGAAGTCATGCCTCATGTTGAGAAGCCAAATGGTATTTTTTTCCATACTTCTTTCCCCTTTTTTAAACTGAGGATCCATCTCCTTATGTGTAAAGCGAGCTGTAAAATCAGCTCGTTTCCACATAACAGCCAACACCTTCTGCGCGTCCAGCTCCATGCGGACTTTCTTAATGATTTTGACCAAAGGACTCTCCTCTCTTCAAAGTTATTCTCCCCCATCAGACAAAACATGAACCATCAGCTCCCTGAAACAGTGCTTCCCTTCTCACAGACCAAAACTGATGGGCAAATAAATGCTTTGTGGTTAAAGTGCAGGCAATGCCCTGAGGGTGAGGGGGTACCTGTTGTTGTCACAGCTCCGTGCCAAGGAACACTTCACATAACATCATGTCACAAATGATAGGGTAAGATTTGGGTCATTTCAATGTGACTGATGATTTCTAGATGATATGGATATTTGGAAAATCTTTCAGTAATTTTAAACAGTGAATGAGTAATGAAGACATTAAAAAGATTTATTCATGACATAATTATAAGTCTAATTTCAGATTAAAGACAGTGGATTTCCTTTTAACCTTCTTTGGTCAGTGAAACATTCAACCTGAAAACAATGTGTGCAACATTTTATGAATACCTGTGAAAATATTACATGAAAAAAATTAAACAAAAAATAAAAGAGAATATGTTTTCACTGGCATTTCATAACTCTTTTTCCTTTGCCTGTAGGAAGACTTTATAGGGAAAATCTCACATTTCACAGTCTTTCAGATGAAAATATCTTTTTTTTTTTTGTAAAAGTGGGAAATTAAACCAAAATTTTGCCATTACTGTTGTTGTTGAAACTCGGTCCTATTTCTTGAAGACGAACAAATCCCAGAGGAGGAAAATTAACAAGGGTCTCCATGTTTTTCCTAGTCAGTATTTCCAAGGATGTTCTGCTCAAGAAGAGGATCTGGTTTTATTATATATTGCTTTTATTATACATTTTGAGATGGGTTGAACATGCAACCACATCAGACTTTTTGAGATATTGCTCCATCTCTGTGATGGAGCAATGTCTTAAAAGTCACCATTGGTGGTCAAAATGTTTGGTTTATATTTCACATTTTGTCTCCTTTAACTAGATTTTGTGACATCCATGAATAAACTAAGGTTACTGATTATTCTGTTTTTGAACATGATAATACAAGTTTGGCCTAGTCTGGATTACTAAACTTGCCATCATAAAACTATTTCTATAAAAGTAGTAAAGAACAAGGCAACAAAACTATCACTAGGAAAAAAAAAAAAAAGCAAAAAAAAAAGAAAAATTGAAATTCCAACCTCTGACAGAAACAGTAATTGAAAACCTCAATTCAAAATGGTTTTGGAAAATGCCCTTTAAGTTTTATCAACTTGTTTTAGGCTGGTTTTATTATTATTTTATTATTATTGTTCAGAAAAGAAAATCAATTAATTCTTTTCAAAAAATATTTTTACTAGAAGAAAATATTAAATTCTTCATGTTTTCTGGGAAAAAAAATACCGGAATGTTAAAACAAGTTATAAATAAAAAGTATAAAATATTCGTATACCCTTTTCTTCTTTCTGCAGAAGATATTTTTCAAAAATAGGGTACATCGTTGTATGTCAATTGGTGAACCATCATCTCCTCTTTTGAATGGGGGATCTGTTAAAAAGTAACTTTATTTAAAGAAATGTAAAGCATTGGTGGCAAATTTACAGTTCCTGACTTACAAACTCCTTCCAGTGTTTCAGGCACTTTGCAGATTATCCCTGTCACAGAGAAGAGAACTATACTAAAGTAGGTGAGTTTGAGGGCTTTTTTGCTCTTCTCCCTTTATGCTTTTGCTAGAGAAGTTGCATTTTTTGGCCTTGCTGATGTGTTTTGGGACTGTGCTCAGATACCCTCAGTGCTTTCAGGTCTCACTCCCAGGGTCGGAGTTACTGGTTTTTGTTATGGACAGTCAGTGCTGCACAGGAAGAAGTAATTTCTCAGATAACCTGTGCAGAACCCATGGAGAGCAGTGACTATGAGGCCTAAGGTCTTGAATTTGATTTTGTATTCTTGGGAGAGCCAGTCCATAGAGCAGAGCACTGGGGTCATGTGCTTTCGGTTACTGGAGGAGTTTTTCTTAGTCAGGGGGATTTTTTACAAAACCTAATACTAAACTTTCTTTTGGGAGAAATAGTGTTCCAAATTACCAATCATAGTTTATATTCTTTTCTTGCACAGACTCTGAGATATCACATGATGTCATTAATGAAGAAAAAACATACTGAAACCATGTAGATGGGAGGTGAATTTTACTGTCAAATAGGGAGGTAAAGGAAGTTTATATTGTGAGCAAGTGAATGAAACTATGGATGTCTCTGGACCAAGATGAGGACCAATACAACTTTCTGCATGTACATAGAATTGATTTTAAGCACGTAGAAGTTACACTAAAATGAGTGGAGTTATTTAAGTAATTAGCAAGAGGACATAATGTGCAGAATCATGGCCTAACTGTTGTATATAAATTATATGCATTACATTAGAAAAGTTATTACTGTTGCAACTAAAGCAAGGAAATGTCAGATTTGTCTGTTCTTAATTATGCAATCACATCCATCTACAAACCACTGTGGTTTTTGCCTCTAGTAGGAAAGCAGTATGTAATTAAGGATGATATAACTAGTGCCTACACATGAAAAGATTTAATTATCTCCTTCTCTCCCTTTTCAAGACTAGCCTTACTGCTTCCCATCTTTGGTCTTAGGATAGCCATAAAACTGATCTCCCACCCAAGTCTCTCTTATGCAAAGCTTTCTCCTTCTACCTCCAGTTTTAAGGTTTCTTACCTATTGCAGTTTTTCTAGGTTCGTGCTCAGGTTCACTCTCTCCTCAATCCATGCTCTGCTCAGACTGTGTTTGTGTTTGGGATTTCCACCTTCAGGACTTTCTGGTTGGCCTTGTGGAACTTCATAAGATTCACAGTGTCCCACCTCTCAAGCCTGTCCAGGTCCCTCTGGGTGCCATCCCTTCCCTCCCATGTGTGACCACAGTACACAGCTTGTCACCAGCAACCTTGTTGAGGGTGCCCTCAACCCCACTGTCCATGTCACCAACAAAGAGGTCAAACATTTCTGGTCCCAGTACCAACCCCTGAAGACGTCACTCATCACTGATCTCCACTTGGACATGGAGCCACCCACCACAGCAGTCTGAGTGTGAACTTCAAGGCAGCAGCTCATCCACCCATTGGTCCAATCTGTCAAATCCGCGCCTCTACTGTTTATAGACAAGCAAGTCATGAAGAAAAGTGCCAAATGTTTTGCACAAGTCCAGGCAGGTGACATCGGCTGCTCTTTTCTTGCCCACAAATGCTATAGCCTCACCACAGAAGGCCATCAAATCTGTTGCATGCATGTGAGCACCAATATACAGTGATTAGAGGAAATACTCAGCAATCAGATATTTCTGTAACTCAGGCAGAAAATGGTCTACTTCAAGCACAATAACATACAGGGAAAAGTATGATTAGGGTTCCTGGGCACACTAGCCTGCAAGAGCATATACTGATAGAGGATTTTGACACAAGCTTATATTACCTTATAACATATTATCATTTCTTACGGTTCCAAGGTCAATGTCTCTTTCTCAAATAACATTTCGGACCTGTAATTGTTCATCTACATGCCAGCAATTATGGGCGAATTGATCAGCCAGTAATTAATGCCATGCTATTACACTTTTTAATTTGTAGATTATGCAGCTGCAAGTGTTCACACATTTTTAATTTGTATATTATACAGCCACAAATGTTTACAATGCCCTTTTTAATCTCCTTACACTACCAGTGCCATTATTCACTATAGATTAATGATACAGCGAATGCTGAGGTTTATTTCATTTACCACTCTTACCAAGAGAGCTGTTAACATTAGTGTGCTCTATTACTTAATGTCTTACTGCAGCTGCTAGTGAGCATTGGTTACCCTTTAAAATATTACCACTCGGTTCTTTCCTCTCTTTCTCCTTTTTTTTCCCCCCTCTCCAACACTCTTGTTACTGACAATATGACTCTGTGGTCATATTACACTTTATTTCCAAATTTATTTCAAGAGTTTTGTTCCAAGGTGTTTCAATCTTTTATTCCAAACAATGGTACCTCTCTGGCCCTGTATCTTTTGCATTTCCCAGTCTGTTTTTCCTTATGCTCTCTGACTTTACTATCTCTCTTCATATTATATTGTAAACTGGGCAGCTAGCCCATAGCCTTACTTTAGGGAAACATCCTTGTTCAGGACAACATTTCAGCATGTCTTTAACTTGAAACATATGCTCCAATCTATGCAGAACCTCTTGCTTACATTGTTTACTTGAATAGGACACCATGAGAGTAATTGTTCTTGCCACAGCCTTAATTCAGAGTCTATCAAAGCCAAAAAGAGTGTTTTCTTCATCTGTTAGACTTTAGAGAATTTAGGGAAGTTGTTTAATTTATTGTTAATATGGCTATGCTATTGCTTCCTCCTGTAAAATTATTTGTCATATACAAATTGAAGTCTTAAAATCTTAAACCAGTTCAAATCATAAAAAGCTAATTCACCTTCTAAACTCTTATTTCAAAGTACAAGAAAATTACTTTATGTATATACACACACATATGTATTTATATCTATATATAACAAGTACTCTGTTTAGTGTTGCTGCATTTTTATTTGCACTTTAATTTAGGAAAAATGTTTCATTTTCCTCAAAACTACACCAAGCAAAATGGTTGCCTCCTTTCCATCTTCTTTCAGATGGAACAAAATATTTTCAAATTAAATATCAGAATTAAACCGAACTCACTTGACTCTTGTTCCCATACAAACAAAAGACTTAAATCACTTCCATGAAAAATCTCTTATTTATAACCTTGGTAAAGTCCTCCCTCAGTGATGAAAGGAAAAGGATGTGCCTTGTGTCAAACCAGTGACTAAGCAGAAAATCACAGCCTGCCTTTAGATAACTTTGATGGGGTACTTCATTAGAAACATCCTGCAATACCTTTTATTTTTAAAAATTATTCTTAAATGAAAAATCAAAATGCCTTGATTAAAATATCTGTACTTTTTTCAAGAGCACATTCTGAGAGGTGAAATACAGCCAAAGAAGTATCCTATTGAAGGAAGGTACAGCACCTGATGAACAATTCCCACAGAAATCATCATGGATTATCAGAAGTAAAATACCAATTTTTAAGTCCACTTGACATGTTCCTTGAACTGTTCAAAATTATTTTTCCTCAGAAATCAGATCCCTTTAACATATAAATAGCAAAAAACCTGATTTTCTCTTGAAAAGCAGTTTTGAAGGGAAAAAAAAATCAACCAGTCCTAGTGAATGGCATTACAGTGACTTACACCAGTTCAAGATTAATACTTATTATCATACTCACATGGGCATTACAAGGATTAATGTTTGCAGCATTTCACTGGAAAGGTGAAATTATCACACAATTATCTCTCACAAATGTTAAACAGTGGCACCTGAGATAGCTCATGTCTCACCTATTATCCTCAGTTGAAAAAAATTTCTGAAGGGTCTCAAATACCACTGTTGATAATTATAAAGACTTCCAAAGAGGTCTTACTAATAAGCAGCTGTACAAAAATGTAAATATTTGTGTATAGTAATGCTTTAGTTTAGAATCTAAATAATCTAAGGGGGGAGGGAACCCATTATTCTTTATATTTTTCATTAAAATATTTATCCTTCCAATTGATCTAATTTTTTCTCTTTGACAATATAAAGCTTATAATGCAGCAGTATGTTCACCATATTATAGGGTTTCCAAAGATTTTTGCTGGTGACCAGTTCTTGAGTGGGAAAATAATTTCCCTAGTTAAACTGAGTCCCTCATCCCCTGATTTAAGGAACCATATAGATTGGTTCAAAACATATAATAACGGATAAGAAGAGACCCTGGTTTTAATCTCTTCTGGAATTATTGGGTTTTCACATTTCATCACCAGGAAAAAAAAATCTATAATATTTCAGCAGAATGTTCTAAGGAAAGAAAGTTAACCCAGTACAAGGAAATACACTGACACCATTAGCAGAGTGAAGAGCCTTCCAGGTAGGCATGGAAAGCACAATTTTGATTCTTGATGGCTAAAAGTACCTCTTATGTGCTGTTTTAGGGTTATTTATCAGAATGACAACTCTTCTGAACACCATTTTGATGTTCCTTGCTGTCACAGTATGCTAACTTGGTGGTGGGCATCATCCCCATATACCAGACTCCTCCCAGGAGAGTTTTGAATAGCAATTGCATGCCTATTGTCTTTTATTTTTCCTTTTTTTCTTTTCTTTTTAAATGACAAATTTTTAAATTTTATTATATTTTTTTATTGTCTATGACTTTCATCCTCAAAAGCAATAAGATGACTAGTTTCTATTTACTCTTCATCCAAGATATTCTCTTGAATTCCTCTTTTCCACATGTAACTATCTTTCTCTACCTGGAAAGGGAGTTTAGGAAATGCTTAGACCTGTCATTCTGGGGACAACATTTAGGTAACTGTAAAGATAATAATCCTCTCATTTATCCATGTGGTACCTGTATACTTTTTCCCAAATAACTTCCACACAAGGAGAAAAATCACTAGAATTTCCCTGAGCCCTGCAAATTAGTTTCTTCTCTTTCCCATACCCCACATCTTTTTCACTACTGAGATTAAGAAGTTTATAAAATACAACTTGTTACAGTCATGAGGGATTACTACTATATATTATCACTCACAGCTCATTAACCCTGAAGCCCTGCTAACTAAGAAAATCCTGTCTAATGAGGTTTCCTTCACTGCACTAAAGAACAAAAGGTCTCGAAGTTTTGCCTATTACCAATCTCCCTCAAATTATTTCCCCGTAATTAAAATGGAACTTTAAGGACTTTAAAATACAAACCTGAATTTCTTCTACTCAAGAAAATCCATGTCCACTCTTTTTCCGTGATTGCAAAGGGTATTCAAGCTGTTAAATAGAAGGGGAATGCATTTCTAGTATTTTCTGCCATTTGTCAAGTGTAAAAAAATCCCACTGTTTGAAATAAAGTATATGACTTCTAGGCATATTATAGCTAATTCAGTTTTGCTGTGAACATGCCCACCTTTCATTGACATTAATGGGAGTCAGGCTACTTTTCTCCTGGGTTAAATTAGGATTCTTTGTCAAGAAATTCAAAAGCAACTGGACAACTTGTCAGGTGTCCCAGTGATAAGTGTGATGGAGGAGTCCGAATTAGATTGTCTTGACAGGAGGAAAAAAATAAATCTATTTACTATTATTTACATTATAGAAGTACTTAGCAGGTCCAAAAGGGATTGAGAAACTCATTTTGAGGCTTCTGAGAGAAAGAAAGTAGTATTACAAAATCAATCGTATTATAGAAAACATTAAATGTCTCAGATTCCAGAGTTAGATGAGCACATGAAAATCTCTATTTCTTGAATTTTTTTAAAAAGGAATTAAACATCAAATGCTCAATAGTTCATCCATCAATAAGCAACTTTTACAGTCTGAGGGCAGAGTACACATCTCATGTATTCATGGGGTAAATAAAAATCTACAAAAGTAATCTAAGAGAAAAATAAATTAATAATCTCACAAACAAGAAAAAAATTAAGGATGGAGATGCAAGTTTTTTCAGATACCCAATTTTCAAGATCTTTTTTGTCAGGACTCTCTTAATTTTTCCTCTTGGCAATATCAGTGCCCAAAACTGTGTAATTTAAATGCTAGGCTACCAAATTTCTAAGTCATTCATCACATATTCAAGCTGAGATTCCAAATAAAATAAAGTGGAGTTGTTTCACCAAACCCTCCACAAGTCCTGATAGTTATCTACTAATTAGGGACTGACTCTAGTCAGTCAGAAACTCCATGCATTTTTTTGTTGTTAGAATTAGGGTTAGTGAGAAGTCCCCATGTGTTTGATTGTTCAAGCTACTGCTTGAGATACCTCTGTCACCTCTGTGTTCCTTCAAAAATGTCCCTGTGGCACTCTGAGATGTTCTGTGTGCTAGGTGGCTGCCAGAAGGCTCATTCCTTAGACGAGGAGCTTGAAAATAGATTTTTAAATATGTTTGCTTACAGGTGAGAAAGTGCTTTGCAATAGAAAGTAAGGGCGATTCTGATACTTCATTGTCAATGATGGCAAGCCCATCAGGAGCTAAAGGAAAGGCAGCTCATGCCACAGGGAAAATGTAAGAAAACACTCATGCCCATAACCTCTGTATAAGAGTTAAAAGCATTCATACTCAAACTAAATTTGAGTAGGCTGTGCTATGATGTGCATTACCCACAGACCCTCCCTGCCTCTGGGGACTATTGTGCCCCCCCAGCCAATACCATTGCTCTTCATTATTGTTCTAAACTATTGTGTTTACATGTCTGGAGGTGACTTTGTGTTTACCTCCTAAACCTGGAAGCCCCATTGCTACCTTGGCTGCTGGTAACGTTCTGTATGTGAGGCAGCCTTGGATTATAGTTTCTCTCAGATGTAAAAGACTGGCAGCTAAAAATATGATGAAGAATAGGCAGGTGTCCTCAGCAGAACTTTCCTCAGACAGGAATGCTGAAACAAAACAAGAAAATGCTTTTATGTTATCAAATGTACTTTTTTTTACAAAGGACGTCCACAGTGACTCAGATTAGTACAACTGACTGCATCACTGGTAAAAAATGGGACACTCTGAAATTCTTGTGTCTATTTTTGGCTACTCTAGTAATTTTGTCTGATTCATGTAATTGTTCTGTTTTTCTTTTCTACCTTTTTTCTCATGTACTTGTTTCTTTGAGGTTCTTCTAGAGGGAGAAAAAAATAAAAAGAAAGAAGAAAAAATTTTAAAATAAACTTAGTAGAAACGATGTTCAGTGAATTAGGCAACTGTAATGATAAATAACTATGACTGACTTTCCCTTTTCTTTCCTCTTCTTTTTTATTTTTTTTTTTTTATGATGAACTATGTCCAGTCTTCTAAAATGGGCTTTCGAAGGTGGGACTGAGTGAGAACTAATAGGAGTTTTTGCGTCAGCTCTGTCTATTACCACAGTGACTGATTATAAGGTGATCACTCTATTTGTACCACTTTAGGATATTTTTTTTTGTTACTCTTGATTATTTTATGGGTTTAATTTTTTTTTTTTAAGCAAAAATGTTCTTTGTCTCTTATGCTAGGTGTTTAGTTCAAATGCTTGAATGTTTTCTGTTAGTTTTACCTTCCTCAGAGTAGTTTGGTTTAACTTGTTAGCTTTTAGAAATAAATATATTTATTTATTTATTAGGTCTTACATTGCCAGAATTCTATGATGAAAGAAAAAATAATGAAGCACACTGAGTTTTCACAAGCCCATACTGCACAGCTGGATTGCGGTTCTGAATGTATTACCAGATCTTAAAACTAGGTAGTCGTTCAGCTGAATCTGATGTGGTGTGGGGGTAAAGGCACATCTGGAGCATTGGTTTCAACACCTCCGGTTCCCATGGGTTTATATGGATGATGAAACTAAGCATCCTGCATGAAATAGGATGGATCTTTCAGGATTTAGGAACATGCAGCACTTTCTAAAAAGGGTCTGCAGCAGACCCTACAAGGTGAGCTAAATAGAAGCCTCCATCCACTTGAGACCTGTGATAAGCCTCTCTCTGCTCGAACTGGCTTAAATGTACATTGCAGCAGGTTTTATTGTTAACTTCTCTTTGGCCTTCAACAAGTAGTCAATAGCACTGAAGATTATATTCTCCTCTGCCATCCTGATTGCTGGAAGCATTCATCCAGAACTAAGCCACTGCAGTAAACAGGGCAGGGTGAGAATTTTTCAACAAAGTACTTTTTCTTCAGAAAAAGGTGATTCATCGAAACTGAAACCTTTCACAGGAAAGGGCCAGATTCATCGATTTTTTTTTTTTTTTTTTTTTTTTTGTGGTGGCAAAAGATAAAGCTGTGGACTTGCTGCTTTACTTTGAGACAGTTGAAGCAAACAACATTTCTCATGTCTAAAAACATTTGAGTGAACGATTGAGCAAGATTACCCTAAAACAGATAATTTAATAGTAAATAGAATATTATTATTTATATTGAAGAAAAAGAGAACTTTTCTTCCCATATTTTCAATTTATCCTTTTATTTTTTTTTTGAGATTTTTATGCTCTTTCACTCTAAATCAGGATATTTTCAATAGAATGGTAAAATAGGTTCCCATGCACCTATAGAGACAATAAGCAAGAACTGAAGAAGATTTTAATTTTCTTTTTCATGTAATTAATGAAATCAACTAGACAGTTTTCACAGATATTGTGGCTGTAGCCAGTTTTTAGAATAAAAACACAGTTACTTTTTTAGAGTAAAAAAGGGTTACTATCTCTGATTATTCTGAATAAAAAATAATTGACATATATATAGTCTTGAAAAACAATACATGAAATTTAGTACAGAGAAAAAATAATATCTGACTATGCTGCTCATCCAATAAAATGCCAAGAAAAAAAGTTACATCATCATAATATACATCTACTGATTTACCATGCAACGAAAATAGAACAAATGTTTAGTTAAATTTTTTTTCTTTGGGCTATTGAACTTTTCAAATACATTTCTGGAGAGGGTGGTACAAGAAAAAGTTCCATAAACAGACAAAATGTGTGAAAAAAGAATGGTGTCTCAAGATGGATCTGAGAGAGCAGAAATGCCTCTTTTAATAAATATTTTCTGCAAAAATTCAAGGGAATAACAGGAAACTGTATTGACTGAACCAAGGGTCCATCATGGCGAAAGCAAAATTACAATACTCAGAAGTTGTGGTAAGAGTTTTTAGGCATAGCACGACCCGGACTTTGGTAAATTTGGTAAATTAAAGAATCCGACAAGAATATTAAAATACTAAGGCATGAAATTTAAAAGCACAGCTAAAAAGAACAGAAAGAAAAAAAAAGGAAAGGAACATGTGTCACAGTAAGGGACAAAAAAGACCTCTTTTCCTTGCAGACAAAAATAGCACATAGAGTTTGCCTGCCTCAGCAGAAACTAATGCGAGGTGAAGGAAAGCGTAGAAAATGAAATGATCATAGCAAATTAATATGGACCTTCTGAGGAAGAAGATCAGGAAGTGTTTTTTGTAGATAATAGAGGCCCACATAAAAACAGGCTGGAATACCGATGGTGAGCTTTTTGCAAACACCCTGGTGCTGAATGAGATAGAAAATGTACAGCACGTTATCATCTAAAAAGGGCTTGTGCCCTTTTTATAAGGCTGCTTCATCCACTGAGGAAGCCAGTCAAAAAGATCAAAGGCTGCACTGGGTTTAGTTCTCCCCAAGAATCTGAAGCTCAGTGAAAAATAAAAGCAACCACAAAGTGTCAAACAACATAGAGAATCTCAACTAAAATATTCTGTTTTCTCCCTAATCACTAGTGTATTAGCTGAGCAGAGATAAAAGAAAAATCATTATAATCTTCATAATGCTAGCCATGAATTAGAGACACATGAACTGCAAAGCTGGAGATTTCTTCTTAGGCTGAGGTTTGTATTTACAAGTGAAGGGAACAGAGGTTTGTCTAAAATCGGGGATCAGATTTCCCAGGGACAGTAGATGACGAATTATCAAAGGATGTAGAGATAATGTTGGCAACGGCATATAGCACTGGGGATTGAGATAAATGCATTGCTGCTCTGCCTGATACTAGAACAAACCTGAAAGATATATAGGAAAGGATGAAAATGTTAAACCCAGGGTTTGTCTAATCACTTCCAACTTTGGTGAGTCCCTGGGTTCCTCTGATTATGTTCTCTGCTGGAATTTCCTTTACTCCCCCGCACACGTGCACAAAAACCCACCTTCCTGGTAACCGAGAAGGGGGACAGACACAGTCACGCCAAGGACCTTGAATTGTTTCACAGCAGTAAATGAACTCTGACCATGAAATGACCATTTCATAAGAAATTCTTTATAATATCTCATTAGTGATGTTATTCTCATGTGCATGTGAAACCAAGTTTCTGCTCTGAGCTTGGTTAACACAGCTGGTGACACAGACCCTTTCTGAGGGGTACTCACCTCTCCCATCTGGCACTAAAATTTCACATTCACTTTCAGTGAATGTGAAATCTGCTGTGATATCATTGTCTTAGTCGTGATATCAAGTGGACAAGTTGGTCTTGAGATCTTTAACAGTGAGAATGAAAGTTCCAGACTGTCAGGGGTACAGAAAAAAATCAGTCTTTGTGAACCAACCACCAAGAGATTTTTTTTCTTCATCAGGTTAAATGTCTTTTTTTTTTTTTCCTCATTTATTAAAATATTAAGGAAAGTTGTTCAAGTGGAAGTCCACAAACAACACAATGTTTCTTTCTCTGGCTTGTAATACTTTTCCAGCTCAATGTACTGGTGCCACAGGAAGTGGAAAGCCCTGATCCAAATGAAACACGACAGTTTAGGTCAGATCAACAGTACTCTGTGGTAGCCTGAACTGTGCACTGACTAGGGGAGGCTGTGATTGAGTTGCTGCAGAATTCTTGGATGAATCATGTTAATTAAGAAGAACGAAGGGATGGTGACCAGCTCAAACTGTAATTCCCACCAGAGAGAACCTGAAAGACACAGAGTGATCTCAAAGAAAACTGCAATAAAACACTTCAGATTTTTGAGATGCTGCTGTTGTCTTGGACTCACCAGTTCAGGCATGTGTGTGGTAAGGAGCACAGAGAAATAAGGGGATATTTTAACTTCTCCCTCCCAAATGTTAATGAAAGAAAGCCAAATACAAAACTCTCAAAACTCAGAGTTTCTGTATCACAATTATCCTGGAGTAGACTTATTTCTCTTTTAGAAAGATTCTTAAGCAAGTATATTAATTGGCTTGTCTACTAAAAAAAAAAAAAATAGAGAACAACAACACTCTTTGCAAGATTGTATATTTTTTTTTCCTTCTTAATATATTTGTGATCATTGTACTACTCATATCCTGTTGGTAGGAATGTTAGAGTACATACTGCTAGAAGTTTTGTGTCACAGTAGAAAGATTTAATACAAATTAACTTGATATTTTCACATAATAACACATATCCATCAATGAAAATCAGTTTGTATTGCAAAATTTAATAAAGAAAAGTATTTAATTTACAGGAAGAATTGTATGGATTTTATCTGGTTACAAGGTTTAGTTTTGTTTGGTTTTGTGGTTTTTTTTCATTTTGTTGTTTAATAAAGTTAGTCCGAAAAGAAGTATTTTATGTGTTTGTGTAGATTTTGAAAGCTCTTTGACTTTTAAAGAGATAAGAAAAATAGTTTTTAACATGTTAGTTATGAAAATGTGTTTAATAATCTCTTGTTATTTCATTAAAACTCCCATGCTATCACTTCCACAAATAATGGTAAGGGTTGAACAGACTCATATTCTGTACTCGACTGAGCTGAATATTTTACTTAAGTCTGGATTTTCCTTTTGATTTCCTGAATGTTAAAATGTGAAACAATAAGTACTTTTTAAAAAATATCCCAAGTCATTTTATAAATTGGAGTAATTCTTTTATTTTTCCTTTAAAAATATTACCTAAAAATCCCTTAATTTTCTATATCTCAGCTCTCCCACTTCCAAGGTTTAAGGGAGTCACACTGTGGACATAAACTGAAATCTCGTATCTTTGTCCTTACTGATAAAGTCATCGAGATCAATGTCACCAATGTTAGGTGACCTTTGTACTTTAGTGGTATAGCTCCACTGGGATTTATGGAATACTTGGATTTGGATCACAAGGTGGAAAAATGTTTTTTTGACAATATCTATAAAAGGTGTGTGTGTTTTTGTGGGGACTGAGAGGAAATTCCCATTCTTTTTCCATTGTGCTTGCTGGAAATACTTTGTAAACTTTGTTTCCTTGTTTTGCCTTCAAGACTTATGAACAATTTAGCACTGATCAAAACATGTTAGAAATGATGTATTGAGTCACACCCAACAGTGTACTAATGCAGAGAATGAGGAAATACTTGAATATTGATGTCTAGAGGAAGATATCCCTGCTCATGGCAGGTGGGTTGGAACTAGATGATCTTTAAGGTCCTTTTCAACCCAAACCATTCTAGGATTCTGTGGTTCAGTGACTGAAACACTGAGGAAAAAAAGGTCTTATTCTCCACTGAGGACAGAGGAAACTGGATCATAATTCCAGCAACTGAACAAGACTCTTTGGAGTCCCTTCTTTTTTGTTATTTTTTTAATGTTTCATGTAGATAGTGAGTTGTTCAAGCAAACTAAATTACAGGGTAGTCACAACTCTATCATGCAGATGTTGTATTTCAACACTAAGCTAAACACAGCTATGAGATAAGAAAATAGGCCAACCATTTCAAAAGATCAATCACTCTGGGTTATCCTCTTTTTTTTTTTTTGATTCAGACTTGCTAGCTACTGCAAATATGTTACAAACATTTCTAAATGAAAGTTACTTCATATTAGTGTACAATTCAGCTCGCTATTAAAACAGCTTGAGCTGAATCAACAAAGAACTGACTTTGTGGCTTAACTCAGCTTCCACTGAACTTCATATTTGCCTAATATCCTTACCATTATATATTTTCTCAAGTAAAAGTCTTGCATGGTTCAAGCTGCCCACAAACAAGTAGGGGCAAAATCATCTTTATCTGGAAATCCCAAGCTACTGATTGTGGCAATTCACATATACTCCTCTTCAGGATTCTCAAGAAAAGACATTTTTCCTGAAATACCATAACGATAGGCAAAATTGTCTAGGGCAGAAGGCTTCCCAGGGAAAAAAAATGACCCTGACTTGATTCTGTGTTGTAAATTTGCCAGATGTACGTAAAAAAAATCTGATTGTTTTTGCACAGGAGGGGGCTGGAAAACAGTTGATTGTTACCACAAGGAATGGACCTGTGTCAGTTCCAGACCTTTGTTCTGGGAGCAATAAATTAAAAATTTAAGGTGCAAAAAACCTGAACTGGAGCAAAATCTTTCCCCCCACTTGTCCAAATACACATTTTTAGGTTGTCTCCCATATCAAATCCTATAAGACAGACAAGTTTAAGCTTCCAGGCAGTCATTCTTCTCTGTTATACCTGACATCTGGCATCCCTGGTGTTCACTTGGAGATGGGAGACATTTTTGAAAATTATACTTGGAGCATGCACCTGTATTTCAGGACAGCTCTCTAAGCATAGAGGAATTATGGAGTCTGTGTTGCAATTTTTGCAGTCTTTTGAGACACATCTTCATACACCTGTTTAAATAAGGATTGGAAATGGGGACTTCACCCTTACTTTTTCATGTTCTATATAACACTGTAATAAAAAGTTTGATAGTGGTTTGGTTTGGTTTGGTTCATTTGGTTTGGTTTGGTTTGGTGTGGTTTGGTCTGTTTGTTTTTTTTTTTAAGCCCCTTTCTTTCTAGCTCAACAATAAAAAATTAAGCCAGTCCAGAGATCTAAGATATTTCATCATCTTTTGGAAGTTGAGGATTGAGATGGGAACTTTATTAGGCCATAAAAAAAAAAGTTGGATGTTGTCCTTGTAAAAGTGTAGAACATAAATATAAAAAAAATTAGCACTGAGTATAAACTACTCTAAGCACCCCGTGTTGATTAACAATGAAAGATCTCACCTTTTAAAATAACAGCAATGCCAGTTGTGGAGTGTGAAGAGTGCTTTGAATTACAATGAATTGCCAAATGCATTAGCCACAATATCAAATGCAGTCAAATTAAAATGTTCCCTTCTGACATTTTCAATTAAACCCCATCAAGCTTCCCAACAACCTAGGAAAACTAAATAGACTGTGTGAGCTAATGGAAAAGGCAGCCTGACATCTTCTCCTTCCAAAAATTAGATTAAGCATCAATGCTGTTGCAAAAATCTGTATCAGAACATTAAACAATTAAGAACTGGCGTAACAATACTGACCAATGGCCCATCCACTCTTGTGTTGTACCAATTGCTTGTGACAGAGGGCAATACTGAATGCATCACAGGAAGAAAGAGGAGTTATAGTAAGACCTTGCCATTTCAGAATGCTTTCCATTTAAGCACATCTAAGTTAAATTTGATTTTGGTGTTTCTATGTTTTCTTGATTTAGTATTGTATAATTTCTAATGTTTCTAATGGACAAAACCCTTTTGAGTTTGAGAAGTGATATAAATTCTTTTACAGAGGTGTAAAAGCAGGAAACTAAATGGTTGTTTCAAGGTGAGAAAAAGTTTCTGAATCAGGATTGGAAAGGTAACCCAGATAGTTTGAAGACTCCTTTAGGGCAAATGAAAAACATCTTCCTTACAAACTGTCACTTAGATTGTTCGTACAGCCAAGGACTATAAAACACATATCTTAGATCTTGGAGGGCAAGAGTTGTTCCAGGAATTATCCACACAAGATTTGAGGAGAAGGTGACAACTGCATAAAGGTACAAACAAATCCTTGTAGGTAGGGCCTGGGAGGTGTTCACTGGTGAGGTGAGCCTTCACATGTCGTGCCATAAAATTTCTTTTCACAACCAGGGATTTGGTAAAGTTAGTAACTTTTCAAGTGGGACAGTCCTACTCCTTCTCAGAACAGCCTCAGAATATTGTGCCTGAACTGGTCTCTAAGTCACCTGACTCAAAAGTCATCCCAAAATAAGCAAGGACTCTCAGCATAGAAGTGTAAGAGAGAGCTGTGAGACTTCTCTGACTCACAGAGCCTTCAGACTCTGTTCTAGAAGGATGAAGGCAAATGACAGACACCAGGCTGGGAGAAACAGTCTTGGTTTCTGGTCCTCAGCTAGAATTGGTCTGGGACAGACTATTGGATATTCCAATTTCCTTTGTGCAAACAATAAGGAAAATCAGGTCTTAGTTTTCAGCTGATGTTTTTTAATACACAGTGTGTAAATAACCCAGGAATAGGCAAGAGAAATAATACAGATTTTAATCAGAAAGGTTTTACTCTTAGAAGTGTCTTGGTAAAGATGCAATTTCTTTGCTTCACATTTACAGCTGCATCTGTCCTGAAATAAAGCCAGAGAGAAATCATAAATGCATGAAGGATGTTTATATGTCTAGTTTTTTTGTGGTTTAATTAGTCCCTCCTTGTCTGTCTGCTACTTCTTTGTGACTTCATGCAGTCTCATTAGAGAAAACATATTTCAAATGTATTGTGGACTAGGCAAAAGGTAAAAGTTTATCTGATCTACATCAATTCTAAGTTAAACTGAGACATAAATAAAGAAACAAATGAGTCCATAACAGCTTTTTACTAAAGCTCCCAAAGACTTAAAAAAAATCCCAACAAAACAATTCATGGACAGAAACACCTTTAAAATAGGTGCAGCTACATTTCAGTTTAGAGCTTTATTCTTGCAAAACTTAATATTTTTGAGTTCCACTTCTTTCTGTTCAACCTGCTTCATTTTCATGCATCTTTTTCCATTAAGCTCACACAGTGTCTGACTATGATGAGGACAAACTTCTGGCACTGTTGTATTTGTAAAAGAAACATGCACACACAGCTAATAAGATTTATAGCACAGAAGCATAATAAATCAATGCAGAATTGAGTGAGTTGTATTAGGGGAAAGTGAAAATAAGATTTCTCGTTCTGAAATGGATCATAAGGCCAACTGAGAATTGGGTATTGCCTGAGAATTGGTGTATAGTACCTGGGGTTTTTTACCCTTTTTCTGCATTTTCAAAGTAGACTTTAACACCTGGATTTATTCCTTCTAATTAAAAAAAGAACAACTGGGGTGTCCAAGTGAGGAACCAATTGAGATTTGCAAAGGTAAAATTAAATGACAAGATGGATTCTATAAAAAATTTCTTTTCACTGTGTGATCATCCTAGTCAAGCAAAATTTCCTAAAATAAGAACAATACCTAGTAGCTACAGAAATTCTGAGCAGTTGCAAATATTTTTATTAAGTTTCTTTGACTGTTAGTTGGACATAATTTTTAAACATAAAAGGTGAGAATATCAGAGACATCACATTGACTGTAATGGTCATCAGAGAAGAGACACTCATGAAGGCCTTCGGATTGCATATGTGTGTTTGACAGCACGAAATATACTTGATTGTGTATTACAAGTAGGCCTTTATGTCCACAATATCTTGAACTTAATTTTCTGTTTAGTTTGTGGCTAAACTAATCATAAACAATTCTTCAGATCACAGTCCGAATCCTACACTGTTAAAAAGCTGTGTATAAAAATTCAATTATCCTAAACTCAGTGGGGGACAAAAAAGCCCAGAGAAAAAATGTTTGTATGCACAAATAAAGTTGCTTGACTTTTTTAATAAAAAAGTTTGGTAGATATCCAGGAAGATCAAGTCTTCTGACTGCTGGTTGAGTCCCTGCTGGCATTATTACTTCTGGTTTTCCTTAACCAAGAACCTAATCTTTGAAGGAATCCAGGAAAAAAAAAAAAAAAGAAAAACAAAATCTTTTGTTGTTCAGCAAATTACCAGGCTAGATACTTTGACTCAGATTTCCAGAGGGACTTGATTGTCTGAACCTGGGATTTAGGTATTTTATTTGTTGCTAAAAATGAAGAAAAAGACCAAACTAACAGCAATTGCACTCTCAGCAAAGAATCACCTCATACCGACTATGAATCTGGACATAGATACTGTCAGCTGTCAAATGCTGGTGGATGAGTAGATAAATTAATCCACCCATCAATCGTTTCATATGGTTCTTTCCAAAGCAATGTATCATCTAATAGATTTAATAATAAGTCTCACAACATTTTCTACCCATAATACTGGATTGTGTCATATTTCTAACTCTGGGTTTTGGTTCCCTTTAGATGGATGTGCTACTGAATAGATCAGACCACTCTTCTGGCCTGCCAGATAGTATTAATTTATGATGTTCTCTCATCCGTCCCTGGTGGTTTGGATCAAACAAAGGCACTGTTTAAATAAATAAATTGTAATGTAATGCAATTAAACATTTTCCCATAGCTGTTAAGATCAAGGCAACTAATAATTACCTGATGCAACAATTTTAAAACCCATGACAGACATTTATATAGTTTAGTGATTACTGTCATAATGTTAAGCTATTGAGCCTGGCTCTGCTCACATTATTCAGTTAAGAATGTAAACCCAGCAGAGGTAAGATCAGCAGAAATCAGCCCATCACTGTTATTAATTCAATAGAAATATTTATGGATTTGTAAGGCTGGAAGGAACAATTATAATCTAATCTCATGCTCTTTCTCTTGAATAAAACCTGTGAATTCAGATAGTAATTCCAGCACTCATCTTAATATTTTTTGTTTGAAAACAGCCACTGCAATTTTACAGATCCCCGTTTGAGTGGACCGGGAAACCTCCTCTCCCAAGGAATGAAAGCTAAAGCGCTGACCTGAGCAGAAAGCCACATAGCAGGCCTGAAAGCTGCATTCATATGTCTCCAGAAAAAGCCAGTGTTTTAGACATGTACCTTTTTGCTCCTTAACTATAATAACACACTCAAATTCTCATTTCAATTTCATAGAGATTTAAATTTTTTGGCTATAGAAGTTATTGTAAAGTAAAAGTTTCAACAAGCAGTGTGGTATATCAGATAAATTTGCACAATTTACTGCCAAAAATCCAATCTTCTTTATTTAAAAATATACTTGTGTGAACACGCTCACATACAATATACACACACTTTCACAGAAAAACAAATAAATCATAATTAACTTTCTATATGTCAGGTGTCTTAAATCCAATATGAAATTTTTAACCAGAGAGAATTTTGAAAATTTTTCCTACCAAATTAACCCTGGGGTATTTTTGAGAAACTGGAAAATATTCTAAACTTTTATATAGCTTAATGACTTAGACCTTCAACAGGAATAAAGATATTAACCTCCTGAAATGCTTTTTTTTTAGTAGTGATTTTTTTCCAAACTCCCAAAGTGTTTACTATGGTAAAATGAAGGGTCTTTTTCTCCTGTGATCTTTTTATCATAAAAGTTATAAAACCCTTCATTTTGTACCAGCCAAAATTCACTTTGAAATCACAAGAAGAATAAAGTCAAACAAAGGAAAGCCACTGTAATGTTTTAGCACCACAGAATCTCAGGGCATGGATAGCTCAGTAATGACTCACTTCTGAAATGTTAACTCGGTCATCTCACCTCTTTGAACCTGGGTAGCTACACTGATTCACTGCAATTTTAGGGTTTTTTTGTCAGTAAAATAGACTTGGTCTAAGAGGTTTTTGTGTTTTAAATTATGTGAGAACATTATGGCGTAAGCAGCAAACCAGTGAGGTACCACTCTCCTGCAAACACATCCATCCAAGCCTCCATTTCTCCCTCAGAGGTTTACACGGAATCTTGAAGTGCCGTGGTGAAAAGAAGCTGAAACAAGCCCTGAATGCTAAAACTTCTGTGGCATGTTTTTAAGGCTGATTTAATGTAATTCAGTTTTCCTCTCAGAGGATTAGTCTGCCTCAACACACCCATGCTCCTCCAAAGGAGTCACAGAAGGAAAGTAAGTGATGTTGGAGGCTGGAGGCAGAGCAGGGGTCTCTGCCTCCCTCCCTGGGCCTCCTGCTCCTTCCCGTCAGTCGCACGGCCTGGAGGTTCTGCACCAGTTGCTGGCCAGATGTTCAAGACGGCATCCCTACTGGAAGGTTGTGACAAAGCCCCCGAGAGTTGAATGACAACAATCTGTCAACCAGGCATCATCATAATTTTTTTTTCCATATTCCATTATTCCGCACCTTATGTCACTGTTTTTAGTTCCTAAATTGCCCGTTGTTCTGTTTTTTTTTTCCCTGTTAGTTCCTTCTGACAGTATTTTTTTAATTTTAATGACGTTCTACTGCTGAGACTGTTCTGCAGAATGTCAGAATAGTCTTTCTTTCTGCTTTCCCCAATCCAAGGTGGGGGATGGGGAGAGGGCAAAAGAAGAGAAAAAGAGGGGGAGGGAAGGAGAGAGGGAAGGCAAGGATATATCAATTACTCAGAAAGATCCAGAGGTTCAACATGCGATGACACCGACAGTAGGAAGTATGATAAATGCTCTGATTTACATCCAACTCCCATTAGATCGTTTCGGGAAATTATGATAAAGTGATTATTTACAAGGAAAACCTTTACAACTTAATTAAATAAGACTAAGTTTCTGATTTGAGAGAACAGATATAATAAATAGGACCTTTTTCCCCTGCTCTGATCAATGGTAAGGCATTTCCATCTTCTGAATCCTCTGTACAACTTCTCGTGTATGTGCAAATGACCAAGATGGTACTCACAGGTCCAAAGGACAGGTAAGCATGAAAGGGATTCTGTGTGGGCGTTTGTTACATGTCTGAGCTGAGATGTCCTAGTGTAGTGCCCAGGGCACAGGGACACTGCAGTGGTCTTCTGTCCTAGTGACATATAGAACGCCTAGGGAACGGGAAAGTTCCTTCAGGGAAGGATGGAAAGACTTTTGTTGCACCAAAAAGCTGTAGACAGTGGGTATTACAAAAAAGGCAGAGAGAAAAAGAAAAATATAATTTTAATTTTGTTGTGTCCTTGCTATTCTTTTCCTGATTTACTCTGTGATTTCCTGTGTTCAGGACACAAGTAGATGAGTTGGGCCTCTTCCTTTGATTTATTTAGGTAGGGTAAGAAGTGGCCACAAGTTAAAGCATTCACTATTATTCCACAGAGAAAAAACATCCCTTGTGACTTATTCTCACTTGTAGCATCCAATCCCTCGTGGATACGCAAGAGCTCAAACTTCTTAATTTTGCAGATATATTAGAAAATCTGTCTTTCCCTTTATCAGAAAACTATTGAGGAAGGTTTCAGAAAACAAAAGCAAGGACAATCCTTTCATTTATGTTACAAGGCTAAGCTTGAAGAATAGATGGCTGGAACTATGCAGGAGAATTGTACCTCAGTGATTTGTTGCTCACACCATGAAGATTCACACACACCCATCTATGACCCTGCTACACGTGTGAAAAATGTACAGGACACAAATCAGTCTCTGAGGTTTCATCTTTCCACAGCGGCTGTATAATGCAGAGGTGGCCAGCAATTCTCCTTCAGGAGATGGTGCTCAAAGCGCTCCGACTTATCTCCTTATCCCCTGTGTAGCTTTGGGGATTAGACTGAGGTGTCTCAGTTAAAGACCAGAAACTTTTGTGTCCTTTAAAGTCGGTGAAGGAAACGAGGATGCAATTCTGGAGAATAACTGTCTTCTGGAACCACATCCATCACTGAGTGTCTTGAGAAGGGGCTTTAAGGAGGAAAGGCTTCCGGAGGCGCCTCAGTTAAGCACCAGGAGTGGGATGAGACTTCCATTTGCCTCATAGCACTGGAATGCAGATGAGCAGCTCTGGACAGCCCATGGCAGCTGTGACTGTGAACCATGGGCATGAGAAAGACTTCCCAGCAGACAGTGCTGCAAAGGAGCAATGTCCCTGACTCCAAATAGCCTGTCTCAAGAGAGAGATGAGTGCATGGATTAAACCTCTCTCTTTATAGTCCAGGATTCTAGTTGCAAATAATGGGATTTAGGAAACAGAGGTGTGATGAGGCAGAACTAAATAGCCTTTGTGAAGAATTACTGAGAAAGAATGTTGCTGCAAGTAGTCACTAAGTTGGAGAGATTAACTCTGGTGAGCTGTAGTTCCCAGTGCAGTGCTTTTCCTTCAAGTCTGTGAGTCTAAGGAGGGTGTTGCAATATTCCCTTCTCCTCTTCTGCACTACACAGGTGATATTTTGTCCAGACTATAGGGAGACAGCATGTTCAGTGCTGCTCAGCAGCGTTACCCCAGTGTTACCCAACAGCAGTGTTACTCAGGGACTGAGAATGTGCAAAACACGCAGGAAAACAGATGAAATAATTTAATTAAGGATAGAAGGTAAACAAGACAGCTACTATCTGTCCTGGACACCGGCTGACATCTATGGACTGACAAAAGTGCTGGAGAATCCCTAATACCCACTAATGACTCTGGACTCATTTTCACTCTACTGCCAGCAGACTTGCAGCTACAAATGAAGGTAAAGTGAAATTATAAACATGATACACTGTGATCTATGATCATTATAAGTAAGAAAATCAGAAATCCTTGAAAGAGAAAGGAATCCTCTATGCGTGTTCCTTTTGTTTACCTCTTTTTGAACTTCTTACTTTTTTCAACTAACATTGCATATCACAGGCCTCTTCAACCTGTGATGACCTTTCGAGCTAGAGAGTGGATAAAGCAAACTACTGGAAAAGGATGAATTAAAGATGTAGATAGGAGGGATAAAAAGAATATTGATTTTTTTTTTTTTTTTTTTTAGGTATATGTGTCTGTTTGTAGTTCCAAAAGTACTCAGCTGTGAAAGCTTCCGAGAAATGGAAGGAAGGAAAGTGCCTGGGCTTTGCTCTGTGCATCCTATCTGGTCTCCTGCACCTCAGCTCTCGGGATAGCTCTTAATGATGAAAATGAGGTTGCATTAATTTCACTCTGGGATCAACCAGGGGAAGGACACAGCATATTAGTCGTCTGGGCTGGGTTCTCTTTTATATTCATCCGCATGCATTAACCTTCATCTTATTTGTTGAGTTAGGTTGCTTTTTGTATATCATGAATAATTTCATTAAGCATTAAAATTTACCCACACTGTATCTTTGGGTATTTTTATTTTTAAAATATTTACAATTTGTAATGCATAATAAATATGTAATAGGCTGGGTATGATTTCTCAGGGTTTACTATTATCTAAGTCTGTCATGTCCTATAACCTTTCTTGGTTTATACAGTATGCAGTGCCTTAATGTAGCGTCAGTGCTGTTATCAAGGGTTGATGGCAAAAGGACAGCCATCTTGACACTCTCCACTCACTAAACACTTCTATTTTGATTTTATTAGCATATAAATGTTTCTGGATTTATGCAATATCAGTGGAAATGTGTTAAAAATACTTGTCAGTGTCCTTATTTTGAGGGTTAGAATCATAAAATCACAGAGGGAGGAAGTTCCTCTAGTTGCATATGGTGACAGATTTCTGACCCTAAAAAAAAAATGGCAATGGTTCACAGATGATTTTAGTGAGGAGTCACAGGTGCAGTTTTTAAAACCCTGGGCTTTTTTTTTAAAATGAATTGCCTTTGATTCTAGAAAGGAGGAGAGCAAAAGGTGGGGCAATTTATACGTTTAAAAGAATGAATGGGAATTGCACAGTGTCAGAATAAGAAGTTGAATCCAAAACCCCAAAATTTCTGACTCAGAAGAATATTAGGAAAATATAGAGAGAGCTGACTATGCTTTTGCAAGCCACTACAAGTGGAACCTTACAGTAACAACATATCAAAGTCTACTCTAAAAACAGCAACAATGTAGGGCAGAACCAGTTCTGACGGAACTACAGAATTTAGGACGCAAAGCTGTGTGTATCTGACCTGATCCTGTAGCAAGCTATGATTCACACACGTGATCATTGAATGTTCATCAGGCATTTAATTCAGCAAGGTTTTAATCACATGATGTAAGAAGATGAATAATCTAACTGAAGTCAATTGGACAGCAAATTAGATAGCCTTAAACGTGCTGCCGAAAGAGGACTGAAGTGTACTTCATCCTTACTATCATCTTTGGTTTACATGTTGAAACATGTTTTGCAATAAATGCAAGAGAGGAGTAATTTTCTTTTATGAAATGCTAATCTTGGCATCATATTATGTTGGAAACACATGCTGGAGTTACTTTGTGATTGAACATGACTTAAAATTTTTTTTATTATTATTCCTTTTTTTTAAGAAATGGCAGCAAAAATAAGGAAGTTCTTCTTGGAATACCTTCTAACCAGTAACTACCTGCCTGGGAATGTGAAATATGTAATGAACTCAGGATAAAGTAGCCATGAAATGGAAAAGTTTGTAATCCTCAGGAAAGAAGAATGGGCAACAGAAGTTAAAAAGGAAACAATTAATTTAAGACAGACTTCAACAGCCCTGAAATTTAGTGGAGAAGATAATTATAAGAACAGGGTTGAGGAGAAGAGCTCATCCGAAAACAAAAAGTAATAATTAGTGGACTAGTACAGTTAATTTTAAAAAGACAAAGGAATTCAAAGAGAATAATCAAGATTAAAAAAAAAATCTGACAACTATTGAATGAATCGGGGATTTTTAGCCTAAAGAAAAGAAGACAGAATGTAAAAAAAGGACCATCATGAACAGGTAGTAGAAGTGAAACTGCAACAGGAAGATTTAGGTTAACAAATGGGAAAAGTTAATTGTGAGCCTGATGAAATACCAGGATTGTAGTGGATGCTTTGAAAATCTTGTGGAAGATTTGAAGAATATACTGGATACTCTTTGGTTGGGAATGATATTAGAATACCTGATCTTTTTTAGTCAAGACAATGTATTAAACAACCTCTTTAGATACTTCCACACCTGTGTTTCCATATTATCATGAACTTAAAATAAACCCTCCAAAACCCCCCAAAAAACCACCATCACCACCACCAAAAAACCATAAGCAAACAAAAAACCAAAAGCAAAATAAATCCAAACAAACAAACAAAAAAATCCCCCCCAAGCCCACATCACCTATTTTCTTCTATATGAAAAGTTTTTTGGGGAAAAAAAAAAAAAAGTATTCAGAAATGTTGGAATGTTTTGTTTTGACATTTTCAGTCAAAACAAAATGCTTCCAGATTCCCAGATCAAAATATTTAATTTCGGTGTGTTAAATTAAATGAGAATGTATCATTTGGAGTCAGTTCAATAGTAAACTGCATCTGGTTACAGTACTGTGGTGCCTTATGGG
>JAWMRA010000090.1:64498226-64519468 GCA_035584735.1 Pseudotriccus pelzelni | reverse complement strand
TGGGAACTGGACTCGGAGTGCCAAATGCCCTCAATCCTCCATGTAAAGCATGATTCTTTACTGGACTATATCTTTTATGATGCTTGATTGTAATATGTTTCCCACAATATATACTATAAGCCAAACCCAAGATCACACTGCCTCTGTTTGTGATATGGTTCAGCCCAGCAACCCAATTTATTTATGAGAAACTCTACAGTTCTAAAGTAAAACCAATACATAAAAAATGACTAGAAAACCTCTAACTCAATAGAAAAAGTTACTTCAATTTTTCTTTTCACAGAAGCTACAGAAAAACAGACCTAATTTTAAAAATAATTTCTTACAGCAAAAAAAAAAAAAAAAAAGGCTATTTTCAGAAACTACAGGCAGTTTTAGGTATTGTTAATGACACTGAACCAGTTCTGTTCCTGGCATGAATACAGACCAGCAATTTATTTTTTTCATTTTATTTCAGTTTTTCAGGGTCTTTTCGACCCCTTCTTTTTCTGCTAAACAGACAGACTGCCAGAAGCAAAATGAGACTAAAGCAAGTAACTGCCAGAGCTTCTTTATGCATTCACTGAATTGTGCACAGAATCCCACAGCTGAGGTCTCCAAAGGGATTTAGATACCTAAATCCATGTGAAAGCCTGGACCTTACTCTATTAAAGACTCTTTTAGCATAGATCTGCCACCTTCACTCATTACTTTCTGCCTTAGGACCTGGAGGGAGTTTTGTTGTCAATGTGTGCTAACATCTGGCCCTGACTAATTGACATTAGGGTAGGAAGTGACAAACAAACACAACTACAGCTCCTCAGAATATTCATCGCAAATAATTTATGCGACTAATTTAGCCCCCCTCCTCTTCTGTTTCCGTTTGAGGAATCTGCAAGGGTGGAATGTGACCTTTATGGATTAGTGTCTTTGCACTTGCTCATTGAGCAGTTTGTGTGAACAATTCTGAGCCTATGGATTTCTTGCAAGCTGATGGCTATGAATGTACACTAATCTTAATTCACTGTTTATGCCATATGATTGGTCACCTCTGACACTCTTTTTTTTTTTTTTCCCCCCTTCCCCTGCTTGTTGTTTGATTGGTTGACCCTGGTGTTATAAATAGCAGGAATAACTGAATGAATCACAGAGGCTTTGTGTCTGTGGGAAAAACAAGGGCTGAAATAGCAGGATACAAATTGGTGTAGGGATTTTAGAACATTATTTGCCTAGATACAAAGATTTGAGCTGTAAATAGAGTTCTGTTCCTGCCCCACCTGACAGAAAAAGATGGGCCGCTCTTTAGCATTCCTTGCGTCCAGTTCTTTCCAGTCACATTCCTCCAAAGCCATGACATGTACAGGCAATGTGTTGGGTGACATTTTGTTCCCATTCACTATGCAGGCAGCAAGCTCTTTTGGAATCTACCTTTGCCTCTTACCATGCACATGTATCCCCACCTTGCCTTACAGGATCCTGACCTCAGCTGAAATTTCTACCTCTTTTAGTGCTAAACTGAAAAAAAAAAAAAAAAGAACAACAGATAGGCTAGTTCCTCTACAGTTGTGCTTGTTTGGCTCTCACCAACGTGCTCTGATTCATAAACCAAACTTTTTTCTAAGCTTTTTTCCTAAGGTTTTTTTTCCTGAGGTTTTCCTAAGAAAACACAAATAGGCTGAAATTTTATGTACATATATTATATGTATGCATATATAGACAGAGAGATACACAAAAATATAAACAATAACCCAAAAGTGATATATCCTGGGAATAAGTTGGAAGAAATATGCAAATATAATCTGAACAAACTGTTGTTTAAACAGTTGACCAAACACATTTGCAGGGAAAAAAAATTCTTTCTTTGCCCAGTTTTAGTGAGGATACGAAAGCACTGGAGCCTATGTGACTCAAGTCTATAAAACCAGTGAAGAAAAAGGACTGCCAGCTATTACCAGCTCTCTGTAGGCCCAGTTGAACCAGTGGTCTACAGAGAAAAGATGAAGGAGTTTATTACCTATCCCCTGAGTCATCCACTCTTCCCTAGAGAGGGTTTTTGACATCAGGGGCTTAACTGAAACATATGAATTAGAGAGGAAATTGAAAGTATTCAAATATAAATTAATTTATACCCAAGGGTTATTCATGCCAACTAGCAATAAATATGCTGGAAGTAAAAAAGGCTAATTTGAATGAATATGAGTGGGCAAAAAGCAATCAAGGGCAAGAAAGAGGCATATGCAAAGTATAAAACTTCATCTAGAGGAGACAGAACTGAAGAGATTACAGAAGAAAATTATTGTTAAAAAAAAAGAAAAAAAATAAGAATCCTGTGACAATGTGGGACCATCTTTCACTGTTTTGGTGCTGAACTGGCATTGCCAGACCCACCTCATTCTTCTGCAGCCTCCAAGACCTGGACACGGTCTTTATTTAAAATCAAAATTGAAGTTTCACCCAAGATTCTATTGGACATTTCTCTAAGACTTTAAGCTGGAAAACATGGCCTCTTAGGCCTTATTGCTAGTTGTGAGGGGAAAGACTGACTTTCAGGATAGAAATGAGAAAGTCTGTTAAGAGTCAATGATGAGAGAGAAAAAAACATCCAAAACAGGACTATTAGCAAATCCTGTCAATTCCCTTCACTGGTTCTGTAGAAGTCTAGCTGGCATTCCATCTGATGCTTTTTGTATAGAGGCAGGAGGGTTTCAGTGTGCATATTTTCTTTATAAGGTCAAGAGAGACTGCCAATGCCTCTGTTGAAGATCTGCTCTTAATGGTTTGCCCTTAACTGATTCTGAGTCTTGGGGCACACAGTAGATTATTTACAATGACAGAAATGTGCAATTTCTGTAATTGCACAGGAGCGAAAGAAGATGCAATTTTTATCATTTTGCCAGAGTAATTAGTTACTTGCTTTCATGAGTAGTAAATTTGTACTTTCAGGACAGAAAAAGAAAAGAAGAATATTAATGGGAAATTGAATTGGAGTAGGGGAACAATGTGGAGAGAGGCTAGGTCTAAAATTAGAATTATTTTGCCTTTACCAGGATAAATCACCTATGACCTTGTATGAGCTGAAGGGTTGGATGATACTTTTTTTCACTGCCCTTTAAAAACAGCAACTGAAAATATTTCTATTCATATCACTTAGTCTTTTAAGAAAGCACAACTGCTATGTTTTCGGCCTAAACTACTTGTCTGTGTCTGATTAATTAACCTAGAGGCTTTCCCAATATTCCCCACAGATTTTGTCCCTGGCTTTGATTAATTTAATTAAAGATCGCCAGACTTTACTCACCCAAGGGGCACCATGTCTAACATGGGGAATAAAAATTTTTTTTGAAGAAGTAATAGGAACAGCTGAGGGACACAAAAAAAGCAGAGTAATTTTCCTGTGTTTTGGAGATGGCTTTTGAATAATCTGCTGTGGAACCCAAACATCCTGTATACAGGCAGATGTGCAGACAAACACAGAAGGTGGAAAATAAAACAAACTAGCAAGAAATGTCTGCATTTGTAGTCCAAATGTCTGCAATTGTAGTCAAAATGTCACTTTTAACTGCTGTACCTCTAGCATAATTTCAACATTTTAAATCATAGTTTTTTCCATAGGTGCAGGCACTGGCCAGAATTTGACAGTCTGTTCACATGAGGATCTGCTCCAATTCACAGTGGAGAAACCTTTCTAGGAAATACTATTTTCCTGGATGCACCTCAAACTAAATTTGAAGACCTGAGATTTATTTCTGGTGCCAGGTTAAATCTTATTCTTTCTGTGCCTCCTCTTTTCACCAATTCTCTCCTTCTTTACTCAGGTTTTCCTTTATGATGTCTCTGTGAGAACTGCCCCCTCACACTGGGGGCCTTTTTCTTGTTTGAGGAGTGTTCTCAGTTATTTCTTCATGATTTCCAGGCGTCTTTTTAGGATTATATGCATTGTAACGTTTGGATCATGGCAGCACAACTAAGAGAGAGACAAGGCAAGAGCTGCGTCTTCTGCTCTGCATGTAAACAACAACAGACAGAGAACCAGGAAGATAAGGTGGCCAAACTCTCCAAAATCAACGGCATTTTCAAAGATGCAAGGGTAGCAATGTGGCACCTGCTTTTCTTTCTGATAGTCCTGGATTATTCATGTTCCTTGGAAAACATTCTTGCATCACCTAGGCCACTTCTGACTCTTCCATGGTTTCCAACACCAGTGACACCACAGGCTGTGTCTGACATGCACTGGCTGACATACTTTTGGAGACCTCTCAAGATGCCTGACCCACTGCTGTGTTTGGCTTTTATTAGTATTTTGCCTTCATCCTTATTTTGTCCCTCTTCCCCCTTCACTTTCCCCATTTTCAGAGAAATCAATGCTGATAGAATGAAAGCAAATTGTTCAAAGTCTATTTGAAGACAGCACGTTAATTTTAGGATTGTTAGCTATGTGTTTACATGTCCAGATTTCTGTAGAGGGCTTGAGCTGTACAGCAAAAGAGTCCAGACACATTTTTACTCGGTTCTCCCTCTGCTTCCTGCGAGGGCAGCTGAGGATTCATGCTGTGTGTACTACCCCAGCCCAACTTCACGCCCATTTCAGCTAGCCTCCTGTATCAGCACACCTGAACCTTTGTTATCCTGGGTTTGGAGAATAGTGTGAGTATAGTCAGCCACGTGCTGGCGCTGAGGATGACACAATTTCCTTAGTCTTAATCAATAAGCATGCTTTTCTGTCTTTGCCTTGCTCCTGCAGCTTAGCCCTGCAGAGCAGCAGCTCACAGAGTGCTTGCACCTCCTTTGGATACCCTGCCATATAAGAGGATTGTGCTTTTTCCCCTTCCTCTTCAGAATAAGTTGAAATGAAGAAGATTCTTTGAAAACAGATGCATTATTCCGCCTGTGTGGAGGGACCACTAAGAGAAAAATCAGCTATAAAATCACCCCATACCCTCAGTTATGGGGTTAAATTCAACATACTCACTGCCCTCTGATGCTGTGCACACTTTCCAGGTAAGTATTACAGATTTAAGGAGACCATTACAAAGAGGTTTTCTCTCATTGTTATTCCTTCCTTTCACCCTTTTGAAATTTGAGAAAGGAAAGAAGCCCTGACAGTTTCTCCTTTTGTTCTCATCAAGATACTATTGAACAGAACTGGGGATAAACTCTGAAAAAATCCCCATCACTGCTGACAAATTCAACAGTGAAAACAGCTCTATGCAGTTCCTATATTCCTGATTACCATCTTACACTGGCTATGCAAACCCTGTTGTGTTCCCTGGTGGCATGTGCCACTTGCTCAGGCTCCTGATCAATTTTGGATCATCCCTGTAGCCAGCATGCTTCGTGAGAGAAAGAGAGCATTAGGCCAACTGTAAAACTCAGAGCAGCTGTCCTTCTCTACAACTTCAGTAACAGCAGCAGCGATAAAGAAACACCTTGCCCTGCCTTCTCCTACCCTCTCTATTCCCACCCTTCCCTTCCTATCCCTGTCAGCTGAAATAGAGGACAAATCTGTCGTTAAATATTTGTAAATGCTCAGCTACCTGATGGCAGCTGTTTTCTGACTGTATTGGGATGCAGAGAACAGATGTTTGCAGGAGCTACACCAGTTTTTTGGTCTGGCTACAGTTTGTTGTTGGGTTTGTTTGTTGGTTCTTGGTTTTTTTTTCTTTCTCTCAACACTATCTTTTCTTCTTCTTTATTCAGTAGGAAAGGGAAAGCAAGAGCAGACTTTGATGTTACATACTGCTCATTACTCAGTAGTCTTCTACTTCCAATAAGCCCTTAGAGTAGGTAATCATTGCTTTTTGCTTTAATAAGTGTTAACTAACCAACTGGTCATTACCACAAGGTAATGACTAGCTAGGAAAAGGGAAGGAGTTGGCATTATTGACATGGCACTGTGGGTTGCAGTGAATTTCAAGAAACTGAGATTCTGTCATACAACTTCTTATAATTAAATTTAACTAATCAGTCCCATAATTTCTCCTATTAGTTTTAGCTAGACTAGAAAAGGTCAATGCCCTGGCAAGCAATGATTCGCAAATAACAGGTGCAGCCAGTTTCTATTATACTGCCATGGGACACTGCTCTGTCACTTTTATTTACTGAATCAATCCACCAATGTCCAGCAGGAGAACAACAGTTAAATGGCCATTAATTGTAGGCTGATGTGCAGATGAAACAAATCTCCAAAGGGACGGTAAACCTTTGTTCTTTAGTCTCCTCTAGCTCACACAATGGGATTAGCAGTAAATCACTCAATGTTTCACATTCTTATTAAAAATTTACCATGCTGGTCATCCCAGGTGACTTCTATCTAACCAGGACATAATTTTCTTTTTTTTTTTTCTGGTTTTTTTTGTTGTGGTTTTTTTTAGCTTTCAATGCAGTTATTTAAAATGTTCATGGTTAAACAAGCAATTAACACATAAAAGCTAGTAATGTGCATAGTGGATCTCTGATTGTCTCATTTGGTGTTTCAGGGGTAGGAAATGTTAAAGTTGTTTAAGAAATGTATTTCCAGAAACTAAATTTTATCTCCTTTTATTAATGGCTTTGATTTGTTTAGCTTCATTCGTACTGTGCCTCCTGAAACACAGTTTTAAGGGTGCACACTCAGCCTTCAGAAATAGGTGTGACTGAATTGATGGGAGCTGATGCAATGGCAGTTCAAATGCCTTTCAGAAATCTCCTCAAAGCAAAGGTCTTTCACTCATCTTGTGCATCCTAGACAAGTTAATGATTTTGTAAGATGACCACAGTCTTGGAAGGTTTGGGATTTGAGCCTTATAAGTAACAGTACAGTGCATTGCATGGGTGCAGCGACAGACCTCCCAAATGGAAACTGAGCTGTAATGAGAGGACACTCTCCCCTCCTCCATTTCCTGGGCTAGAACAGAAAGAAAGAAATAGAAACTATGGTACATGGGACCTCAGGGGCTTTATTTAATTATCCTTATTGAGACAGTTACATTTGCAAAACAAGAAGAGGTGCCTATCTGAGTGTGGCAGGCACCACTGACAAACACAATATATCAAAGTAGAAAGAGCAACCTCATAACGTACTATATTTCTAGGTAACCTCACAGCTGAAACAATCAACTAAATTCCCCATCTCCCTCACCTAGTGTATCATCCCTAATGATGCTTGTTTCTTCAGCAATCTTTCCAAAGAGAAGAATTTTGAATTAGGCCCTTATTCAAAGCTCAGTGTAATCAAGAAAACTAGCACCAGTATGTTAACCTAAGACTAACATATTTGCTGAGAAATCACCTTCTTCTTCCTACCCTTTCTCAAATTTGTGAATCCACAACCCCATGAAAAGGCCTTGTGTTATGTTTGTTTATTGTAACCGCTACCACTCTTACTGGAAACATCTTCTTTTAATGCATGATCTATATTAATAAACTTCATATCTTTTTATACTACAGCACTCATTAATTAGATAGAAATTTTGTGGATTCCTCATTTTCTTTCATCTTTGAACAGTAATCTGTGAAAATCTGTGACATCTCCAAATACTCTTTCCATGATCTTCAGTTTGAAGATTGACAGTCAACAGCTTTTCAACTTGGTTCTGACTTTAGAAGTCCACTTCTTGGAGGGCTTGTCAGGTCAGAGAAAGATCCATCACCTCAAGTTTAAGCTGAAAGTTTCCTCCTCTTTGCTACAGCTGGTCAGCTGAACCTTTCTACGTGCTCTCCAAACATATTTGCATAGAGTCATCTACATCCTTTGTGAAAATGTGAATCGTGATGAGTCCACCCACACTTCCTGGTGTTTTCCTGTTGATGGTTGCTATTGCTAAAAGTTCTTCTGTTCTTAGTTCTTTCACTGTATGATTCATTGATATTACAGCATTGCATCAGTCTGAAATGATGTGATATCCTTAAAGGTCATATCCCAGTGTCTGGCTCTAACTCTCTGCAGCCAGGTGGAGACAGACAGCAAAACATGTTTCTGAATCTCCTCTTTTATCTATCTCTGACTTCCTGTGAAATAGGAAAGGAAATACATCTCTACCTCTCTTGTGCATTGTGAGAAATGTACAATATTTTAATGATAAACCCATAAGTACCCAGGAGAGTTAAAAATCTGGAATAGAAATATTCTTTTTCTACTGATTCCAATTACTTTAATTGGGTAAATAAAAAGGTTGATACACTCTTGGCAAACCATTTTTCTAGGCACTCAACAACTTTTTAAAGAAGATTGAAAGACAGCTTATGTTTACATAAAAACATAAATACATTTGTTTGCCCATTGGGAAAGAAAACCCTAAGCCCTGTAATGGAGTTAATCTAAATTAAAAAATGGATGATACTAAGAATCTTTCTGGGCTGCAAGCACATATTACCAGGCCATGTGGGACTCCTCTTCAACCAATCCCCCCAAGTCCTCCTCCTCAGGACTGTTCTCAATCCATTCTCTGCCTGCCTGTTCTTCTGTTTGAGGTTGCCCTGATGCACATGCAGCATCTGGCATCTGGCCTGGTTGAACTTCGTGAAGTTGTCACCTTCACCTCTGAAACCTGCTCAGGTCCCTCTGGATAACATCCCTTCCTTCTAGTGTGTGACCATACCAGTCAGCTTGGTGTTGTCATCAAACTTGCTGGGGGTGCCCTCAATCACACTGTCCATGTGACACCGAAAACAATTTTCAAGAGCACTGGTCTCAATAGCAACCTAGATCTTAGAAATGAATGTTCTGCAAAAGTAAACATTCATATGACTGAAAATAACACAACAGTTTCAGAAGACCCCTTTTCATCTAACTCAGTGTAGGCAGCAAGTGTAGAGGTCTGTCTTTGACTCACTCATCCTATGACTTCTCTCTAATCAAAGAAGAAGAAGGTGTTCTCCTATTTTACAACTCATTTTAAAGTGGCAATCTAAATTATGTCTCTAAACCACCTAAATTATACCTCAAATGGGTCCATTAATGTTCATGGATTATAAATAGATCCTTTCTGAGACTTTCGGTGCAGTAGTTGAACTGGAAAATTTTTGGCTACCTGTAAACCCTGGAGCTGTTAAATTTGATATTTTCCAACCCTGGATATTCCATCAAAATGTCTGGAGCTCCCAGGGGAGGGTGGGGCCCCATGAATAATCGCTTAAAGAATTACAAAATTATTGAAACTATAAACCTCTGGAGATCCTCCATTGAACCTTCTGCTCATAGTGGGATTATTGTTGTCACTAGGTTAAATTATACATGGTCTTTTCTTGGAGAATGATGAAACCTTCAAGGACAGAGAGAAAGAAATCCCTTTGGATAACCTGGCCCAGCAGTTTTCTACCTGCCTGACAAAGCAGGTTTTCCAAATGTGCAGCCTGTTCTCCATCCCAGCAAGCAAGCAAGCAAATAAATCAAGAGATTAATAAACAAACAAACAAACAGATAGGTAAATTTGGGTTTTGTGATTCTTATTCCTTATTTAATTTTTGCCACAACAAAAGATTTGGCTTTGTCCCCTTTCTGAAACCTTTGGCAACTACAGCTGCTATATCTTGGTCCCAGGCAGAGTGCTGTGGAGTGGATTTATACCAAAATGCAGAAATATAGATCTCAGGGCTTGACAGCACATTGAAGGAAGTATCACAGGAAACAGATTTACTGTGTTCTATTCACTCTGTTCCTCCCCCTCTCTCTCCCTCCATTTTCTTTCTTTAATACATTCAATTTCTCCACTCTTAAGTATCAAGCATGCAATTATCCTCGAGACATATTACAGTGATGGCAGAAAGAATGTCACATTTTTTCACAAAGTATTTCCATGACCAACATATACAGTAGTTTGAACATTAGCTAGGCAGTGGGACACACGGATATGTTCCCTCAGTCTGTAATAAATTTCCCAAATGACCTTAGGAAAATCATGTGGGCTTCCTTTGTCTCCTCTGTGAAACTGAATAAGTTGTCTGATCTACCAAGACAAGTGGAAGGTTAAATACATTGATAAATATAGGGTATTATTTTCTTCAGTTGATTTTCTTTTGATGTAGGTTGATTCATTACTGAGAACTTGAGAAAATACTCTGCTGATCATAAATATTTTTATGACAGTTCATAAAGTTAGGTAGGACTTAAATGAGAAAAGAATAATAATGATTAATTATCTTTTTCTTCTTATTGTTGCTGTTTTTTGTTCTTCTTTTGTTTGCTTCACTGCTAATTTCCACTCTTCCATAGCTGTGTGTAGTGCTTTGCTAAGTCACAAGAAGGCCAGATCCCTGGTCTCTGGCAGTTCCCTTCTGAATTGGACAGATAACATGACAAATAATTACTTTCTAACAACAACTTTTTCTCGTGCACATCTCTTTGTATTTTTCAGTACTGAAAAGTACTTCATTAAGAAATGAGGCACAGATTTTCTTTAAAGCTTGGATCACATAAAGCAGCTAAGACAGGTTTGGGAGGACCCTCTGCTCCTGGAAATTCTTGTGTCATTGTCACACACAGTACATGAAACATCCATCAACTTCACATCAGAAGCAATATTCTCCTCCTTTGAAAAGCTGGTCCTAAGGGTTTGCAGCATGCGTCCCGGAAGACTAATGATGAGTGCTGGTTTTTGATTGATAGAAACTGCCTTTTTTTTTCTTGAAATCATATATGACCAGCCATGGAAGCACAAAAAATCCATCACTGCTTAGGCAGGAGGGGGGCAGAAAACAGGGGCACTCAGTGCAGCAGGGGTGGTCAGACTTTGCCCAAATAATTTGAGGACCATATTGGTAAGTTGCCAAGAGCCGAAGGGTTGCATTGAATTTGCATTAAATGGAGCAGATGGCATCAGCTGCCCTCAACTTTAATGTTGAAATGTGGCCTACAGAGCAAATCTGTACAAAACTTTTCTAATTAAATCTGAAACAACATGCCTCATCTATTCCCCAGTAGCACAGCCTTTCTGGTGGCATTCTGCAGTTCTGCTTCTAGCCCCAGCCAAGAGAGACAACGGAAGCACTGCAAAGAAATGAAAAATAAGAACACACAGAACAGTTTTATCCCAAATGTTTTTTGAAGCACCGGATGAGAATGAGTGGACTAGAATTAATCTCCATTATCTTTACAAGCTAGTGTTCTTTGTAATAAAAGTGTGCTATTGTGCTGATTAAATGTGAACTTCTGGACAAACCAAGCAGTGGTACCAGTGAAGTCTGGTCAGAGGTAGAACAAGGGAAAGACATATTTCAAATGAACTTTAACATTCATTAGATAAACTTGGAGAAGCCAGACAAAATAACACTTTCAAATTTGCCTGTTTTACCATACATAAAATGAAATAATTTGCAGTAGTCAATAAACCATGCTTTAGCTGTATTCATGCACTTCATTGACAGACTGTGTGAACATTTCCCACAAGAATTAAACAGATGACACCATAAATAATTCCATTACGCCAACAATTTCTGACAACAGCTGTTAATCCACTCTCTGCAGTGGAACTCAATAGCAGGTAATGGTGTTTAGCAGTTATGAAACCAACCCACTTCAATTTCCTGGGAAAAACTTTTCAAAATGTTTACTTATATATTTTACTGTCCAGTACTTTAGCTAAGGGAATACTTTCCCCATCCCTGCTTCTCATAAGAAATGAGGAGATAAAATTATGCAACCATGTTATTATTGTTTTTAATTATTATCATGCATATGTGAAACAATAATTTACTTGAATTTTAAGTCAGGACCAGACATCTGCCCCCAATGAGATTATGTGCAAACATATATTTTAAAAATAATATGAGGGGAAACAAATAACTAAGCCAAAGTAAAATCTATTTTCATTCAATGCCTTTCTGCAGGAACACTTGAGCCAAATTTTCCCTTGGTAGAGTTCCACCAACATCAGGACTAAATAAGGCCATTTTTTGTTTCTTCTGTGGAACAGACAGGGAGAATATGTGTCTTTTTTACTTTATAAATAAGTGGTCAATAAGGTAATTGAGTGAGGAAAGAAGAAAAAAGGTTGTGAATAACTAAAATTGATTTTTACACATAGATCTCTGAAATAGCATTAACTATTTGAGCACTGCACTTTATTTTTGTCTTAAGTTACCTCATCTAATGCACAGTAATAGCCGATAAGATACTGTTGATTGAAGAAAAATACAAACAGCCAAAAGCTCAAACCAAATGTTAAAACTTCTTCTGGATCATGCTAAAGCAAAACAGGAATAAGACAAGGACATAAAAAGAAGCTGAAATTCAGTTCAAACCACTCCTTCCACCTCTTCCCTGTCTCAGTGCAGGTTAAAGATAGAATATGACCAAGAAAAAGGAGCAAGAACTTTTGCCAAAAGATGAGACTGGATCAAGCACTGTAAGCCCCCTTCTCTGTCCCCCTTTCACTGGGCATACCTGCACATCTACCAAATTCATCATGGTCAGTAAGACCATGGAGGAGAGGAGAGAAAACTGCTGCTCCAGTGAACTCAAACAAGAGAATCCAGCTGTGGTTCTAACAGCTGGTTTGATCAAAGTAAGCTACCTCCAACACAGCCATGAACTCCTGGGAATTAGGGTCTAGTAGGACTGGGTAGCACCTGGAAACATGTTTTCAGCATTCTTGTTTCAGACTGGGGTAGAAATTTCATTTTGAACTGATTTAATTACCCTGGCAGGAGTAAATGAGATTCTTACTCTAGAGTTTTACCAACCACCTTTCCTATAGTGGACATTAAAAATACCAGTACAAAAGTGGCATGTGTAAAAAAATTGACGTTTCATGTAGTGATATGCTTTAGAAATGTTTTATTTTTGTATCAAAGCTGCTGTCATTGACATGATACTGCTTTTACAGCAAGCTTGATCTTTTGGGGGAAATCTGTCTTCTATTAACAACCCTTCTATCACAACCCTTTCAGATAGTATGACCAAATGACACAGTGTATCATTTTATTTAATTGTTTATTTAGAAACTGTTTGTTGCATTTCAGTCTTTCCCACAGTCTTCTAGTTGCTTTGGGGTGAAAATTTACTGTTTTGTTTTGGGTTTTTCTGAGGAGGGTTAGAAAAGTGAAGTTAAAAATCTTTCAAGTTCAAGGAATATGTTCTATAAACTAAACATTAATGGATGAAATTCAAGCTTAAATCACCGGGGAGTAATTTGTTGGCAGCAGCATCTGGAAAACAAATGTGTAAACAGTTACAGAGGTTAGTTTTTAGAACAAATGATAGAGAGTGGGCTTTAAAAAAATGTTTGAAAGAACAAGATGGAAGAAATAAAAAAACAGTGCATACACAAGATAAAATCAGGTACTTGAAAAGGAGATTGAGTAGTGTGTGCATAGCAGATTACAGTTAAACAAAAGAATAATTTGAAGGAAAAATAAGAGTAATTTTGGATGTCACATCACTGATTATAAGCACAATTCAAAACTTGAAAAGGGAAAGAGAAATACAGCTTGTAAATTTTCTGACATTTTTTCTTTAAGCAAAAAGAAAAGTTTAGATAAGAAAACCAATTTTTTCCACAGAAGGAAACCTGTTTTAACAACAAAAAAATAGTTTTCAAATTGTGCAAAGGATTTCATAATTTTCAGCGAAAAACCTCAATTTTGTTTCCAGATAAGCTGTAATTTTTTAAATTGACAAGTAATTGTTTAAAAATAAATTATTAAGAGGAATCTAAGAGTTTCCAAATTTTAATCCTCTGTATTTGTCCATTAACAGGATAAAACATGTCTCTATTAACAATTTTGCTAAGAGGTTGTATACACCGTTTTCTGATTTCAGTGGGAAGAAGATTGGACTGATTCCTCCAGTATCCACCCCAAGTATTTTAACATGCAGAAATGCTCCCTACACTTGCTGTACTCTGAGTTCTGCATCCTGTTGTCTAGCCTTAGATTCCTGAATAAACCACAAAAGCTAATAGAATTATAATTTCTATTAATCTTGACTATGACTTTGAAGAGTCAGAAGTGCCATTAAATGGAATTACTTCTGAAACAGTCTTTATCACACTATTAATATCTCCTTCCCTCCACTGACAGTAGTTGAAGCCCAGAGAAACTCCACTCTCACACTTGACAGTCCTTAGGAGGTTAACTGGGCTGACATAACATTGTTCTGTTGGGCAAATTTCATCAGAAGTCTTACCTGAAGAGATGAGTGACTTCAAAATCCATTTCTAAATTTATGAACCACTAGGAAGTTTGTTGGTAATGTTGGAAAATCATGCAATCAGCTATCCAAGACGAGTTGAATTTTCTCAGGCCAGATGGAGTTAGCATAAATGAATGTAAGGTCAGGTATCCCGGTGTGTCTCTCAGCAACTGATTAGTGCATCTTCGAAGTGTTGAGGATCAAGTCCTTCTCTCTCTCTCTCTCTCTTTTTCTCTCTCTCCCTCTCTCTCCCTCTCTCATTCATCATTACAAAAACATTGCAGTATTTGTCATATATCTCAGTTTATACTACAGTATTTATAACTGGTATTTGCAGATCCAGATGAATATCCTATTACTGTGAAATCCTTCCCACTTAGCTGGTACTACAGCAGTTTTATTTCTTATTTCTGTATTATATATCCAGATATCCAGTAAACTTCATCATTTTAACAGAAGGAAAAGAAGAATGTGTTCTCAGTGCAAGATATAGAAGGCAAAATACAGTGCAGTGCTGTAAAGGAAAATAAAGCACCTGTGACAGGGATTTAACAGTCCAGGTATTATTGTTGGACAAAGATATAGCTGGTCTCAAGTTGATTGGTTGTTTACATGCCATTGCTCCCCTGTTCTGTATCTTTTATTGCTGAGACAATTTTTCAATTACCTGCAGAAAACATTTAGCTCGCTTCCTGTGTTTTATGAAAACAACCTTTTAGAATCTTTCTTTACACCTGCAAGTTGCTGACTTGGGTGTGAACTCTCAGACGCTGTGCATTGTTTGTGTCCTTTGGCAACCAACACTACTAGGGAAATCTTTTTGGTATAAAATTTCTCAGACATCTTCAGAAACCTTTGTCCATGAGTACATCCAGAGGTGCATCTGCTGAAGATTAACTAAGAACCTTATTAAGCCAAGTCCTGTGTCCCAGCTGCAGTTCAACAGCATTGGGTAGGTTAACCCAAGAGCCTAGAGGGCTCTGGTATTCAAAATCTGCCACTTGGTTTCATTGTCTGAAACGTTCACAATTACAAGAAAGAGAAATCTAGGGAAGTCATATAAGGGTTATGTCTTTAAATACCAATGAAAGTGAGATCTTAAATTCTCATAAATGAACTTGCACATCTGAACTTGCACAGGGCTTTCAGAGGAAATGGGAGTGCAGGAAATATAGGAGTGCAAATCCCCAAGGAAATTTATTGAAACCTTTAAATTTTGGGGTGTTTAAGTATCTTACTCCTAGTTTTTAAACTCTTTGCCTTGATATGGTGTTTATATCATCTAACGTTGGCTTTCTAAAACATTTTTTTTTGCCCGTGTCTTAAACAAAGAGGGAGACTCCTCTTAAGTTCATTCAGTGGACAGAAATTGACACTGCCTCATGATCATTCACTCTGCTTTAACATGAAATGTATGTGCTGTGAAGGTGTTATATTTCCTCCTTTGTCTACAGAGGAAGATCAGATTATTGATTAAATAAGACTAAACGTGCAACTGCTGTATGGATAAATTTAGGTGAGATGAAAGCTCCAACTTATTCTTGCTAAATTCAGGTTAATTCTTCAACCTTAATATGGAAACTCACAAAGCTTCCTAAAGGGGAAATTGCATATTTAATAAATGAATCACTGTTGTGGTTTGTGCTTCTTTTTTTTCCCCCCTACATAAAGTCAGCAGTTTGAAGCCAGTTAAGGACTGAATTTTAATAGATTATGAGAGATTGTTAACCTTGGCTGTTTCTGTAATTGTGCTAAAAAAAGAAAATGCCCTCTATTTAATGGCCCTAAAAAGTCACACATCCACCCGGGTGACCAAGGGGTGGTAAAGCTGCAAATCATTTAAGTGCCTCCCACAGGATAAAATGCCTGGTTGCTGGTAAGAAGTGGGCACAAACCCTAAAATATCAACATATGGAAAAGAGTTTATACAAGAGTTTATACAAGAGCGTTCCTTCCTTTGGAAGGAAATCATCACTCACATCACTGTTATACAACCATTTGTAAAACTGGAGTATGGAATACCAGTTTAGATAGACTTCAGAGTAATAGACTAGACCAGACTACACTAAATTACATTAGACTAGAATAAAGTATTTTATTATCTGTAAGGTAGTAGTTAAAGTATCTCTGAGTTTACACACAGCTGTAGATAGAACAGTTATATTCTATTCTGCCAAATGATGAATCCAAACAATCTAAGAAAACCTTCAGGTAATCAACCTTTCCTTATTTATTCATTTATTTAATTTTATTTATTTATTTATTTATTTATTTATTTTTGTTCCTTGATTTCAGTTCTGAAGAAAGATGTCCTCTTTCTTTCAGTTACATTGTTTTTCTTGCCCAAAATCTTCTCATGTCACAAAAACTTTACCTTTTATTTAAAAAGAAAAAAATCTCCATTTTAGCAAAGCGAGTCTAAGTAATCCCTTTTGCCAGGGAAGCTAAAGGATACTCAGACACCACAGCCCACAGTCTTGAATAAAGCATCCAAAATTAAGATGGTTTTCTTGAAAGATTAACCCAATTCATTTTAGGTTAAGAGCTGGGAGGAAACAAAAGGGTCCAAAGTCAATTCTATTAACTTGATCACAGCCGCACCAGGACTGTGTCTCAAGATCATTATCTTACAAGACACGGATGTCAATCTCATTATGTAATCGAGTGTGTCTAGCATTTTCCTGTATAAATATACTTAATAGATATAGTTTTGACCTTTTGCTGTAAAATTAATAAAAAAGAGATCGGTCTCAGTGTGCCAAGAGTCCTTTCTCAGTCCCATTAAAGGGTGATTTTTTTGTGTAAATAAATACATTTCAGCACACAAAAGAAGAAAAATGTCATCTGAAGAAATGACCTGAACTTCCCCTCCTCCATATATTATCTGTGCCCCATTTTATTTCAGAAAAAAAAATCTTCTTATTCCAGAGGGCTATCTGTCCATACTCATGTCTGTCTCCTCATATCCATATTCCACGAGAATGTTAATGCCTTAAAGTTTCAACTGTACCTCAGAGATAGATATATTTGACACAGGAATTTTGTTGTACTACAAGGACTGGCCCACGGAATATGGAGCCTGGGGAATTTCCACCCTTTGATTTATATGCACTTTTATAGATCACCCTCATATTATTTGAGAGTGATGGGCAATTCAGGATTCATCTATGCACGCTGTGGCTTATGCAGTGACTTGAACAACTCCCTTGAGACAGAGTGTAAATAATATTCCTTGCCCATGCAGAAATAGATGGAATTTTGCTACTCTGCTCCCCAAATGTCAGGTGGGTAGGAAAGAAACTGTGAAAGATCTGCAAAGAGGAGGAAGAGTGTGAAACTCAGAGTCCTTCCTTCATGTTTAAATGCATTTACTGTGACTGAGGTTCAATCATTTGACCAGGAGGGTTGCAAATGAAAGAAAGTAAAGTCATATCTATAGGGCTAATCTTGAGAGAGTGCATTTCAATGTCGTCTCTTTTCTAGAGCCATCCTTTAATGCATACTCCACTTACACCTTTAAGAGCACAAGGGAAAGGCACTGCAAAGATGCTGGTTGCCACCAATGAAAGAGAAAAACATGTTTGCTCTGCTTGTGTTGGAAATTGCAGTGAAAAATCAAATAGAATTTAATAAGGACATTTTGCCTTGGTTAACAAGTCCAAGCTGGCACGCAATGACATCCAGAGCAGGTCTGTGGAGGAGAAGGTATCATCTTGGCATAAGCACTGCTCTGTGCCCTTCTTACACTGTCACACCTGTAGCTCTCTCAGCTTTGCAGAAAGGTTACAGTTGATTTATTCAAGCCTAAGAGGAGAAGTAGTCCCACATTTTGAAAATAGTGGTACTGGATCGTAATGTCACTTCAGACTGTGCACATTCCCTTACTCATGCCGATTATTAAGTTGTTTAAAAAATAAAAAAAAAAGAAAAGCAGTTCAGAGCTGAGAAATCTCTATACTGATGAAGCAGCACAAATTAAAATAGAGCCTTACCTCAATCCCTGGTTCTCACTTTGGCTTTCCTCTGATGCAGACATGTCACCACAAAGCAGGATTCACAGTGAAAATCAAAGTCCCAGGGAGCTGGACAAGAACCTAACCCACCAAATCTGCAGAATCATCCTTTCATTACAATATTAAAGTTTTCATGCTAGCCACATAAATAGTTCTCTACTGAAAAAGAACACAAGGTTGATTCTTGACACAAACAAACTAAAGGTGTAAGTGCTCATATTAGTTCTATGAGTCTCCAGTGGCTTCCACTCAGTCAACTCTTTTCAGAACCGGAGTAAAGGAAAGCAGCATCCATCTTCCTGTGCCTTTTCATGCAAACACCAGCAAGTCTTACACAGAGGTTGTGGTCTCACAACAAGGCATGGAGAACAGCAAGAGGGAAGGCACCTTCAGATTGAGATAAACATCTTCAACACCACTGAACTCAGAACAATTCCTCTGCTAAAAGAAAAACGTCAAGAGTAGGAGCTCAAAAAGTCACATAGTGCTAAATTTTTTTAAAGAATCAGATATTGTCTTTATATTTGTCATCAAGCTCTGTTTACTGACATCACTGAAAGTTGTGTGCCCCTCAATCGAATTTCAAATTTTCTCATTTCATCTTGTATAATTCGACGAAAAATTGAAATGCCCTTTCCAATCTCAGGAGCATCAGAATTTTCCAAGCACTTAGCAATCCTCTATCATACAATAAATATTTTAAAATGAAATATGCAATATAAAAATAGAGTGCATATTTAAAATAACACAAAAAATAATAATTAAAAAAAATAAAGAAAGAAACAAGCAAAAATACCCACAACCAAACATGCAGACAAACAAATCGGATCAAATCTATCAGTGTCTAGTAGGAGAACAGCTGTCTATCAAAGCTCCATTTTCCTATCTAACCACAATCAAATAAACAAGACATCCAAATGCCTCTAGGGCAGTGGCTCTGAGGAGTAGAGGAATACCTGCAAGTTTGGAGTTGAAAGGCTGCCATTCTGCAAAGGATGCCAATCAGCCCTTGGTCATTTTCCTGTGTGGGAAGAGAAAAAAATACTCTGTTTCACACAGGTGAACGTCAGCCCAAAGCAAAAGTGTCTTATAACAACGAATATTCTCCTAGAAAGAAGTTCAACAGGGAGGGACAAAACAGGCTGAATGTTTATTTGAAGCAGGTTTTGTACCTCAAATCCCCAAACCTCTTTCCCATTGGAGCCAATCTTTTTCAATTTCAGTTTAATGAAAGTTTTCAGTAAATGTGTATCTGTACATATTCAAAGAGCTGCCTGTCCTCCGGTAAAGGTCTTCTAGAAGGGCTTACAGCTGGGAGATGCCTACACTCTTCTTTCTTTCCTTCTTTCATTTTTCAAGCAACTATTCCATAATTTCCAGTGTTTTCATGTAAGTAATCTACACTTGTCAATCTCCTATATTTATCTTTTGGGTCTTAATACTACTGCACTGAAGAATTCTCTCCTGGATTCTGAAAAATAAGAGGTAATTGCCTCAACTGTAAATTTTGCTTTGACTATTTCAGCTTCAAAGAAAACTGTGCACTTGTCAAGAATAAAGTTTATCTTACAGAATTATTTTATGACTAATATAAAATTTATACAAAAATTCTCTTATCAATCAACAAGTCAGATGATCTCACTGCTTTGGTGGGATGATGTTCAGAGCACTTCTCTCTCGCATCCTCTTCCTTCCTGCACTTCAGATGAACCTAAAAATCTTAGCTTGTGTTTCTTATAACCCCTATGGCATAGCCAGACACATGTGCTCATTTCATTTAGCTGTGTAATTGCTGATCTTGTTTGCAAATATTGCTAAATATATGATTAGACATAAACTGCAGCAGTCTACTCAATACATTCAAACAAATTTTACTATTGCATTCCTTATCTCAAACACTCACAGGTGAAATCTCTGCTTATCCAGTTCACATTTCTCTTTTTTTTTACTGTAAGTTTTTCATTATCAGTCTTGAGCTGGAGTCAGAAACATTTATGCCAGTGAGGTTGAACTTTGTACACATGATGTATCCCAGAGTCACAGGTCACCAGGCTCACATACAGCCCATAAAATATGAGCACATGTCTGGTATGTTCTGATTTTACTTATGGTTTCATGCATCAGTTCTAAAGCATGGCTGGACTTCACCTCATTCAGATATGAAGGTTTTGGATGAGTCACTTATTATTCAAAAGGAAACCTGGGCACTAATTCACCTCCTGTCAGAAGACTGTCCCAGCCACAACATATCCAACAGCAGTGGTAGAATACAGCCCATAGACAGTCTCCAGCTTTACTTGATGTCTTACAACTTCAGACACTGTACCCTGAATCTAAAGGTACCCACAGCATGTAAAATTAATTCTTTGGACTCCCATCCATGAGTGCTGTCATGGGTTTGTGAAACAGCCCTCCCCACCCCACCCCCAGGGGTGAAAATAGTTTCTTCAGGTGAACTTCCAGAGCAAAGCCAATCAAAAGTTTTGGTAACGCCTTTGCCAATTACATATTTAAGAAAACGGAAGAGAAGGTTGTGGCGCAGATGAAATTGGGAGCCATGTAGGAGGATGCATCAGGCCCCAAGTGGGGGCCAGGCCTCTCTCCTCCCCCAGCCCTGGGCCGGGGGCAGGGGTGGCACTGAAGCTCCCCCTGACCGAGACATGTAACAGAATGAAGAAAAAAAACATAAAGGAGAACTTGGACAAGACATGCTGCAGAAGGAATTCCAGTCAGAGAGATAGCAGAGCCTTCAAGGTCAAAGCTGGCAGCTGGAGGAGAGAGAAGGCCAAAGTGGGGGGAGACATCTCCTTCTCTTCCCCTTTCTCTTTCTCTCTCTCTCCCTTCAGCAGGGAAAAGACTGAAAACTAAAAATCCCTGCCACCTGTGGAAGATTGCTGGGGAGCGAAAATGGCCCTCTGCAACTCATGAAGGAGCCCACGCCTGAGCAGAGGAATGCATTAAGAAGATGTGACTCCGTGGGAGGCCTAAGATGAAACAGTCTTGGTGGACTGTGGTTCACGGAGAGAGAGATCTTGCGTTGGAGCAAGACGGCTCGGGTAGGATTTGTGTGGTTCCAGAGAGGGATCCTGCTGGTGCAGCTGAATTTGTGACCCTGAGGGACAGCAAAGAATGGAAGACTGCTG
>JAWMRA010000090.1:64479038-64491150 GCA_035584735.1 Pseudotriccus pelzelni | reverse complement strand
AGCCTGGAGAAGAGAAGGCTCAGGGGTGACCTCATCACTCTCTACAGCTACCTGAGAGGAGGTTGTAGCCAGGTGGGGGTTGATTTCTTTTTCCAGCCAACTATTAGTAAGACAAGAGGGCATGGTCTCAAGCTCTGCCAGGGGAGGTTTAAGTTGGATATTAGAAAGAAATTCTATACAGAGAGGGTAATCAGGCACTGGAATGATGTGTGCCCAGGGAAGTGGTGGATTTTCCATCCCTGGAAGTTTTTAAGATAAGACTGAACATGGTACTTAGTGCAATAGTCTATTAACTGTGGGGGTAGTAGATCAAGGGTTGGACTTGATGATCTTAGAGGTCCTTTCCAACCCAGCTGATTCTGTGATTCTATGAAGGGGGCACAGGAGCAGTCCAATAACACATCACACATAACTCTGAGAGCACAGTCTGATCTTGCCAGTGTGAAAGGGTTCCTCATACTCAATCCTATCAGTCATAAAGCATACAAACAAGAGAGCTGCACACTGCCCAAAATTAGCTAGAATGCCCTGCAACTCTGTTCTTCTTCTTGTATTCTTTACCAGAAGAGCAGCCAGTTTGTCATGGCTAAAAAATTGTAACTTGAGGTCTACATCACCTTCTAAGCATGTGGTCCAGGGAGCTCAAGCCCAGTGCAGTTACTTGTTTTCTGGGTTTTTTTAGAACTTGCCATATCTTTAAAAAGATGAAGCAGTTTTTACCTCAGTTTATCCTTGTCTGTGTTTGCTGCTGAACTTATTCAGAGCTGCCACATTTCAGATTGCAAAAGGTAAGCCTGAAGATTCCTGTCCTGTTTTTGTACAGTAGGCAAAACTGTTCCTTTTCTTCCCGTAAATTTAAACAACATTCTTACCCATGTCCAGCAAAATACGTGTTTTTATTTCCCACTTGATTTGAGACAGGAAATTTTGGACAATACTAAGTAGATCAATTATAAAAAAAATAAAGAAAATTCTGCCATTTGCTCTTCTGGAATGATCTTATTGTTACATAGAAACAAAATTATTTTATGACCTGTGTTTGTTTGTATCTGCTGTTATAAATAGCTCTTTTCACCAAGGCCGCATGATGTTTAGCCTACTGTATGGTTAGTAGATCTGATAAATTAACAGCCATGCCCAGCATCAGAAAGAAGATTGGTAGCAGAGGTGCAATTTTAATCTGGCTTTATTTGTGCCACATACTTCAACTGCAAGAAAGTCCTTCTTAGCTGTCTAACAAGCAGTATACATATGGTAATGAACCATGCCAGGATGTGCTGGCAGCATTTGAACAGGCTCTTCCCACAAATATTTGTCACATGGCTTCTCTTTGGTTTAGGGATATGATCACACATAGATCAAGGTGAAAGAGTGCGACACTTTAGAGAGGGACACACTAGTATTGCCCAAAGATGCAGATTGCCCAAAAGATTGCCCAAAGAAAGATGCAGTGTAATTCAGAGGACTTTAATTCTGCTCCTGGATCTGCTGCTGAGCTGGGAAATTCACTTCACATCAGCCCACTGATCCCAGCTTCCCAGAGAAAGCTCTTTAAGCTCCACTGATGGCAAGTATTATTGTCAGATCTATTCAAGATTGATGCCATTACTTAAGCAAAAGCCTTTTCTTCATCAAAGAGGTGGTAATGTCATTTCAGAGCAAACTCTACTGACTTACAGGTTTATCACCCTTCCTGCTGGAAATGCTGCTGCACAGCCCCATGCTGGGTGCCCTGCCCAGGTGGCACAACGCCCCACTGCTCTCACGGGGCCATGGGTGGTGACAGAAATATTACAGCAAACTTCTGGCCTGCAAGGTGATCCCAGTGTTCCTGCTATTTCTGTCATTTTCAGGATTCCTGAAGTTAATGATATACACTGCACAGAGACTGTGAACGTACCCTGAGGTTTTGCATTGACTAGACAGCAAAGCACGTCCAGGGAAAGGAGGTATTGTTATTCATAAAGAGGGGATGCAGCCCTATCCTTCTACCAGAGAAACACCAACCTATGCCAAAAGGCACAAGGGGTCTTTGAAGCTTAAGAATATTTAATTGCACCTCTCAGATCTTATCTTGGAGTTCCACAGGTGTCCAGATAAAGTCAGAGAGCATGAGCTAGGCATGATTATACATGCAATTTAAAAAAACTGTAAGACAAACACATTGAGAGAACTCTGGGCAGCCTTCCCTTTGTGAAAGATGTGTAGGGGCACTTGCAACTGCAACCTAAAAGATGACTGTCCTCTTAAGTCATTCAGAGACACAAGAATGTTTGTGGGCATCAGGTCCTCAGCACTCACAGGATGCAAGGGAGACCCAGAAGATCCCATGAGAATTGTAAGCTACACAGAGACTTTGGATTTCTGATCCCTCACTTGTTGGGTTTGTTTTCTGGCTGTCCCAGATTCATTTTTAAAACCCACAGACACCTGTCACATGTGCTCCTCAAAGACATCAAAGCCTCTGACAACCAATTGCTGCTGAGTTAGGGAGGAGATCTCTTAGTGATGGTCTGTGTGAAGCAACCATGACAAAATGCACAGATGCATGTGTGCATTAAGGTGCAAATGTACAGGCAACAGAGCATCTCAGAAAGCATAACTGCTACCAAGGACTCAATTAAATCATGATAATAAACTCCAAGCATAATCAAAAAGAAGTTAGCTTTTAAGGAAGAATTTTTTACATGGCCTCAGGTCCTGCCGTCACCGGGATTGAGGCAGTGGGAGTTGACCATGTGCTGATGTTTCTGGTCTTCTGGTCCTTTGTGTTGCACAGAAGTATATGTATATATATATATATATATGTTTTATATATATATATATGTTTTATATATATATATATATATATATATATATCACATCCTACACTTTTTTCATATCTCTAGGACATTCTTTTCCTTGACTGTGAATTCACTGAGTGCATAGGCAATTTAATACTGAAGGTAACCTGACTTTATACACTAAAGGATGGCCAGAAAATAATCAGCCAAACTATAGCTCTCTGTTCAGAGAAATTCTCCCTGCACCATGCTCCTCTCTGTAGAATTTTCCTCTCGCTAAAATATTTTCCCATCTAGACATGTGCAATTCCCATATGCAACTCCCAGCGCTGTCAAAATGTACCAGGCACATCAGTGCTGAGCTGATCAGTCGGGAGAGCCAATTCCAAAGGTCAGGCTTCTTATTTCATACCTAACGCTGCTGATGTGGCTGATCAGTTCAAGGATATGTACAGAAAAGAGACAGAGAAGAACGGCGTCTTGGGGAATTCAAGATCTGACTTGTAGCCAGCAAACTGTTCAGATAAGGCAAGTAGGTTTCTTAGTGCTGGGATGTCATCTTGTGCTGGTTTTGGCTGGGGTAGAGTTAGTTTTCTTCACAGTGGCCGGTATGGGTCTGTGTTTGGCATTTGTGCTGAACACAGGGATGTTTCTGTTATTGCTAAGCAGGGCTTACAGAACCAAGGCCTTTTCTGCTTCTTGTACTGGCACACTGGTGAGGAGGCTGGGGGTGCATGGGAGGCTGGGAGGAGACACAGCTGGGACAGGGGCCCCAACTGACCAAAGGCATATTCCAGACCATATGACATGATTATATAGTGGGAGGGAAGAAAGAGGAAGGGGGGATTTTTGCTGTGATGGTATTTGTCTTCCTGAGTAAACACTGTGCGTGATGGGGCCCTGCTCTCCTGGGAATGTCTGAACACCTGCCTGCCCATGGGAAGCAGTGAATTAATTCTTTGTTTTGCTTTGCTCACACGTACAGCTTTTACTTTACCTGTTAAACTGCCTTTATCTCAACCCATGGGCTTCCTCACTTTTACCCTTCTGCTTCTCTCTCCTGATCCTGAAGGTGGGGGAGTGAGGAAGTGGCTGCCTTGGGCTTGGCTGCTGTCTGGGGTTAAACCACAACACATGTGCAGGTTGTTTTAAAACTTCTTAAAGACAACAAAAACACACAAGTTTAGGTTTTGTTTGTGGGTCTGGCTTGTGATTTTTGTGGTGGTTTGCAGGGTGTGGGTTTGCTGTTGTTTGTTTGTTTGTTTTCTTTTGTTTTTTCTTTTTTGGTTGCGGGTGCATTTTTTTGTGGTTTGTTTTGGTTTTGGTTGGGTTTTTCTGTTCTGTGTTTTTTTTTAGGGGGGCTGTGTTTTGGTTTTGTTTGGTTTGGGTTTTTTTGGTAAATTACTCTGACAGTATTGTGATTCAAAGTTTCTTAGGGCTCCTGTAGACTACATACATTAAGTTTATTCTTGACTTTTGCTGAGATGATGAGACTCAGTTCCCCTTTGAGAAACATTAGATGTACATTTTATATGCAAAGTTTTTGTGGCTTATATGAAGCATTGCATAAATTTCATAGCTTAGGGCTCAGTGAAGGTAGACAGAAAGAGAATAAAAATTGGGAAAAAAAAACAACCAACCAACCAACCAAAAAAAAAAGTCAAATATTCAAACTTTGCATGGTGAAAATCCTCTCCTCTTGCATATAAATTTCTTTTCTTTTTATGTTTCCTTCTGTACTTATAGTTTCCTATTTTACACAGTATAAGTATGTAGTTAAATGTCCATTTTTAATACAGTTTCCCTCGAGGAGATGACAAATAAATGCACAAATTAACACCTGTGTGAATTTGAGTCTCAGGTGTTTAGCAGAACTTTTGAAAACTGACAAACATTAGTTTTTCAAGTCATCTTATTAGGAGGAGATTCTGAACATTGGTTTGTGGGGGGGTTTTTGTGTGTGCTATAGCATTCTTTGCAATCATCTGAAACAATCTTATGCCTTTGAAAGCTTTGTGGATGTGGGTCGGGAGTTTCACAGATTTTTTTTTTCCTCATTTTTTAATAACTCTAGATCCAAAAAGAAGACCTCATGATTTTAAAATTGACCATTAACACAGGATTACCACATTTTGAGGAATACTTACTCCTCAACAAAGATAAAGATAATTTCATTCATTTCCCCAAAATAATGGATTCTAAAAGGCAGAATGTTTCATGTAGGTGTCGTGTTTTAATTTTAAAAACTATCCGCTGGAGCAAACACACTTTCTGGAAGATTCTCATCACATTATCTTAAATGGTTTACCATAGAAATCCATACACGCAAGGTCTCACACACTGGATATGTATAGACACCATAGATAAACATGAACACATGTGCACAAGTCCACAATTAAAATGTACCTTTTTGAACAGTGGTCAGTTCAGTACTGTTTTAGTAAAGGAAAGTGAAATCCTGGTTCTGAAGTTCAAGACCAGGAAAAGAATAAGCTGAGCAATGAGTTTGTATGTTTGACAGAAAACTTGAAAACCTTCAGCTCTCTTAGTTCATGGGTGAAAAATGTTCTAACATTGTGCATTGGTATAGTAGATGAACTTTCTTGCTACCATAAAGCAGCACAGCTAAATTATGATACCTCACTGAGATGTCAGTGTTACAGGGGATGAATTTGGTCCTCAGTACAAAGCAATCTGTACAATCTTATTCTAGTTTACTTTAGTTTTTCTAACAGACATTTTGCTAGGTTTGGACTCATGATTAAATTCTCAAATCTTCAATTGCATTTAATCACTTAAAAAAACAAAGAAAAAATAAGCAAACGAACCTAAACTCACTCAATGCTCTCAGTCCTTATAACTGAAAACAGGACAAAATGAATTAAAAAAAAATCAAAGCCATTCTTTTCTGTGATTAATTTGCCTTTATACTAAAAGTGAAGCCATTTGATTACTAGAAAAGTAGGGAAAACACTTTTTCTACATCTGACCTTAAAGGTTTTATTATCTCAGTTGAGAAATTTTAATTTTTCTAAATTATTTTCATCTTATTACTGTGCTTTCCCAATCTTTAATACCCTTACAAAGACTTAAAGGATTTTTTTGACATCCACACTGTTACTGGTTTTTTTTTAGTCATTGGAGTAATAAAGTGGAGGGAAAAAATGATGGAAAAAATCCCAAGCCCCAGACACTCACTGACATTGAGACACAAGCTATACTACCAAGCCATATACCATATGACAAATGAAAGGTCTGGACAATACTGTACAGACAAGGTCAGACTGGGTTTATATGGAAGAAGTTAATTACAAATGAGAGAAGAAGTCCTTAGAGTCTCTGTAACTATGGAGGATTTTCTGTTCCCTTGTCAGAGAGTTTAGCAGAGTTTTCTGCCTTTGCCTGTCTTATCAAATTATTTGAAGCTGAATTATAGTCATGCTCTGAAAATCAGCACTTAACTCCTGCAAATCACAACCTAATGAAAGACAGTTTCCTCTCTGCTGTCCTCAGACAATCAAATGCTCTCTGTGAAGCTTAGTCATCTCCAGCAGGTACGTCACACATGTGAAAACTCAGAAATGGTCTGAATTTTGATCTATATATGAAGTCTCTCTTGCAACTGCTATCAAGCAAAAAATTATGATGTTTAATCAGGAATAGAACAGCATTTAAACATGTGTTTTCTGGTTTTTCCATGTTTGTTTACATGGCATGGCTGGTGTGAAAGTTCTTCCAATGCCTCCTGTTCAGATAACATTTGATGCTTCATGACTGCTTTGTATGACTAAGATGTAAGAAGGTCACACAAGAATGTATAGAAAAGGATCTTGCATTTTAAAGGATTTTAGATATACTTCCTAAACCATCAAAAAATCCTCATGAAGGACTGTTAAGGGTTTTTTTCTTTATAGAATCACAGAATCATTTACTTTGTAAAAACTCTTAAGAACATCAAGTCCAACAATAAACCTAACTCTGTCAAGTTCACCAATAAAAGTCTGCAGATGACACATCTACATATCTTTTAGCTGCCTCCAGGGATGTGACTCCACCACTGCCCTGTTCCAGGACTTGACAAACCTTTCAGTGAAGGAATTTTTCCTAATATGCAACTTAATCCTCCTGAGGACATTTCCTCTCATGCCATCCCTACTTTCTTGGGAGAAGAATTGGACACCTGACTCATTACACCCTCCTTTCAGGTATTTGTAGAGAGCACTGTCTTTCAGATTATATTTCTTGATATAACCTGGGACCTTGCACAAAATTCTATGCTATCTTTTGAATGTGAGTAAACGTATGGATAAAGAGGGCAGAATTCAAATGGAAATTTGGAGCAGAAATATGAACCTAGACTATATTTATCTCCTATGTGCAGCAGTGCAGGCAGATTGAGATCCTTGAAAAGAGTAAGAAACTTCAAAATTCATCTGTCTTCCTTGTACAGACAATATCTTCTCTACAGTACGGACTTGCATAAGACTTTGCACAGCTCACCACCAATATTTGAAGTTTCCTCTCCACCAAGATTTACCCAAAGCCTGAGACTACAGACTTAGCCATGCCAAAGCACGAGTATCACGGACAGCTCAGAGACACTGAAGCAAATATAGTGGACTAATTTCATGACGGAAAAAGCTACTTTGCTACCACATAAATTATTTTATGGCTCCTTCTGCATACTTTGTTGTAGTCTTTGAATACTTTGTTTTTACCCCACCAATCCCATAAATTTCCATACACAGCTTTGTTGTTCAGGATCAAAAGCAAAGGTACCATAGCTGATCAGAGCAAATTGCATCAGATTGGGTGACCTGTTATTACACCATGCCAATGCTGGCACAAAGCACAGTATCAGTTCTTGCCACGTAAATGCCTCTTTTGTCATGTCCTATGTTGTGTGTGTGTCTTACAGATCTGGTGATATCTGTGATGTTCTCTCTTGGTCTGGGCTTCTGCATTCTGTTTTACTTTGTGGGTGTGGTTCTTTATTATGTACCATCTCAATGAGATGCTTGATCTGCTTTATTAAATCAACATTATTTAGGTTCCACAGACCCGTGGAGAGCATCTTCAGCTGTTTACTTACTTGAATTGTTTTCTCTGTGTTAAATTAACTACACAGTCTTACTACTTTTGTTTTGGTTGCCATAAAACAGAATGGCAAAGAAGAAAGGGTAAGCTTTGGAACTTGGGTGGGAAGAAAGTAAAAAGAAAAAAGAAAAAAAAAAAAAAAAGAAAGCCTCAGGAGTCCATCAGTCCAGGAATTTCTGGGTTTGATGCTGAATAACTGGGAAAATACAGAAATCAGCAGTGGAAAGGGACCAGGGAGCTTTGAAGCAGGACTGTGTTTGCGACCAGGTAACAAGCTTTTGCTGCATGAATAAAAGGACATTGCCATAGGGGTTGAAAAGAACCTGGACTCATCAAATGTGCAAGTCTGACAGTTTTAAGAGCTTCCTTGTGCCAATCCTGTCAAACTGAAGCAGGAACAGAGGAATAGGCAAAGCTTGTGAGCTGCTAGTTAACACACTCACGTTCAGAGTCCCGCATGGCAATTTCAAATTGTCCCTCCTTAGATGTTTCGCACTGGGGTTTTCCTGCCTAAATTCTTTCCTTTCTGATCTCTGTGACCTACACATGTAGCTCTTTCCTCTCGAGGCTGACATGATCACGGGCTGAAGCAAGTAAGAACTGTCCAGCAATGAGGAGGGAAATTATGTCTGCTGTTAGTTACTGCAGACTGAATGTTAAAATAAGAGAAGACAAGATAAGATAAAGTCTGACTAGTGACCAGGTGGAAATAATTAGTGCAAAAGATGCAATGCAGAACCTCCAGTACCAGCCCACTCTGAATAATCCAAACAATTTTTCCTGATTAGAAACCCTAGAAAGATAACATTTTTAGACCAACTCATTTAACCTTTTTCCTCAGCTGGGGTATGTATTTGGGAAAAACAAGGTGTGCATCAAATTTGGAAGAGTTTGCATTGTGATTATTACAGTGATACTCACCTGAGAACCAAGAGCTCTTCTTGCCACTACTGTGCCATTTTTCACATTTGTCTTTTTTTTTTTTGAAAACAACCTCAGATAGGAGTGTAAAGGAAGGAGATAAAGGTGTAAAAACAAATTTAGGTGTTGGGACTACTCTTTAAGCTAAATTATCCCTTACCAGAAGCTCCAATTCTCATGATTCTTGTCAAAACAACTAGGGGTCATTCTCAACTCCTCTAGCAACATCTGCACGTGTAACGCAAGACGAACAGCTCAGCTCCTTGTTTCAACCCATCAAGAGTTGCCTTAACTGTTCCAACTAAATCAGCCTCTCTTCATCTTCTGTGAGGAAAGGATATACAGTCAGTCAGACCATGCTGGGTGAACAGATAGGCCAAGAAAACATTTGTACTTCTGGTTAAAAACTGATCTTTTTACGTCTTAGTATTTAACATAAGTGATCATTTAGTAGCACAGCTTTGACAGAGTCTGTACCAATGTCGCACTTGCATCAGTGTGACAGGAAAGGTTTTGCTGTGTTAGTGCTACTGGCATCTCACTCTGGACTTAGGGGGATGGATGGCAACTTGGTAGCCAAGGGCTGTCTGGAAGGATGATCCAGACGTTTTGCTGGTATACAAATATGACAATAAATTCATCATTTACTCCATAAAGAGTGGACAGCCTGGGGCCTGTTTGGCTGTTCCACACAGTGGCAGGCTGCATGCCAGGATATTCCCTTTGGTAGGGACATGTCTCAAGGTTATTCCTCAAATTTCAGAGACTCCTTGCCACAATAGATCCTTGGGAAGGGATAATACCATGCTAAACTTTGAAATCTCAGCAAAGGGATGCAAAGGATTGGTTATGCATGCATATTATCTTTAGACATGAACTGTTGACCGAGTTTGGGACTAAGAGTGGATCCAGCCACACACACACTCCCATCTGAGAAGGAGTTTAGAACACAAGGGGATCCTTTCTGAACCTCATGGCTTAACGAGGGGGTTTCCCTGACACTTCTGTGTGACCCTTTTCTCTATGCAGTAAATGATCAAGTGTACCTTGCCATTGAGTCTTAAACGTTAAACCACTGTCATGTTTACTACCAAACTTTCTTAATTCACTGTTTTATTTCAATGAAGTATGCTGTTGTTTTTCGCTTGTGGGAGAAGTGCATCATAGCACTTCATGACTGCAAGAAAATACTATCACTTCTTGCATGTTTGCCCTCTGCAGTAACTTCCATTAAAATACTTGGGTGTTAAGTATTAAATAACATGATAGAATGATTTAGTTTGGAAGGGACATTAAATTCCCTTCACTGAAAGTCATTGAGCTCCAACCCCCTGCCATGGACAGGGTCATCTTCCACTAGACCAGGTTGCTCACAGCCCCATCCAACCTGGCCTTGAACACTTCCAGGGATGGAGCAGTCACAGCTTCTCTGGGCAACCTGTGCAGGGGCCTCACCCCCCTCACAGTAAAGAATTTCTACACAATAGCTAATTTAAATCTAGCCTTTTTGAGTCTAAAGCCATCCTATTTGTCCTGTCACTCCATGTTCTTGTCAAAAGTCCCCAGTTATCTCCCTTGCAAACTTTTTGGGTATTGGAAGGGACTCTAAGGTGTCCCTGAATCCTTCTCTTCTCCAGGCCAAAAATCACCAACTCTCTCAGCCAGTCTCCAGAGCAGAGGTGCTCCAGCCCTCTGAGAAACCCTGTGGCGTCCTCTGGGCTTTCTCCACTTCTTTTATTGGGGTCCCCAGAGCTGAATGTAATATTGCAGGTGAGGTCTCACCAGAGCACAGTAGAGGGAAACAATTATGTCACTGACATATTAGGCTTCATTTACTATAGTTACAACCTGACCACAGCACTTTCCTAATATTTCTCATAGAGCTGTGATGAGTAACCAAAGCTGACTTAACCAGATCTGTTCTGGATCATCTTCTGGTAGTCCTTGTCTGTCTTTACTTAATACAGGAGGAGAGAGATAAAATTTATTTTTAACTTCCTGGAAAGTGGCTGAAGCTAGGTGGAATGTAAATGTGGAGAAGGAAAAAGTATAATTCACTTGCATATGCAAAACCAGAAGAACCAGGAATTTCCCAAGAGAGGTTTGAAAACAAAGATAGCTTGCAGTCTGATTTAAAAAGAAATTATAGTATTTGTTATTTTTGTTTCTAAATTAAGTTGTTTGGTATAATATGTTTCTGTGAGACGACAGGGAAAATATTTTCAAAAATGTTTATATATCTTTTATGTGGGAGAGAGTCAGGGTACTCTAATATTCTTATTAACAACATGGGACAAAGGAAGAACATTTAAATGGAATATAACTAAATAATAGTTTTATCCATATAATTATACTATAGTGAAATAATTAGTGATAAACTCCTTACCAGGATCGCACCTGTCATTAAAAAGCAGCACTGTCAAATATCACTTTCTGACAAAACTATTTCCTGAAAGAGAAGAAAAATGATTAAAAACTTCAATTCACAAAGTGACTTTTATTTTAACAATAAATAACATACAAGTCACATTGCAAAATGAGACCCTTAATCATTTTCTGCCATGTTATTTGTCAAAATACAGACAGGGAAAAATGATCACTCATAAATAAAAGGTAACTTTCTCTTGCCATTTGCAGGGCGGGGGAGTAAATGCAGTGTTTGTTGAAGTTCTTAGAGGGGAAGGAGAGGGAAATAAATAGCTGAAGTTTGGAAAGCAAAAAAACAACTCTAATAAACTCAGTTCTGATCAACCAGATTGAGTAATCAAAAATTCATTCTTTGTGGAACCTGTGGGGGAAAATAGCATTTTTATTGGAATATTAACACTGAAAGGTTTGAAAGCATCAGAGAGGGATGGTACTTTTCAAAGCCCTACTCTAATTGCTTATGATATATAATCTCAGCCTAATTTAATGTTAATTGGATTTCCCAATGTCATTGTCCAAATGACATTTTTTGTTTCGTTTTTAGCTGTTTTCAGCTATTGGATGAAGCCACAGAAAAGCTTTGATGATGAACATTTGCTTCCAAAAGGCACAAATGTGTCTTACTGCAGTATTATATAAATCAGAACAAAGAATGGGAACATTTCATTTTTATTTTGAAATTTATATGTAGGATTTGGATTTTTTGATGACAAATTTTAAGACTAAGGACAGCATCCTGTAACTGAAACACTTTCCAGCTGATTTAGGTAGGGCTTCATATTCATGGGAACTGCAGCCTTGACCATTTGCATACTGTACATACTTTACATGTTTTTCATGTAAAAGCAGAAGGGAATTGTTAGTAAAATTATTTTTATTTATTT